>CM039319.1:38021535-38388023 GCA_022316695.1 Camellia oleifera
ATATTTTGCGAGCGAAAATTGCAAATTTTGACTGTACGGATGGACCCGAAATGTGTCAAATAGCTGGAATGGGCTATTGGATCGCTGTGATCAGTCTCCTAATGGCGTAATTGTAGCCAAAATAGATTTAACGGCTTAGATCAACAGGGTGTAATGCGACCGCGGAGCGCATGATTATTTCTTCATAACTTGCTGGATCATCTTCTCCAGCGAATGAATGTATTTTCTGGGCAAACTTTGAATGGCCCGTACGGCTTCGTTTAAGCTCCGATTTTGACGCGGTTTGTTGCGTTGGAATCGTCTCAATGAGTACTTCACGTTGGTATGGGCAAAACTAGAGTTTGGCAGCTTTGAAAATTTCAGTTGTCAGAAAATGTGAGCCGTATCACAATTTTCGGCATACTTTGGTTACTTCTTGACTTCTCGGGTTGGTGGGTTTGGACCCTTTGAGCCAATACGAATCTTGTGATATGTTCAGATATGGATTTCGGCAAGCCAAGATGATAGTCCTGAGTTGAGATATTAGTGCCGAATAAGACATGTTGTTGCCGAATATTGTTGCAGAAGAATTGTAAACTTGTCAAAGAATGTGCCGAATAATAAATGTTGCGGTGTAATTTTTGCCGAATACGTTATAAGCCGAGTTGATCATATGCATGCAACCTGAATGAAAATACAAATTGCCGAAAAAGTCAATAGGTTTGCCAAAACTCCTTGTTTGTAATATGCCGAGTAAGCCAACAAAATTGCCGAATTGTTCGTTGGGCCGAATAGCAGATAAGCAATACGATATGGTGTTTGCCGAATAGTAGCGCCGAGCAATTTTGTACTTCCGAGAAGTGAATCATGAGATTTTTGCTGGAGGTGAATAATTTAATAATTGGTAGTTGTTCCGAGAATGTCCAATGTTGTGGAGTGGACGTATGTGGCCGAGTAGGATTGCCGAGAAAGGTGGAAGATGCTGAGTAGCTGTGTTATGGCACCGCCGAACAGCTTTGTAGCTCTGCCGAGCACGCTTCCATAAGTTTCAGTGTTGTCGAAATGCATTTGCAATGGCACCGCCGAACAGCTTTGTAGCTTTGTCGAGCGAGCTTTGTATGGTCGACTTGTTCTGTCTTTGCCGAGAGCTTGGTTGGCAATGGTTGGAAGGGAAAAGAGTGAGCTACTTTGTGCAATTTCGGCAAGTTGGTAGCTATTCGGCATGCGCAAGTAACCTATATGCTGCCGAGGAGGATGGCTAAGCTTCAACGCACTCACGGCTAAGATTTAACGGCATAATTGTGCAGAATAATTGTAAACATATATATACATATCGAAAAAAAAAGGCAAAGACCCAACCGTGGCTCCACTTTTTCTAGAGAGAGAAAAAAGGGAAGACCAACTTTGGAGTCCATAGAAAGTTTTAGCACAAGTGCATATATGCACATATTAAGAATCAACTTTATAAATGAACTCTGTGAGGTAATAAATGAATAAACAATCTTAGGGATGGGTTTGGCCGTGTAACTCTTTTCTAATGCTGAAAAGATGTTCTTACATAGAGAAGTGTGAAACCCATTTTTAGAGAGAACAAATGAAGGTGCAAATGTAAATCCATGAGCTCTGTTTTGTTTTAAAACGAGTATTAAGCATATAGCAAAATGAGTATCAATTACTAGGCCAACACACTAGCTGAATAGTCCAAATGTATATTAGTAGCTGCAACCTTAACCAAGAACACATCTTACAAGTGGAGTTCCTAATTAGCTTCATATATAGCCGGTCAAAAGATGACCATAAATTACTATAATAACTCATGAAATTTTTCTAGAGAGAGAGAAAGTAAAGACCCAGCCAAGATTTAATGACAATATCTTTTACATATACATATCAATGCAAGTAAATATTAATATCTATGCAAACAGTTGTTATTTTACAACAAATATTATTTTCATGCACATGATCAACAGGTTCTGAACAACATTTGTGCGAGTTCAAGAAGTTGGTATCTATTCGGCATTTACTGGCAAGTTGATGGGCCAAAGGCGACGCCGAATACAGAATATTGTCGAATAATATGAGGCGTATAGATGGCCTCAGTCTGACCAAATTTTATTCTTATATTATTATTATTATATATATAAGTACGTATATATATATTTATATTTTTATTGGCATTAACCTGAGCCGTATAGATTGGCTCGTATTCTCGCAGTCTATGGAATCAAAAAATGTTAAATTACCTATGAGTGCAAAGATTACGCTAACAGCCGGGATGATTACCAAAGCAACATAAAAATATATAACAATTCCTAAATAAAGAAACAATTACAGGCGTGGATTTGGCAGAGCCACCCTTTGTACAATGCCGAAAGGAAACTCCCATAAACAAAAGTCTGAAACCCAGTTTTAGAGAGAGAAAGTGAAAATGCTCTGTTTTGATTTTGTTCTTGTTAGTTTTAGGAGGCAAAAATTGATATTCAAAAAACGACCCACCAATATACGCTTACTTACATCACAGATAGATATAATATTATATGTACGGAGATATGCATATTGCGAATCAAGTTGAATCAAAATAAAAATGAGACCCGGCCGTGGGCCGTATGGGCCGTATTATTTGGGATTGATTTTGCTTTTGTCGAAAATGTACTAACCTCAAAGCAACCCGTATATGTTTACTTACAGAAGTATATTTGTTGTGTTCTTCGTTGATCTCATTCAGTCGTTCCCACAGACGGCGCCAATTGTGAGACCATGAAATATCCTCTCACATGGATGTTGTGGAGATCCAACGAAGAGAAGAGCTGCACCCTTGTAGATCTGCAATGAGGAACATAGTCAGTGCCACCCAACCGGGGTTGCCGGCCGGGAGTACTCCGATGATGAAGTCAGTCCCTGAATCATGAAATAGTATGTATCTATATTAGAAGGGGTGTGTGTGTGTGGTAGAGGGAGAACAGACATACCTTTTACTTGGGATGCCCCTCTCTTTATATAGATGGGGGGTGTGATATTTATTTGGGCTGGACCTCTGTAGGCTTTGTTTGGGTTGGGCCTTATAAGCTAATACCTATAATTTTCTGGCTCCCACAATAGAAATTGAGAAATACTTTCTTAATATCAAATTTCTCTGTGATAGATGGGTGTGGGTTGAAGGACCTTAGATATTAAAAAATAATATTATGGATCTCTTCCATTACTATAAATGGGAGAGGGACCTTAGACTAATTTTTCCTAATAAAAAAAATAAAAAATTAGCAAAGAACTTTTCAATTAATAACCAAAAAAATACACCAAGTGTTATAATCAAGTCATAATTTGTATATTATAGAACTTGTCGTTGTTTATATTTTTTTTTTCAGGAAAAAAATATTTTGATACTAGTGGAATTCATATTTTTGATAAATTTG
The DNA here is from genome assembly GCA_022316695.1 of Camellia oleifera. Lineage (NCBI taxonomy): Eukaryota > Viridiplantae > Streptophyta > Magnoliopsida > Ericales > Theaceae > Camellia > Camellia oleifera. The sequence continues at coordinate 38,024,928 of CM039319.1, forward strand.
ATTAAGACAAATGAAATCTGACTTCAGGTTGAGAATACATTTTTTATTTTAATTTTGAAAGAAATTATTTTTATAAGCCTTTTATATTGGATCACACACATAGTGACAAAAAAATTCATTAGGTATTAGCAAGTTTATTTGTATTTGAATTTCAATTGTTAAAATTTTTTACATATCAAATATTAAGATTCAAAATTAAATTTTCATTTTAAAAATAAATTTTGTATATCGCATGGGTCACCCACTAGTTATTATTATTATTATTTTGTTGAAAACAACGATTTTTTTTTTAAAATTTTAATTACAATGATTTTGTTATCAATGTACATATATTGCTTTGTTTTTATTTTTTTAATCTTAGATAATGATGATTTAAATTTTTTTATTGCTAACTCCAAACAAGATTATCAAGGGCTCACATCATATAATAATTCACACCTATATTGTAACAACCCCGACTCATGATTAACGTTAATCCATGCTTAATTATGTCTAATAAATAATTAAAGTTAAATTTTGCATTATATGTTGCCTTATGTGTGTTTATATCTGTTTAACGTAGAAAGATCTGTTCATGTTTTCGTTTCGATTTGCGAATTGAAGGCATTATCGGCATCTGGTTTAGAAATTGACTTGATTTATGTGTTAATTAGAATTTTTTGAATTTTATGGTAGGTTTAATTAAAATTCGGTTTGAAACGATTAAATTAGAATTATTTAATGTCTACTTGATTAGTTTGATCAACAATTAATTACATTATTATCTAAGCCTATACAAGGCACCAATTGTACCACCACTCAACCTCTTCCTTCATTTCAATACACTTTGAGCCTACCCAAACAAACCAGCATGAGAGAGAGAAAGAAAGAGACCAAGAGTGAGAGTTTGATAGCAACACTTGTGGTTGGGAAGAATTTGCTAGAATAGAAGGAATTGGACTTAGAAATTCAAGAATCAAGCTTCTAACTCTCATCTTGGCAAGCCTAGGTAAGAATCCAACCCTTAGATTGAACAATTATAAGGTGTAAGACATAAACTCCAGAGATTTGAGTTGATTAATGCAAGAATTGAATTAGAGATGAAGAGAATTAAGCCATACCATGTATGCATGCATATATCATGGCATTTTGAGTTTGATTCTAAAGAATTCTCACATGCATGTATCTATCTTGACTTAGTTTGGAGAATTCATCATAATCCTTACCATTTGACCTTAAATAATCAAGTTTTGGAAAGCCTTAGTTCAAAGTGATTCACGCATGTCATGTTCATGGCATATTCATAAAGTTCAAGTTTAAGTTTTGAATAATTGACATGCTTTTGGGCCTCGATTACATGAAATGATCTTGAATTCCTTATGTTTTCAAAGTTTAGACTTGTTTTCTCAAGTTTTGGGGCCCAAAGGTTGAGTTTAATGGCTTAGAATTCAAGTTTGGAGCTTGGGAGTGCAATCTGGAAATTCTAGATTCTGCACTTCCGCTCGAGCGTAAGAATCTGCGCTTGAGCAGCCACTCTGTGATCTTACAATTCTGCTTGAGCGACCTGAAGTCCACTCGAGCATGAGACGCATTGTAGACGTCCCCGAACGCATCCCGAGGAAATGGGGTGCGAGTCCCCCCCCCCCCGTTTTGGTTCGATATTGGGTCATTACAGTTCGAAGGACTCAAATGTCACGGTTCTCAATCTTGAACCGAAGAGTCCAAATTCGGCAAATCGTTTTGAAAACAGATTTTTGAAAGAAGTGCCAAACATGGACTACTTCGCCAGATACAGAGTCGCCATCTAAATATTTTAAAATGGGAAATTTAGGAAACCCTGACTCGGTGCCAAAGGCCACATGTCCGTCATCACCAAAGTTGCCTCGGCTCGGGAACTTGGGTACGATTGGGGAAGGTCACTTCGTGAGCACCCCAGCTCGCCCGGTCAAAGACCGGCCTCTACTAACCATGATATCTGATTTTGAAAATATTGTGAGTTCTTATTCCGATTATTAGCCTAGGTTACTATGTGATGCGCACAGCATACAAGTATAGACTGAATCGCCTGAATTGGAACAAAACATTTCATGTTTGTTGTTTTTTTTTTGAAAATGGTTTGATGGTGCTACCCGCAAGTAGGCTAAGACGTGGATTTGCCACCCTCAGGTGGGCTTAGAGAAATATGATTTTGCCACTATCTAGTGGGCTTAAAACAAACATTTGACGAATTGTCCCAATTCAAATAACTCAACCTCCACCCACAAGCATTCAAGGCAGTTATATCACATAAGCATTTAGCCTCATGGTAAGCATGCTTTTCATGGCAGTCACTCACACGCATGCGAGGATGCTAAAGCATAAAACTCACCGAGTACTCCAAGCCAAAACAGAAGCTCGTTAGAAATCCGTGCATGATCCTAAGTATACAGAATTGTCTAATGCAACACATGCAAAGATGCAAACTATAGCAGGCTCGGCTATTTTAAACATGGCATGTGAAATGCTACAACTAACACGTATTCAATTTGGAATTGAAATACAAATGCAGTTTGTATGATGCGCCGAGCCCAGTGCGTGCAAAACAGATGAATAATGCAAACATGCTGTCATACTGTATGCTAATTGAAATATGCCTTATATCTAACCATCATAAGCAGGTAAATAAAAGGGAAGAAAGACGTGGGGTTGGAAGACATACATCACACTCACGCACACTTATTACAATTATGCTCTCGCGCAGAGGGTTTGAATAAATAATACAGTCCGAAATGAAAGAATAATACAGTCCAAAATATACAGTCCGAATAATATACAAATTCCTAATTAATTATCAAATTAACTAAGAAAAACTGTAAACTGGCATGCAAGCCAGGGGGCTGCCTTGACTCCGTTTCGGATAATGAAATGATGCATGCTGAGCTGCTTTGGGCAGAAATCCACTGGGATGCCCCAATTAGCCTCTGTTTGCACCTTCCCTCGAAATGCGTGCCAGACTCCGAAAAGTTGCTGATTCTTCATTTTGCTGTAACAGAAAGCAGGAAAGGGGCATAGCAATGCATTTCACAAATATATGCATGCCTCGATCCTCGTACCACCAATCACGCATATCGATGCATGATGGCCGAGGAGCCGAATTGCACAACTCAATATGGGATGAATGCATATGAATGTTACAACAAAACCTAACTCCATCATGGGTAATCCGGAGTGTCGGTGACTTGGGAATTGAGACTCGTTCCGTCACTCGGAGTACGAAACGCGCCTCGTTTCCCGTGCCCGGGCTAACTCCTATCCCGAACACAATGCAGTATGCAATCCTAACATACACAATGCTATGAAAAAGAGATGCCTCGAAATGCGTGCACGCGGGCACGCAAACCGAGAAAATGATCCTAAGGTATAAAATGGCATACGCAATGTAATTGGACTTAAACTAACATGAGAGAGCCTCAGCCACACTCACATAAGAGGCCGTCGGATAAAAATGAAGTGCCTCGAAATGCGTGCACACGGGTATGCAAACCGAGGCAATGGCATACGGAATGCAATGATGCTAAAATGAGATATGCGATGCAATATGGGCTTACACCAACATGAGAGGGCCTCAGCCACACTCACACAGGAGGCCATGAGATGAAAAATGAAGTGCCTCGAAATGCGTGCACACGGGCACGCAAACTGAGGCAATGACGTAAAGGTATGAAATGGCATGGAAATGATATGCAATGAGACTAAAATGAGATGTCTCGAAATGCGTGCCCACAGGCACGCAAACCGAGAAAATGGCACACGGAATGCAATAGGACTAAAATGAGATATGCGATGCAATATGGGCTTACACCAACATGAGAGAGCCTCAGCCACACTCACAAAAGAGGCAATCGGATAAAAGTGAAGTGCCTCGAAATGCGTGCACACGGACACGCAAACCGAGGCAATGGCATACGGAATGCAATGATGCTAAAATGGCATACAGGATGCAAAATGGACTTATACTAACATGAGTGAGCCTCAGCCACACTCACATAAGAAGCCGAGAGATGAAAAATGAGATGCCTCGAAATGCGTGCACACGGGCACGCAAACCGAGGCAATCACATATGGAATGAAATGGTATACACAATGCAAATTGGGCTTACATGAGAAGGCCTCAGCCACACTCACATAAGAGGCCGTCGGATAAAAATGAGGCGCCTCGAAATGCGTGCATACGTGCACGCAAACCGAGGCAATGGCCCTAAGGCATAAAATGGCATGGAAATGATATACAAACATGCAAATGAAATTTCAGCACTGAAATATGGGGGAAAACAGTCCCGAAAGATGGAGAAAGTACACTTGATGCATGAAATGGCCCCGAAACATGAATTTAGGCACCCGAAATGGCCTATAGCTATACCAAACATGCACAATATAGACATGGAATGAAAATACAGTAGCAAGGCAGCCCCAAGAAAAGCATTTTTCAGTCATAAAAAGGGCTAAAAAGCAAGCACACATAGAATTAAGCAAGAATGCAAAAATGGCTCCGCAAGAGGGGTATTGAAGCAAGTGATGTATGCGATGCTCAAACTGAAAAATACCCTTCTACAACACTGATGAGGGACTAAAAATATGCACATTTACAGTAGATGACATCACCCAAATCAGTATGAAAACATGCTAAAAATGTCATGTAAGAAATAGGATACATAAGGCTATAACATGAGGTACCCTAAAAATTCATCAAACCAGAAAAGACCCTTAATGAAATATGTCAAGAAGATCAAAATATGACTCTTTACAGTTCTGATGATGGCCGAAAACAGAAACTAGATAAGCTTAAAAAAGCATGCAAAAATGGGGGTCAAACAGGGTTATAATGGTAAGTATAACATGGAGACCACCAACAAGGTTAATCCCTTCTACAATGTTGTAGAGGGACACAAAATAAGCTTACTCACAGTTCATGAAATGCTCCAAAACAGACTACATGCAGGTCAAACAAATCATGCAAATTTAGGGTAAATATGAGAGATTATGAAGCAAGTGCATGATATAGAGGCCAAACACGGTTTATCCCTTCTTAAATGTTGAATAGGGGCTCAAAATAGGTCCACTCACAGTTTAAATTATGCTTGGAAACAGATCACACATAGGCCAAATATTCAATGCAAAATAATGGCATATAAGAGGATATTGAAGCAAGTACCAAATGGAGGGCTCAAACAGGGTTGAGCCCTTAAACAAACATGAAATATGGCTCAAAATAATGACCTTTTCAGTTCTGGTCGGAGCCCAAAACAGTAATAAAATAGGTCTACGAAATGGAGCAAGAAAGTGCTACAAAAGAGGGAAATGGACACTTACCCTTGAAGACCACACTTTTGCTACCTCTTGGCCAAGGAATGTTGCTTCTAAGCCTCTGAAAAACCTCTCCTTGCTGCTGGAATGGAGTGGTGATGGGGATGCTTGATGGTGATGAAGAAATGGCACCAAACTTGAAGAAAAAAAGACTTTGGAGCTTGGAAATGGAGAGAAATGGGAGGTGGAAGGTATATCTCTCTCTCAAACGTGTCTAAACAATGTCTAACCTTGAGCCAAGAAGCCAAGCCTCTCCTTTATAGAGGAGAGGCATAAAAAAAAGCTAAAGGACCTCTCTAATCCTCCATACACGTGTATGGAGGATGGTCCAATTGGCAACCAGCTGGCACAGCTGGAATACACTGAGGGAGAGGAAAATGGCCGGCCAGCTCACAGGGGCAAAAAGGTCATTTCACAAAAGGGTGGCCGGCCAGCTAGATTTTCTGGCCGACCAGCTAGTTTTCAGGAACTGCCGGGAAGAAGGCTGGCCGGTGGATGCTAGGGAAGTCCAAATGTGGCCATTCAAGTGTCCAAATTGAAGCCCCGGAAGTTATCTTTCCAATGGCACAAACATTGCATCAAAATTCCTTCTATGGAAAAAGTTATGCCCGTTTCCGTGAAGCCGCGCAGATTTCGGTCCAACCGGAGTGATGCCCTACTTCAATCAACCATATCTCCTCCATCCGGAATTGAACTTAGGAGATTATTGAGTGAAAAATGAATCCCCGGGAGTAAGATTTCCAACGATGGTGGCCTCATACTTTAATTCCTCTTGTGCAAAGAGTTACGCCCGTTTCGGTGAAGCCGCCCAGACTTTTCTCCTTCCTGGATCCACTTTTCAAAGAGGTTTCAAAATGGACAAAAGAATTACTGGCCGGCCATGTGTTTTTAGGGTCCTCCCATGTGTGTACAACACAAATATGTGGTTTCGGCTCGAAGAAAATGGCCCTAGGGTGTTTAACATTAGCCCAGAAGTGAGAAAAACGGGCGCCGGGGGGCGCCGGAGGAGCATAACTGGTTGCTGAGATAATTGCTGGCCTTCCACCCTCCAGTGACCTTCCTGGTGATAAAACAGAGGTACCTGCCAAAAATGAACAAAAACCGATGCAAAACGAATGCTCGGGGGCCAAAACACGCAGTTCGGGGTCCCGAAAAATAGGCTGTTAAGCACCGAAAGTGGCATTTGGCCACGAAGTGGGTCTCTCAACCCCCAGTGTCCCTCGAAAGGGAGTAAATAAGATGTATGCCAAAAACCGGAGGAATCGGAGATGGTTGGGTGGTCCTGAAACGAGGCACACGGCCTGACGGCCCCGAAAACCGGGATTCGGGCTCCGAAATGGGCAAAATGGCCTACGGCCACTGAGAGATGGTCTACGGGACCTCTCCCTTCCCTCAGGAACAAAAACAGAGAAAACTGAGTCTAGTTCGCAAACCGAGACAACGTACAGAAGAGGGTTTGGAAGTCCGAAGGCAGGGCTCTCGGCCGTGACTCTGAGACTTCTGAACGAGCACAATATACAACATCACCGAGTGCTCAATCGGTGACGTCTAAGTCTTAACGTCGGTCAAAAATGGGGTGTCTACAGTTGCCCCTCTTTGACAGAACTCGGAAGTCACAAGTGACGGGAGTGAATGTCAAAGCCCAGAGACGACCCATTTTTGACAAGGCCGAAGACTTAGACAATCATACAAGATAAACAGAGATGTGCCCGCAGGCAAAGGGTTCAAAATGCACAATGATATGCACAGGATCAGATGTAACTCAATGATCATGCAAGTGCAGCAAGCTGTAATGAAGCAAGTATTCACAAATAGATGCAACAGTTTTAAGCAAGAATGTAAAGCAACAACTACATTTTATGCAGTTAGGAATGCGGAGAATTATTCAATTCTCGTCGCGTCTCACACGGAGAAGATACGATACTTGCGCGATTCGTCTGGTCGCACCAGCCTCAAATGAACCGTACATACAATATTGTGCCTGCAAAAGAGAGAAATTCAACAAGAACAATATGCTAACAACATATATTCAATGTGATTCCTGTGATTCCGAAAGTTTGACACACACGGTGCTAGCGGGTGAATGCATAAAGCAGTGTGATACAGGTAAGGTGCGCAAGATAGCGCGATGCGACGCACTAACAAGTGCAGGTGAGATGCGCAAGATAGCACGATAAAATGCATGCACAACGCAAGTAATGTGCATAAAATAGTGTGATGCGCAAAATAGCGCGAGTGAAATGTAATGCACTAACCAGTGCAGGTGGGACGCGCAAGATAGCGCGATTGAATGCATGCAATGCACAAAATAGTGCGATACGCTAAACAGCGCGATTGATTTGAAATGCACAAAATAGTGCGATGTGATATGCAAAGCACAGGACAATGCGATTGAGGTGCGCAAAATAGCGCGAATGATAAACTGCACAAAACAGTGCGATGCGCAAAATAGCGCGAATGTAAACTGCGCAAGATAGCGCGAATGATAAACTGCACAAAACAGTACGATTGAGGTGCGCAAAATAGCGCGAGTGAAAAACTGCACAAAACAGTGCGATACGCTAAACAGCGCGAGTGAAATAGAAATGCACAAAACAGTGCGAGTGATTTGAAATGCACAAGACAGCGCGATACGCTAAACAACGCGAGTGTTTTGAAATGCACAAGACAGTGCGAGTGAGATACAACCACGAGATGCACAAGACAGTGCAAGTGAGATACAAAGTGTAAGTGCACAAGACAGTGCGAGCGAGATAAAATGCACAAGAAAGTGCGATAAAATGCATCTTCCATGCAAGTATGGGGGCATTTTCTATGCAAAAGATATGGGCATTTTCTATGCAAGTATGGAAGCACAATTTATGCAATATTGAAAGCAAGCATATTCTATGCAAGAATCATAACGATGCGTGGCACGCATGCAACAACAGTGTATGTAAAAGTTCACATTCTATACAATAGAGGATCATCAAATATGTACTCTGGTGCCTCTGACTTGCCTCTTAGAGGACTTTGCAACACACTCAGCTCAAAAAGGGCACACCCTGTTCAAATTGGCGAGAGATAACATCTGCATGTAAAACCCTCGGGTGTTGCTTGGACTGTCATTCTGACTTGAAGCAGGCTTACACTTGAGGTAGAGGCGCACTCACACTTCGGTAGTATTAACAAGGCCTGAAGAGGTACATCCGGAATACAATCACGGAACTTGCTGAAGGTGAAACTCACTCAGATGCTTCGATTTTCCTTCTTTTCTTTTGCTTTGTAGTCCGGAACCTAAAAAGCTTCAGATAGGCCCTTGTTCTACTGTTCACACTTATCGGGGGTGGACCCCGTGACTTTAACAAATTCTGTTTTGCACAAATGTGGAGAACGGCACAGCACTCGGAGCACAAAACGATTTTATATTTTTGAAATTGAGAGATGGATTTTCGACCAGGTATTGAGCCTACGACTGAAGACAGCAAAACGATTCAACACGGAAATAAAAGGCACACAACCTAGACACATCGAGTAACACTCGAAACGACTCAAAACAAGAATCGAGATAAAACAAAAAGACACGACATTTAGACGTGCACAGGGAGCCTATTTCACCGGGTAGGTTTCCCACCCTTTCTTATTTGTGATTCTCACATCACTCGGCCCTCAAGCTCGGCTTTTCTCACAAAATCTTTTCCTCAATTTTTCTCTCATCACACATCTCTCTATTCTTAAATCTCTCATTTTTCATCCCTTCCCTGGGTGGTTGATGGATAAACAACAAGTTGAAGGCTCGGGCCCCTAGCATTCTGCTCGATTCTCTTTCTTCCGCTCACAGCTAGTGAATTCCTCCCACAGAGGGGTTGCACTACATTTGGGTGTGTAGCAAATCTGCAGCTGACATCGGTTGACGATGCTCTGCTGGGGAGTTTGGACATGATCAGATCCGTCTAGATGAGGGAGTGGAATATCCTGATCTATTCCAGTTCGTGCTTCGCAATTGGCTTGATACCTCGCTGCTTGGAGGATACGAGAGCTTTCTGCCCTTTCTAGCTTCAGTTGTGCCCTCTTCTGGCAGGTAGAGTGCCCCTTTTTTTGGCAAATGCATTGACAACAAGGAAAGGACAGGAAGCCTGACTTAACTGTGCCCCTAGTTCATCATTTCGACCATTTTTTTGTTTTTGGCTTTCTACTAAAACAATTTTGACCAAAAATGAGAGTTAGATTAACATGCTTGTTCAGTTTTTGATTTGAAATCATGCAAGTCAAGCTATGAGCACTGAAAATTTTTCCTTTTTTTTTTTTTTGGGTCCAAGAAATGGCCCAGTTTTGGAAAAGATAGAATGATTTTTCTAGAAAATTAGCCAACCTCAGCAAAAATTCTCAAAAACTATTTTTTGCAAACGGCCACTTGCTCAACGAGCATGAAACCTACTCCTGAGATGCACAACCTCGGATCCAAAGGAAAACTGCCCCGTACTTGAAGAGAGCTGCATTGCAACGGAAAGTTGCCCCTTGTTTGAACGGCACCGCGGCGCGTTTGAATGGCAACGGAAAGTTGCCCCTTGATTGAACGGCACCGCAGCGCATTGTAGTCAGTCCTCGGAGCGATGATTGCAACCGTACTCTTGGATACAGAGAAGGCAAGGATGGTCAAAACCATTACATGGACACAATTGAATTTGAATCGTTTTACGGCTGGACTTCAGAATGAAGTTGCCTACGTATCCCAAAGATGGGAATCAAGCCTTACGTAGTTCGGGGGTTAAGGTACACTCGGGTATTTAACCTCTCCTTTTTATGCTCTAACTTTTGCCAAGGCGCCTGTTGCAGGTTTTCGACCTTGCGAGCTTTGTTTTTCTTTCTTTTCGTTTTTTCTATTCTTTTCATTCCTTTTTCTTCTTCTTTTTTGCATTTTTCTTTTCTTTTCTTTTTTTTTTTTTTTTTGCATTTTTTGTATCTTTGCATTTTTTTTTCTTTTTGCATTTTTGTATATATATTTTTCTTGTCTCGCTCTAACTTTTGCCTGGGTCGCCCTTTCGGGTTTTCGGCCCAGCGAGCCTCTCAAAGGGTAAAAATGTAACCAGTCCATGCCAAATGGTTCTGAGATTGAAGCCCTCTATATCCAGGAGAGTGGCTGTTGTATTGACTTGCAGAAAGATCCACCTTTGGCTCTTCGAGCACATCGGATATTTTTTGCCCCTAGTTCGAGGGGTGCTTTTGCTCTAGCCTTGCAAGCTTCTTCTGATGAGGTTTGACCTTCTTGATCTGACTTTGGTGCCTCTTGTTCGAGGGCTGCTTCAAATCTGGCCACACAGGCCTTACATCGTGGTCGACCGTTGAACATTCTGAATGCCAGTTCAAGGTTTGAAAGCCAAGGGGGGGGGTCGAGTCTCGAGGCTGAGAGCGATCCTAAGCTGCACAATCTCAAGAGCGATTCCACACATGTCTTTGCAGGACCGCGCAAAACATTTTTTGAAAGTTTTTAAGAAAATGACAAATCGCTCGCGCTGAAGACAGTGTAGGATCAATCTGGATCAAAGCCAGGGTCCTTCTCAGTACTCACACTAACAAGCATGATTTCATTCATTAAGTGCTTAGCACGCCTCTCTTTCTCTCAATTTGATCAAAGTTTTGCAAATCCCGAGGAATTCCTCCCTCTTTGTTTTCACTGCAGTGTTCAAAAAGGTTTTGAAAAACTTAGGTCAATACAATGGCCTCAAGGCACAAGAGAGCAGGTGGAATGCACTGCCATTTCATTCAAATCCCGGCACAACTAGCACACAGCAGAAACAAATGCGAGAGTATGGAAATCACTGCTGTTTCATTCAAAATCTGTTGGCATAACTGGCTCCCTGGCAGAAACAGACTCAAAAGAAAACAAAAAGACAAACGTGAAACAAAATGGTGACGCCCGAGGTAACACCCCCGGAATCACCTGACTTCTATACAACAGGACTGACTCGATACAACAAGACAGACCCAAGACAAAAGAGACTGACTCAAAACAAAAAGACAGACTCAAAACAAAGTAACAAAAACTGACCCAATACCCAAGTTAGAAAGCACAAAACTGGTATTTGCATATTGCTCAGAATAGTGCGTGCCATTCCCACGTTTGGAGTTGATTGAGCGCCGTCCGCAGGTGGTTCATCTCTCATTCACATAACATTATCCCCCAAGTTCACTGACCCAGTGCCGATAGACTTTGCTGAGCTCGGCGGGAGGATGACCTCGTTGCCAAATAGATCCTGTACTTCAGGGCGAAGATGGAAGCAGTTGTTGGTAGCATGGCCAGTTTGCTGATGGTATGCGCAGTACTGGGTAGCATCATGTGTAGCCGGAAGAGGGTTCGGGAGAGACTGAGGCTCAAGGGGTTTGAGATGGCCTTGTCCAACAAGGATTTGGAAAGCTTTGGATAAAGGCATGTGGAGGGCATGGAAGACCCTCTGACCTCGGGGTTGGTACTTCTGAGTTTGTGGATTTTTGCTGGGCGCACCAGCAAAGGGATTGGCAGGTGCTGGCCTAGTTTGCTGATCTCTTCCAAGCACGGGATTAGAGTTGAATGGAATATTCTTGGTACAACGGCCCTTCTCCCGGCTTGCCCCTTGAGTCAAACTGCCCCCAACTTGAGTAGCGAAAGTGTCATTCACAGCTTTTGCGACAACCGCGAGCACTTGTTCTTTGTTCAGTCCCTCGGATTTCAAAGCCTTAACAGCCAATAGAAGATGTTCATGGGGATCCATGTCCGCCCCTACCTTGTTCTTTCCACTTGCTTCCACTTTGCCAAGGGATTGGCCTTCCTCAAATGCAGCCCGTCCCAAGACTGGGGAGCCTTTTGACATGAACTCCCTGGTAGGCGATGTGGTTGATGATGGAGCCAAAACTCCAAAGGCTAAATCCGCCACTGTTCTTTGAAGATCTTCAATCATCCTCATCAGCTCGGAAGTAGTGGGTTCATGGGTTTGAGATGATTGGGGTTCAGGTGCACCCATCATGCATAAGTCCATGCTTTCTGGGGTAAACACCTCAGGCTTAGGTAGATGGGCCGGGGTGATGTATATGATGGGGTCATAGGTGGATGGCAGTGTATGGATGAGATTGAGGTAGGTAGGAAATGTTTGGTCATTGGGGTCTGAAGGTGGAGCTATCGTCCGGTTATCGATGAGATTTTGGACCTCATGACGAAGGCGGTAGCAACGGTCGGTGCCATGACCGCGCTGTTGATGGTACATACAGTACTTGGCAGGGTTATGTCTGGCTGGGAGTGGGTCGGGAAGAGGTTGAGGATCGAGGGGTTTGAGATGCCCTTTTTCCATCAGGAGTTTTAGTGCGCTGGTTAGGCTCATATAGAGAGGGGTGAAAGTTCTGCCCTGAGCTCGGGCTGGGTCGGCTATTTGCAGGCTTGGATTGGCAAAAGGGTTGGCTGTGGCGACTGTATCAATTTCAGTGGGCTCGGGAATAGTGCTACCTCCGACATTGGTACTCCTTGAAATCACCCTCCTCGTTGGTTCACTTGTTCTGGGAATGATCCCACTGTTGAACGCATTCTCGACCTGAACCCCCAGTTCATGCAAACTTTTGAAAGTGAATAGCGGAGCCACTATCAACTTTTGCAACATATCATGTTCGAGGTTTCGTACCATCATCTGCACTTGATCCCTCTCAGAAGGGCGGCGATCTGTCATCTGTGCTGCCTTTGCTCTCCACCTCGCAACAAATTTCACAAAAGACTCTTTTGGGTTTTAGCGGGTTGCTTCAAGCTCTTGGATGGTCATTTCAACTTGGGTATTGTAGGAATACTGATCGACAAAGGCCTCAGCCAATTCTTCCCAGTTTTGCTTCACTTTGTCCTCCAACTTAGCGTACCAAGTGGCTGCTACACCAGATAGGGTTCTTCCATATAGAGAGAGTTTCTGTGGCTTAGTTAGACCCATCGGCTTTAGGACATCCAAGAAGAGTCGGATATGTACCATTGGATCCCCAGACCCGTCGAAACGGTCAATATATGGCATTTTGAAGCTGTCTGGGAGCCGGACGGCAGACTCAGTGTGCCCATCCTCAATGTCAGGAATGGAGTTAAGGCCCTGTGCCTTTCTGAATTGCTTCTCAAGGTTCGCAATTTTCACTGCGGTTAGATCAAGGTCATTAGCATCAAGGGGATAACGCCTCTCATTAGGCTGCACCAGGGGTCTGAAAACTTGGGCTTGAGCCAGCCCTTCTCGAGGACTCGGACACAGCAAATCTTCAACTGGCGGAAGTGGGTCAAAGTTCGGCTGGGGTCCCAAAGCTGGATGTGAGGCAGATGCCCCAGATGGGCGCTGCATTTCAATACTGGTCTCAACCTGCATGGCAGTTTCCTGATTCAACGCTACTATCACGGCTACAAATTCTTCCGAACCCTGTGCCATCACGGGCTGCTGATTCTGAACAAAGGTGATGTGACTGGTGACTGACGGATCAGATGAACCGGTGAGCCCTGACTGGCCTTTCTTTGCCTTGCCTCAGCGAAAGAACACTGGTTGCCCTTGAATTGAATTTCTGACCTAACAAAGTCTATCAGCACTAGTCCAATGTACCCGGGGGATATCGGAGCCTTCTGAAGCTATGGTTCCAGGACTACCTAGCAAAAGAGAAAACAGACAGCATCTCAGCCTGATTTCATCTGAACAGATACTAGCATAGTTGAATGAGTGTGCCCCCTACTGAATTCTGCCCAAATCTCTGTCCTGCAAACTGATACCCTCAGGTAAACTGAATCCCAAAATACTGAAACGGTGCCCGCAGGCCTGATGCCCAAACTCATGAACTGATACATGCATTCCCTGTAGAGACGCACTCTAACAAGCACATAGCAGATAAGTGAGAGCCAAAACAGCCTTATGTTGGGGTAGGGTTTCCCTGTCCTATTTTGTCAGGAGCTAGGGTTCACTACGCACGCAGCGGCTTCAAACAACCTATAAACGAGTAAGCAACCTGTCCTAGTTTGGAATGGTCACAATGGATCCGAATATGCACTAGGTCGAATGGTCAAAAAGGGTGCCCCGGTAAAACCGGGGTTTGTGTTCCCATGCTGTCAGAGCCCAGAGCCGATCAGCCTTATGGACATGCCTTGACAAGACAAGCCTCCGGCAAATCGTTCGGGAATGGCATATGGCAAACACGGTGTCCTAGGCGCACCAATGCAAATGCAATGCAAAGAAACACACAAATGTAGTCAAAACCAGATATCATGAGTTCGAGTCAAGTTCTCTAAATCCCCAGCAGAGTCGCCAGAAATTGTAGACATCCCCGAACGCATCCCGGGGAAAGGGGGTGCGAGTCCCCCCCCCGGTTCTGGTTCGATATTGGGTCACTACAGTTCGAAGGACTCAAATGTCACGATTCTCAATCTTGACCCGAAGAGTCCAAATCCGGCAAATCGTTTTGAAAACAGATTTTTGAAAGAAGTGCCAAACATGGACTGCTTCGCCAGATACAGAGTCGCCACCTAAATATTTTAAAATGGGAAATTTAGGAAACCCTGACTCGGTGCCAAAGGCCACGTGTCCGTCATCACCAAAGTTGCCTCGGCTCGGGAACTTGGGTACGATTGGGGAAGGTCACTTCGTGAGCACCCCCGCTCGCCCGGTCAAAGACCGGCCTCTACTAACCATGATATCTGATTTTGAAAATATTGTGAGTTCTTATTCCGATTATTAGCCTAGGTTACTATGTGATGCGCACAGCATACAAGTATAGACTGAATCGCTTGAATTGGAACAAAACATTTCATGTTTGTTGTTTTTTTTTAAAATGGTTTGATGGTGCTACCCGCAAGTAGGCTAAGACGTGGATTTGCCACCCTCAGGTGGGCTTAGAGAAATATGATTTTGCCACTATCTAGTTGGCTTAAAACAAACATTTGACGAATTGTCCCAATTCAAATAACTCAACCTCCACCCACAGGCATTCAAGGCAGTTATATCACATAAGCATTTAGCCTCATGGTAAGCATGCTTTTCATGGCAGTCACTCACACGCATGCGAGGATGCTAAAGCATAAAACTCACCAAGTACTCCAAGCCAAAACAGAAGCTCGTTAGAAATCCATGCATGATCCTAAGTATACAGAATTGCCTAATGCAACACATGCAAAGATGCAAACTATAGCAGGCTCGGCTATTCTAAACATGACATGTGAAATGCTATAACTAACACGTATTCAATTTGGAATTGAAATACAAATGCAGTTTGTATGATGCGCCGAGCCCGGTGCGTGCAAAACAGATGAATGATGCAAACATGCTGTCATACTGTATGCTAATTGAAATATGCCTTATATCTAACCATCATAAGCAGGTAAATAAAAGGGAAGAAAGACGTGGGGTTGGAAGACATACATCACACTCACGCACACTTATTACAATTATGCCCTCGTGCAGAGGGTCCGAATAAATAATACAGTCCGAAATGAAAGAATAATACAGTTCAAAATATACAGTCCGAATAATATACAAATTCCTAATTAATTATCAAATTAACTAAGAAAAACTGTAAATTGGCATGCAAGCCAGGGGGCTGCCTTGACTCCGCTTCGGATAATGAAATGATGCATGCTGAGCTGCTTTGGGCGGAAATCCACTGGGATGCCCCAATTAGCCTCTGTTTGCACCTTCCCTCGAAATGCGTGCCAGACTTCGAAAAGTTACTGATTCTTCATTTTGCTGTAACAGAGAGCAGGAAAGGGGCATAGCAATGCATTTCACAAATATATGCATGCCTCGATCTTCGTGCCACCAATCACGCATATCGATGCATGATGGCCGAGGAGCCGAATTGCACAACTCAATATGGGATGAATGCATATGAATGCTACAACAAAACCTAACTCCATCATGGGTAATCCGGAGTGTCGGTGACTTGGGAATTGAGACCCGTTCCGTCACTCGGAGTACGAAACGCGCCTCGTTTCCCATGTCCGGGCTAACTCCTATCCCGAACACAATGCAGTATGCAATCCTAACATACACAATGCTATGAAAAAGAGATGCCTCGAAATGCGTGCACGCGGGCACGCAAATCGAGGAAATGATCCTAAGGTATAAAATGGCATACGCAATGTAATTGGACTTAAACTAACATGAGAGAGCCTCAGCCACACTCACATAAGAGGCCGTCGGATAAAAGTGAAGTGCCTCAAAATGCGTGCACACGGGCACGCAAACCGAGGCAATGGCATACGAAATGCAATGATGCTAAAATGAGATATGCGATGCAATATGGGCTTACACCAACATGAGAGGGCCTCAGCCACACTCACACAGGAGGCCATGAGATGAAAAATGAAGTGCCTCGAAATGCGTGCACACGGGCACGCAAACCGAGGCAATGACGTAAAAGTATGAAATGGCATGGAAATGATATGCAATGAGACTAAAATGAGATGTCTCGAAATGCGTGCCCACGGGCACGCAAACTGAGAAAATGGCACACTGAATGCAATAGGACTAAAATGAGATATGCGATGCAATATGGGCTTACACCAACATGAGAGAGCCTCAGCTACACTTACATAAGAGGCCATCGGATAAAAGTGAAGTGCCTCAAAATGCGTGCACACGGACACGCAAACTGAGGCAATGTCATACGGAATGCAATGATGCTAAAATGGCATACAGGATGCAAAATGGACTTATACTAACATGAGTGAGCCTCAGCCACACTCACATAAGAAGCCGAGAGATGAAAAATGAGATGCCTCGAAATGTGTGCACACGGGCACGCAAACCGAAGCAATGACATACGGAATGAAATGGCATACACAATGCAAATTGGGCTTACACTAACATGAGAAGGCCTCAGCCACACTCACATAAGAGGCCGTCGGATAAAAATGAGGCGCCTCGAAATGCGTGCACACGGGCACGCAAACCCGAGGCAATGGCCCTAAGGCATGAAATGGCATGGAAATGATATACAAACATGCAAATGAAATTTCAGCACTGAAATATGGGGGAAAACAGTCCCGAAAGATGGCGAAAGTACACCCGATGCATGAAATGGCCCCGAAACATGAATTTAGGCACTCGAAATGGCCTATAGCTATATCAAACATGCACAATATAGACATGGAATGAAAATACAGTAGCAAGGCAGCCCCAGGAAAAGCATTTTTCAGTCATAAAAAGGGCTAAACAGCAAGCACACATAGAATTAAGCAAGAATGCAAAAATGGCTCCGCAAGAGGGGTATTGAAGCAAGTGATATATGCGATGCTCAAACTGAAAAATACCCTTCTACAACACTGATGAGGGACTAAAAATATGCATATTTACAGTAGATGACATCCCCCAAATCAGTATCAAAACATGCTAAAAATGTCATGTAAGAAATAGGATACATAAGGCTATAACATGAGGTATCCTAAACATTCATCAAACCAGAAAAGACCCTTAATTAAATATGTCAAGAAGATCAAAATATGACTCTTTACAGTTCTGATGATGGCCGAAAACAGAAACTAGATAAGCTTAAAAAAGCATGCAAAAATGGGGGTCAAAGAGGGATATAATGGTAAGTATAACATGGAGACCCCCAACAAGGTTGATCCCTTCTAAAATGTTTTAGAGGGACACAAAATAAGCTTACTCACAGTTCATGACATGCTCCAAAACAGACTACATGCAGGTCAAACAAATCATGCAAATTTACGGTAAATATGAGAGATTATGAAGCAAGTGCATGATATAGAGGCCAAACAGGGTTGATCCCTTGTTCAATGTTAAAGAGAGGCTCAAAATAGGCCCACTCAAAGTTTACATTATGCTTGGAAAAAGATTACACATAGGCCAAATATTCAATGCAAAATAATGGCATATAAGAGGATATTGAAGCAAGTACCAAATGGAGGGCTCAAACAGGGTTGAGACCTTAAACAAACATGAAATATGGCTCAAAATAATGACCTTTTAAGTTCTGGTCGGAGCCCAAAACAGTAAGAAAATAGGTCTAAGAAATGGAGCAAGAAAGTGCTACAAAAGAGGGAAATGGACACTTACCCTTGAAGACCACACTTTTGCTACCTCTTGGCCAAGGAATGTTGCTTCTAAGCCTCTGAAAAACCTCTCCTTGCTTCTGGAAATGGAGTGGTGATGGGGATGCTTGATGGTGATGAAGAAATGGCACCAAACTTGAAGAAAAAAAGACTTTGGAGCTTGGAAATGGAGAGAAATGGGAGGTGGAAGGTATATCTCTCTCAAATGTGTCTAAAAAATGTCTAACCTTGAGCCAAGAAGCC
The DNA here is from genome assembly GCA_022316695.1 of Camellia oleifera. Taxonomy (NCBI): domain Eukaryota; kingdom Viridiplantae; phylum Streptophyta; class Magnoliopsida; order Ericales; family Theaceae; genus Camellia; species Camellia oleifera. The sequence goes on from CM039319.1 coordinate 38,043,511, forward strand.
AAGCCTCTCCTTTATAGAGGAGAGGCATAAAAAAAAGCTAAAGGACCTCTCTAATCCTCCATACACGTGTATGGAGGATGGTCCAATTGGCAACCAGCTGGCACAGCTGGAATACACTGAGGGAGAGGAAAATGGCCGGCCAGCTCATAGGGGCAAAAAGGTCATTTCACAAAAGGGTGGCCGGCCAGCTAGATTTTCTGGCCCGCCAGCTAGTTTTCAGGAACTGCCGGGAAGAAGGCTGTTCGGTGGATGCTAGGGAAGTTCAAATGTGGCCATTCAAGTGACCAAATTGAAGCCCCGGAAGTTAGCTTTCCAATGGCGCAAACCATGCATCAAAATTCCTTCTGTGGAAAAATTTATGCCCATTTCTGTGAAGCCGCGCAGATTTCGGTTCAACCGGAGTGATGCCCTACTTCAATCAACCATATCTCCTCCATCCGGAATTGAACTTAGGAGATTCTTGAGTGCAAAATGAAGCCCCGGGAGTAAGCTTTCCAACGATGGTGGCCTCATACTTTAATTCCTCTTTTGCAAAGAGTTACGCCCGTTTCGGTGAAGCCGCGCAGACTTTTCTCCTTCCCGGATCCAGTTTTCAAAGAGGTTTCAAAATGGACAAAAGAATTATTGGCCAGCCATGTGTTTTTAGGGTCCTCCCATGTGTGTACAACACAAATATGTTGTTTTGGCTCGAAGAAAATGGCCCTAGGGTGTTCAACATTAGCCCGGAAGTGAGAAAAGCGGGCGCCGGGGGGCGCCGGAGGAGCATAACTGGTTGCTGAGATAATTGCTGGCCTTCCACCCTCCAGTGACCTTCCTGGTGATAAAACAGAGGTACCTGCCAAAAATGAACAAAAATCGATGCAAAACGAATGCTCGGGGGCCAAAACACGCAGTTCGGGGTCCCGAAAAATAGGCTGTCATTCGGCCACGAAGTGGGTCTCTCAACCCCCAGTGTCCCTCGAAAGGGAGTAAATAAGATGTATGCCAAAAACCGGAGGAATCGGAGATGGTTGGGTGGTCCCGAAATGAGGCACACAGCCTGACGGCCCCGAAAACCGGGATCCGGGCTCCGAAATGGGCAAAATGGCCTACGGCCACGAAAAGTAGCCCACGGCCACTGAGAGATGTTCTACGGGACCTCTCCCTCCCCTCAGGAACAAAAACAGAGAAAACTGAGTCTGGTTCGCAAACCGAGACAAGGTTCAGAAGAGGGTTTGGAAGTCCGGAGGCAGGGCTCTCGGCCGTGACTCTGAGACTTCTGAACGAGCACAATATACAACATCACCGAGCGCTCAATCGGTGACGTCTGAGTCTTAAGGTCGGTCAAAAATGGGGTGTCTACACGCATGCTCCCAGAAATTTGCATGTTTTTTAGACCGCTCGAGCAGCAAGAGTTGGTCTCGAACGAGGGCATGAGTCTCACGCTCGAGCGAGATTTGAACGGCCATCGAGCGGAGATTTCACTTAACCAGGACTTTTGCTAATTTTACAGAGCACTCGAGCGAGGGAAGTTGCGCTTGAGCGTCCCCTCACATGTTTACTTGTCCGCTAGAGCAAGGGAAGTTGCGCTCGAGCGAGACCCCTGCTTTCTGCAAATTTTGTTAAATGTGTTCAAGTACATTTTAGCATCCTCATTGCATCCTAGGCACTCATAGGCCATGATTAAGACTCAAAAAGAGGTTAAGATTTAGAAACACACTAAGAATGAAACGAAGGAAGTTAAGTACCAACCAAGTGTGTGTTTCATTATGTGTTTTTGCTATGTATGTGTAGGTCACGTGCCTCAAGTTATTTGATTTGCCTGTTCTACAAGTAGAGCCATCTGTGAGTAATAACTTAGTAAAGCTATGTTTAATCTTAATTATTTTCTGAACGATATGAATTAAGATCTGTTTTATGAAATATTATATTCTGTGTAATGAGTGATTGTCCAAGTTTTTGAAATGTATTCGTGGCATCCTTAGCACAAGGCCCTAGCCCAAGGGTAACAATACCATGCCTTTATAAGCAAGGCCCTTGCCGAGGGGTAATAATAACGTAGTCACATGGCCTTTACTTGGGGGTAAAAATACCGAGGTTCAAGCAAGTTACAAGTTTCCCGGTACCGGAGGTTCCCATTGGAACTACCGAGAAAGTTAATGCTAATGGATGTACCATGTATAACGAAGCATGAACTCTAATTTCTATATGTAGTTGAACAAGAATGGGAATATATCTGTTTCTGATATGAACTCCAATTTCGGTACTTGTTATGGACATTATTCATTTAAATCCTTTACTCCGTTATTATTCATTGGGCTCCTGCTAACTATTTATTTTATGTTTATAGGTGAGCAGGCGCGTGACCATGCCTAAACTGCTGCCTAGTGTGTTGAGTTAGCCAACTCCTGTGCCTATTGGGGAGGTTCCCTTTTGAAGAAGTCAAGTTTTGTGAACCTGTTAAAGATGTTTTGCTATTTGTTTTGTTTATCGGTGTATAAGGGTGACGTAAGACTAATGTATAAATGACGTCATATATATATATATTCTGTCTCATATATGTTATCACAGCTCTATGGACAATGTATATTTCTATAATTGCTTCCATAGCCTTTTATTATATGTCATTCTGCTAAGAGGCCTTTAGTAATCCAAGGATTATTGGCTGTTTACGATACTAAACCTATAGGGGCAGGTTTGGATCGTGACATATATAGTAAAATTTCAGATAAATATATATATATATATATTTTACATCTCTAATAAGTTTCTTGTTAATGACAGACTAAAATTTAGAAGCTATTTCGTTAAAGCAATTATATCATTGTAGCTCAGCTTTTTCACACCCCCTTCTGGAAGTTTGAAATAAGTCCTACAATTCAGACTCCCGCGGTTTTGAATATAATCTCACAAGTGTAATGTGAAATTGATAAACACCAAAGAGTCCAAATCTGGCTAATCTTTTGAAAAATCGATTTTGAATGAAATTGCCAAAAATGGACTACTTTGCCAGATACAGAGTCGCCACCTAAATATTTTATTTTGGGAAAATTTAGGAAACCCATGACTCGTGCCAAAGGCCACGTGTCCGTCATTACCAAGATTGTCTCGGCTCGGGAACTTAGGTACGAGAGGGGAAAGTCATGAATTGAGCACCCCCGCTCGCCCGATCAAAGATTGGCCTCTAGTAATCATGATATGATTTTTATCAATATTATATGCTCTTGTTCCGGTTTATTAGGCTAGCATTTATTATGTGATGCGCACACACAAGGTATAGACTAGTTTGCTCAAATTGGAACGATTGAATTTCATGTTTGTTTTTCAAGAAGGGTTTGATTTTTCCACTTAAGAAAGTGGGCTTAAAGTTTGTAAATTTGCCACTTGACAAAGTGGGCTTAAACGTACATTCATTGAATCATTCCAATTCAAGCAACAAGCCTTCATCCACAGGCACTCAAACAGTTTAACAAGTAGGCACTTAGCCTCATGGCAAGCACTAGTCATGGCAGTCACTCACACTTATGCAAGTATGCTAAAGCACTAAAAACTCATCTAATACTCTAAGCTAAGATAAAACAAAAGAGTTAGAAAAATATGCATGATTTCTAACTATACAAGATGATTAATGCAACACATGCAATAATGTAACTAAAATAGGCTGAGCTACTTAACATATTGTTTGCAACAATTTCATAGCATGCGTTTAAACATGTATTCAACGAGATAATAAATGACAATGCAAGTTTGAATGATGAATCGAATCTCGGTGCATGCAAGACAAATGAATGGATGCAAACATATGATATGCTAATTGAAACGTGATACCCTTAATCTAACCATCAAAAGCGGATAAATAAAAAGATAAAGATGTGGGGTTGGAAGACATACACATTATTACAACATTGATGCCCTCGCGCATGAGGGTCTGAATGAATAAACTAGCTAAGCTAAACTACTTAACTAATTATAACAAAACTTGAATAAATAATTAACTACCTCTAAGCTAATTAAATATTTACAACACAAACTAATTAAATTAATCAACGTAAACTAATCAAATAAGTACAAAAAAAACTAATTAGCTACAACTAATTAAGTACAACAAATAAATGACTAATTGCTAATTAAACTAATTAACTAGTCCTGGGAAGCAAGGGAGGTCCATGCATGTTCGATTTTCACCCAAAGAACGTCCACTGTCTGCCTCTGAAAGCCTCTGTTGCACAACCCTCTCACTAATTTTCCTTTTTCAAATCAACTCTGCTCTGCTTCACAAGCATTCTACTCAAAATTCACTGGAGGCTGGTCGGCCACCAGTAAGGGAATGCCGTCTAACCATTGATGGTGCACCATTTCTTGCTGTAACAGAGAGCAAATAGAGCAAATAGAGGGTATTCTCACAGGTTGTTTGTACTTTGTATCCCTCCTTATCATCAAAAGAAGCTCAAAAGAGTGGTACACTTGGTTCAAAGACCATCAATAATGGTAAGAATATCAAATTTTCTACTAAATAAATGATCAAATGTCTCACATGGGTATGGAGTGAGCGCATACCCATGAAAGACATTTGATCATTTATTTAGTAGAAAATTCGAAACCTATAGCATTTTTTCTTTCTACACTATAGACTCTCCATTTTTGACGGCCGTTATGACTTAAACGTCCTTGTAGGCACACTTGATGATGAACATATTTGCTTGCCAAGTGCTCGAAATCCTCAGCGGAACGCCGTAACTTTGAGCCTTTTAAACCTTGCACCATTTTTTGTCTCAGTTTTGGACTAGGACTTGGTCTTTCCAGCTTGCACCCTTTGGTGGCCTGCCGGCCATCTCTAGAGGCTGTCGGCTATCACTTTTGCATTGCTGCCCACCAGTGATGGCCGACCGGCCACCAGTGTTTTCTACAGATATTTTATACCAGCTGTGCTAGCTGTTTGCACAGATGCACTCATCTGTCCACACGTGGAGGGCTGGATCTCCTTGTAGAGATTTCATGTTTTCTATATATAGAAACCCCTTCTCTCTTGTAGAAAGGTTAGAAAATTTTGAACTCAAAATTTTTCCTCTCTCTAGTATATCTCTACACTTTAGCCTCAAATTCCTTAACCTTTGCCTATACACCCTTAACATAATTTCACCATCTTTGAGCTGAGGTGTTCTTGAGCTTGGTTTGAGCTCTAGAGGGTGTACTTTCTTGGTTTTGTAGCTTAGAATTACTTTTCTCTTCAAGAGGTATAATATTGGCTTTATTAGCTTGCTTTTTATACTTGTTTTTCTATCTTTTTCCCCATTGTTTTGGGTTGTTTTTGAGCTATAAAATCTCTGTCTTTGTGGGTTGAAATTTTTGATTTTATGCCATTTAAGGTAGTGGGTGGTTTACCATTATTTGTACCTTGTTTGTAAGGCATTTCCACTTGTGTTTCTCACTTTCAAACCATCTTTTTCCAAGCTTTTAAACACTGATTTTCAGAGCTTTTTCAGTGGTGAAAATCATGTTTGAAGTCCAAATTTGAAGGGGTTAGCATCCCCTCCTTCTGTCTTGTTTGCTAGCCTAGTTGGTGCCATGTGTCAGCTTGTTTTTCTAGCTTATTTTAGCTTAATTCCAGCTTGTTTTAGGCTCTGATTTGGACTAATTTAACTCTATTTTTTGTTGGTTAAGTCATTTGAGTCTTGTTTTGTATGCTTCTAGTGTAATAGTCCTCACAAACTTGATGTTTTAAGCCTTTAGACACCACTTGTTTGAGTTGATTGCATTGTTTTAGTTGTTTTTCTCACTTAATTTCAGCACTAATAATCTCTGCAACCTCCCTCCTTTCTTGGCTTTTAATTTTGCTTTGAAAGTGGTTTTCAAGTCACTTGCTTGCCTAAGTGTGAAATTGAGGTTTCATACTTAATGGTTTAATCCCTTAGGGGGTTCATTACCAATGATATGATGCTTCTTTTATATCCAAAGCAGCTTGTATTTTGAGCTCTCTTTCCATTAGAGGACTTTAATTCACCTTTTGGACTTAATTGGATTAAAAAATGGTTGGTAAGTTAAAATGAGTAACTAAAACTTGGGACAAAAAGTGAGCAAGATAATAACTTAGTGTGTTCAATCGGACATTAATTGAACACATGTAGCTTGGACCATTTCATCCTTGCTAGTGATGAAATGATTCAAGTCTCCAAGGTCATCTTCTTCCCTTGATCTTTCATGAAAGGGAGGAGGCTTGTGTCTTGTTTTGCATTTATTGAGCTTGCACATCTTGAGTCACAAGCCATCGTGCAATGAAATTGCTTGAGTTGGTGGTTTGTGGCTTAGGTTCACAACTCCTCGGATTTGTTTATGAAAAATGAGGGGTGAGTTGTGCAAACAATTATTGAAAATACCCTGTATATGCTCCATTTGTCCTTTGTTACAGCAAGATGAACCTATGCATCAGTGGCTGGTAGACCACTTTTCATGGCTGGCAGGTGACCGGCAGACCACCTTTGATGGCCGGCAATCTTTACCAGTGGCCGGCTGGCCACTGATGCAAATCTCAGCAAAGTGTTGGTAAGGTGGAGCAAAATTGGTTTTGGAAATGTTCAACTATGCAAACAGACGCTTTCGGGAGCAAAACGATGGTCTTTTCGGGCAATATTCGAGCATGCGAATGTACATCCTTTGTTTCCCGAGGCAGAGTAGTTAGATGCTTAGTCTAATTGCTTAGTTTACTTACATTTGTATTGTAATTATTTAGTGAGCTAATTAATTCAAGTGTTGTAATAATTAGTTAATAAGCTTAGCTAGTAATTCATTTTGGTTTGTAATAGTTAGCTTAATTAGTTGCTAGTTAGCTTAGTTTATTTATTCAGACTCTCCTTTGCGAGGGTAGTAACGTTGTAATAATGTATATGTCTTCCAACCCCATGTCTTTCTCTCTTTTTATTTATCCGCTTTTGATAGTTAGATTAGGGACATCATGTTTCGATTAGCATACCTTATGTTTGTATCCATTCATCTTGTATTGCATACATCGAGGCTCGACACATCATTCAAACTGCATTGTCGTTTAAATACATACTTTGAATACGTGCTTATGCCGCATGTTACCAAATTGCTGCAAATAACATGTTAAGTAGCCGAGCCTATTTAGTTGCATTATTGCATGTGTTGCATTAGCCATCTTGCATAGTTAGGAATTATGCATATTTTTCTAACTCATATCTTTTTGGCATGGAGTACTAAGTGAGTTTTTAGTGCTTTAGTATACTTGCATGAGTGTTAGTGATTGCCATGACTAGCATACTTGCCATGAGGCTAAGTGCTTTATTGCTACAACTGTTTGAGTGCCTGTGGATGAAGGCTTGTTGCTTGAAATGGAATGATTCAATGAATGTACATTTAAGCCCTTTTTGTCAAGTGACAAATTCGCAAACTTTAAGCCCGCTTTGTTAAGTGGCAAAATCAAACTCTTTTCAAAAAACAAACATGAAATTGAATTGTTCCAATTTGGGCAAATTAGTCTATACTTGCTTGTGCTCATCACATAGTAAATGCTAGCCTAATAAAACCGAAACAAGGGCATATAATGTTGATAAAAATCATATCATGATTAGTAGAGGCCGATCTTTGATCGGGAGAGTGGGGATGCTCAAATGTATTCGTGACCTTCCCCTCTCGTATCTAAGTTTCTAAGCTGAGGCAACTTTGGTGACGACGGACACGTGGCCTTTGACATGAGTCATGGGTTTCCTAAATTTTTCCAAAACAAAAAATATTTAGGTGGCGACCTTGTATCTGGCAAAGCAGTTCAATTTTGGTATTTTTTTATTCAAAATCAATTTTCCAAAAGATTTTCTGGATTTGGACTCTTTGGTGTTTATCAATTTCACATTACACTTGTGAGATTAGATTTAGAACCGTGAGAGTCCGAACTATAGGGCTTTCTTTCAAACTTCTAAAAAGGGGCGCGAAAAAGTCGAGCTACAGTTTCTGGCAACTCCGCTGGAAAGTTAGAGAACTTGACTCGAACTCATGATATGAAATTTTATCTATACTTATATGTTTCTTTGCATTTGCCTTTGCATTCGTGCGCCTAAGTCACTGTGCTTGCCATCTGCTATTCCTGGATGGTTTGCCAGAGGCCTGCTTGGAAAAGTTGCCAAAAGGCTGACCAATCGCGGGCTCTGCCACGATAGGAACACAACCCTTGGATTTGGACTACCGCTGTACCGCTTGATCCTCCTTTCACTTCTCGGTGTTAGGTGTGAAAGGTATATTAGGTAGTCTTGTTGAGGAACCCTTTTTGACTATTTGGCCTAGTTGCATATTGAAAGCCATAGAGACCGTTCCAAACTAGGATATGATGCTTACCTGAATCCAGGATTGCGTAAAACCGCCTTATTTGAATAGTAAACCCTAGTTCATGACGAAACTAGGACAGGGTAACCCTACCCCCTCATAGGTGTGTTTTGGCTCTCACTTAACTGGTATGTGCTTTTAGAGTGAAACTTTACAAGAATGTACGCATCAGTTACAAGTTTGGGTATCAGATTTGGGGGCATAATTTAGTGTTGAGTGCAGTCCTATCAGCTTTTGATTACAAACTGTGTGTTGTTCACATTTGAGCTAAGGTGCTGTGCGGTTTTTTATTTTTGCTTTCCTTTTGCTTTATTTCTTTTTGCTAAGTAGTTTATCGCAATTGCTTCAAATAGTTCGAATATCCCTCGAGCACTCTGGACCCGTGTTCGGAGACTTTACAGATCCGAAGATCTTGTGAGGGGATAGCCTACGTTTGCTTCACTCCCACCAGTTACCAGACGGAGGAGGGTTAGGCATAATTCACCAGTTCAGCAATCACCTGCATCCAGTCAGGGACAAGCTTCTACATCTAAGTCAGCCAGAGATTACTCGCTTATTCAAATAGTACCCTGCAGCCAGTATGGAGTACTTGATTCGTCATCTCCAGCAAATCGTTGAAACCATGCAGCAAGATGCTACCCGCCAAGCTGAAGTTACAACCCACCAAACCGAAGTGATAAACAGGCTACAGCAACAGCAACCACAACCGGCAGCGGCTTCTGCATCTCATGCACCTCCTGCGGGTATCCCAGCACTCGGAATTACTGCTAATGCCCAGGCTGAGAATCAGGGCAACCCAGTAGACCCCATCCCATCACAAGCCTCCAAGGCACTAGTGTACCAAACTGAGGCGCTGTTTGAATTTGAAGTTGACCCGACCGTATTATAGGTCAACAAGTTAGAGAAGCTTCTCAAGTGGGCACAGGTTGTGAACTTTATCCCGACATTGAAGATGGATGCACCAACTTCGCAGTAACCTTTCCAGACCAGTTTAAAATGCCACACATAGATCGGTTCGATGGCTCTTGGATCCTATGGTTCATTTGCGGTTATTCTTCGATATCCTGCGGCCGATGGGCCTCACCAGACTTCAGAAGCTGTCACTTTTCGATCGGACCTTGTCAGGAATAGCGGCTATCTGGTATGCAAAACTGGAGGACTCTGTGAAGCAAAGTTGGGATGAAATGGCTGAGGCCTTCATTGTACAATACTCATACAATACACAGATCAAGGTCACAACCCGTGATCTTGAGGCAACCCGTCAAGAGCCAAAGGAGGGCTTCTCAGACTTTGTAACAAGGTGGAGGGCCAAGGCTTCGACAATGACTACCAGGCCATCTGAGAAAGATCAAATCAGGATGATGGTCCATAATTTGTAAGGGAAATTATTACAGAAGATGATTGTCTTACCATTGTTCACATTCACTGAACTCCATAAGATAGGGGATCAGATTGAAGATGTAATGAAACAGAGGTTGATAACCAATGAGAAGGAGCAGCCCAAGAGGCCTTTTGCACGCAGTTCCAATGCAACCACTAGTGAAAGCACAACTGCGTGGCCATCTAATGTGAATGTCGTCATCACTATAGCCAAGACCACCAATCCTTTCGCCAGCACAACTCCATAAACCTCAAACAACTAGGCCCGATCTCAAAGGGTCTTTACCCCACTCTATATGCCTTTATCCCAAGCCTTGAGGGTGCTGATAAAAAATGGACACCTCAAGCCGTTAGACCAACGCCCACTACCGGATCCCCTCTCACCTAAACACGACCCAGCTAAATACTGTGCTTTTCACCAGCAGCACGGTCACGATACCGACCAATACTACAGACTACGTCATGAGATTCAAGATCTCATTGATAACAAGGTGATAGCACCACTACAAAAGCCAAATGTAACCACCAATCCCTCTCCCGGCCCATAATCAACTTTCCCCACCTCGGAACCTAAATCTAATACATACACTGGCCATCTCATACGACCCAAGCATAAATATTACCCCTTCCCACCTACCCAAACTAGCGGTGTTCATCCCTGAAAGCACAGACTTGTGCATGATGGACGCATCCACACTTCAACCTGAACTCGTAGTGGTAGTAGGGGCAGAATGAGGGAGGTTGGCCTTGGAGGAAAATGCCAGCCTGCTGCCCGAGTGCTCTGAAGATTTAACTGAGGGGGAGTATGATCTGTGCCAATACATTGTGCCAGTTGATCAAGCCAAGCCCGAAGTGGTATTGCCAACAACAGTGGAGGTCAATGTGGTTCGGGAGGATGGCCCATGTCAGGGATTGGATGATCTAGCGGAGTTGGAGGAGGACTTAGACAATCTGCAGTTCTATGACGAACAAGATTAGGAGGACGTGCAGCTTGACTGGTTTGATCTGAATTAGTCAACAGACAACTCCGGGTGGCTTAGTGACAAGCCTGACAAGGAGGAATGAATTGAACTAAAACTTGAAGAAAAGGAAGCAAGAATAACTACAGTGGCCGAAATGGCTGAGGAAAAGGGGAAATTGCCGGAGAGCACCAGCACCAAGAATTTAGCTTAGGAACTGGGCGTCGTGAGTACCGTGAATATAGAACAGGAATCCGCATTGAAGCGGTTTGTGAAAGAGAGGAATCAAGACAAGTAAGAAACTGGAAAAGCCTAACTCCCTGCAGGGGAGACTTGTGATGAGGGAATGATCGAAGCGGAGTTGGACAACTGTTTGTCGGCTGCCAAAGGTGCATGGTAGGAGGCTGATGATCTACATTTGGCCCAAACTGATGAGGATTGGGGTGAAGACCTGCCAGAAAATACTTGGTACTCGGAAGAGGTTGACCATATGATGAGAAATGGGCGGTATTTACTTGGACCAAGCTGAAGCCTCCGAGAAAGATAAAGAGGTTGAGAAGCAGAAGGAAAAGTAATTGAAAGAAGAGACGATGCTGAAACGGTGCATCGACAGGCTGTACTATCAATGATGGACAGTGCCAAATTGTCCATTGACACCACTCCTGAACAGCTTGTGGGGTTAGTTTTCCCAAGTGGTGCCAGTCTAACTCTAACCTTTTCAAACAAAGAATTGCCGCCGAAAGGCTCAGCACATAACAAACCTCTGTACATATTAGTGGAATGTAGAGAAAAGTGGGTGCCAATGGTGTTGATCGACATTGGGTCGGCTATCAATGTCTTTCCGTCGCGCACAGTGTATGCCATCAGTTTGAAACCAGCAGATTTCGTGCCTACAGCCTAGGTGATTCGAGCGTATGACAATACAAGCAAGAAGGTTATGAACACGGTACAGATTAGAGTTCAAGTGGGCCCAACTCAATAGGATATTGAGTTCTATGTCCTAGATGTGTCTGCCACTTTTAATCTACTACTAGGGAGGCTTTGGTTGCACCAGGTGAAAGCTGTCACTTCTACCCTCCACCAATTGCTGAAATACCCTCATGGAAGGGAGTGGCTATTGTGTTCAGGAATTTCTCCATGCATCCTCTGCCAGAGGTAACTACACCTGTGCTAGAAATTGTTCACGGCAAGGAGGATGTTTTCTTTTCAGGGTTCACTCTAGCTGAGGCCTGAGCAGTGCAAACCATCTTGGCAGCTGATGAGGGCTTATATGTCAGCGCCCAATCAATCTATTTCATGAACAAGCTCCAACATGTACCAGGAATAGGGTTGGGAAGAAGTGGCTGGAAGGGCGTCACAACATTGGCCGATGTGCCACATAATCCACATGCCTTTGGTCTTGGCTATACGCCCACCAAAGAGGATTGGGTCAAGAAGAGAGAAAAGATGGCAGGCAGAGCCAGAGCTAAGCAGACCGGGAAGCACTATGAACTTGTTCACAGACCGATCCGAGGAACCTTGAATGGTTATTTTGTTCGGGAGGGTGAAGACTTCTCATTTTATGGTTTTCCCGAGTCCTGGTTGAATTCTGAGAAGCAGCGTGTCCTCGGTTTTGAAATTTTCTTCGACTTGCAGCTACAAGACAGTGATATAGAGGAAAGAGCTAAGCCAATTACTACTAAAGCTGAGAAGAGCATGGAAAATGACTCAGACGGCATCGAACTTGAAGTAGAAGCGGCACTGGCACGTCTCCTTTTAGATCCTCCGGTCGACTCAGAGAGCTTGGGAGATAATGTGACGCCCCGAATCTACACTATTGATTGCAGTCAAGGGAGAGTCACTAATGAGTCCTATGGTCAATGACCAAGTAAGATCCCAGATCGCCGGAGGATTCAAATTAGCCTCCCTTCTAAGTTCGGCTTTCTTAGGCAGCGCACTATCCTTTTGACAGATCTTAAAAGGTATTGACACAAGGTCTCGTAAGCAACAATAAGGAGTATATGGATAAATATAGAATGAAAGTTCATAATAACCACGAATATCATTAATTTCAGAAGCTTGCTCCATTACATTACATCCCAAAAAGAAAGTTTAAAACTTCACATGAGTCTTACAAAATAATAAAAGGAAATTTCTAGTTTTTCCTAAGATAGCCAAAAGTCTTCGAAGGTTTCTGGTTCGTCGCCTCAAGCTATAAGTTCCTCTTTGTCACCTGGCATGATACGCCGTGAGCTTTGAATGCCTAGTAAACACACACACACCCCGTCCCTTTTTCCTAGTCCAATACGCAATCACAATTATAACATCAAGTAGCAAAGCATGATACTCAAATAAATAAATAAAGGGTGAAGTTAGATGTTAGTAAACTAGAAATCTCCCAAAGAGACTTCGTCCTCCCAACCATAAGAATCAGACGCGGATTATTCGATATGCCCCCTTTTTTGCTGCTTTGTTGCAGAACTAACCTCGGATGCCTACCAATGGTTATGTACCGCGTAGCGCCAACCGCAGGACCTCAAAAGAGATGGTAATAATGGGCCTTGGCCAAATCCCTCCTCACACCAAGCTACCTAGGGTCTGAATACAACCGCTCCATTCAAGGGTTCCGAAAACCACTTGCGCAAGACTTAAACTTCAAATAGGGAACGCATCCCAATAATCCATATATCACTTATTCTCATATTTTCATTACTCAAGTGTTCGAAACCCAATACCCACCCAATTAGGTTTCCCATTGAATTAAGTGTTTTAAATCAAGGTTAGTCCAACTTACAAGATTATAATATCCACATAAGCATGCATCCTTAAGATGAGAAGGATAAATAACATAACATAACATAACACATACAATATCATGCCAAGATGTGATCATAAGCTATTAAACATTTTCATGAATACAAGGGCAATAAACATCCAAACATAACCAGATTTCCAGATTTAACATCACATAAATCTTAAAAATGAAAGGCTATTTTAGATCCTTCACCGGACTCGGTCTTCCTATGGTTCGTAGAGAATTTGATCTAGTTTCTAGAACATTTTTTGGAAATGGGTTTGCTTTTCCAGATTTTAAGTTATTTAGAAAACATTTCAGCGCTGTCCAGATTTTGTCCAGACCCGTCGATCGTTACGAAAATTTGATTTTCTTGCAAACCGCTTAATGTTTTTCGATGAAACCAATTTTAGTTGAAATCTAACTCCTTAAGGAAGATTTTGACATAAAATAGAGGGCCAGAATAATTTTGTACATTTTTCTAGAATTTTTGAAAGTGGGCTGCAAAAACAGATTCTAAGGCGGAATGTCCAAAACAAGAAGATTTATGAGAAAAGGGTTCCACCAAGGGAAATTTTTGTTTCTTTTGTGAAGAAAACATGCTAACTAACATATTTTTAACTCAGAAAATTTGCTTGAAAGCGTGCCCTTGAAAAGTTGAGAGATTGGTATAAAAAAAGATGGTTTTGAGCCAAGATGGGGAAAATACAAGGGAGATAAAACTAATACTCAACACTTAGCATTTTTAACACAAGAATTCATAAATAACAGATCTGAAAGGCATTGTTTAGAAACATGTATTGGAAAAAGGAAAATGAAAGAGAAGGTTGTGTTTGTGGCTTACTTGCTACTATGCACAAGAAGGCTTTCTTCTTCCTCCCTCTTCTTCTCTAGACTTCTCTCTCTCTTGCTCTCCTCCTTCTCTCTAACTGAAATGTGTGTGTGGGTGAGTGTGTTATGTGTGTTTGCAAGCTAGGGGGGTGTGTTGGTATTTATAGACAAACTTTTGAGGCAAAAAGTCCTAAAAGCCCCTTAGTTGGAAATGGATGGAAATGTTAGGATTTGTTTGAATTCTAAAGGAATAGAAGGGATTTGGCAGGCTTGCTCATTGGTTTAGGAAACACTTAGTTGTAATGAAACTAGTTTTTGAAATTAGCAACCTAGGTCTAGGTCACTAGGTGGGTGTTTTCCTAGAATTTCATGATGGTGGTTCTTGAAAATTTGTTTCTCACTTTCTCCTAGGAAGGCTAGCCATAGGGAAGGGTGAAGGGCCAATTTTTTAATTATTTTTTTGTCCTAGGCACACTCCTCAAGGTGTATATATATATATATATATATCTTGATGATGGTTCTTATGGTACAAGGTACAAGTACTAGTTTTGGGGTAAATTTTGAATTTAATTAAAGAGTGAGGGCTTGGTGTTAAATTCTTGTATTGGGACCCTACTTAGGTAGATTTAAATTAAATTAGGTTAGAGAACTTGATCCGGCTAGGAAAATTCCTGTTTTGAAAAAAATAAAATAAAATAAATAAAAATGCTAACCGACAATATTCGAATTAATTCAAGTAATCGAGGGCTTTAAGAAAATAATTCAACATTAGGGTCTTAAAATTGAATACGTATTTCAGGGGCTTCACAGATAACCTGACCATCTCCATGATCGGGAACCAACTGGGTGTGAACCCTTCTAGCAGCATTTTGGATGCATCTGAAACACCATTTCTCGTTTGGCAGTTGGAGGAGGGCTACCTATTTAGTAGTTCTGAATTAGGTAGTGAGCCATAATCTGATTCCACAGAGTCTATGGAGTCGAAATCAAATTCTGGTTCTTCTGAGTCTGAGTCTGGTATTCCTGGGGGTGATAACTCGGATGCCAAGGTCTTGTCCAGGTTTGCCTTTTCTTTTGCTGCTTGAGTCGATTGTAACTGAAAAGTTGGATGAGCCGGGCCCTATGAATGAAAATGCCACTGCAGGTTTTGAGTATTTCTTTGTGCCGCTTGTTTATTGCATTGATCAAAATTTTCAAAATTTTAATGAAAGCAAAGAAGAAGGAATTCCTCTAGTTTTGAAAATTTTGATTAATCGAGATGAGAAGAGGTTTGTAAAACCCCTTATTGATGAAATCATTGCTTTGAATATGGGTACTAAAAAGGATCCGCGTCTGGTCCAGATCAGATCCACGTTGTCTTTAGAGGAGTGTGAGCACTTAGTCGCTTTATTAAAAGATTTCAAAGGTGTTTTTGTGTGGTCCTACGAAGACGTGCCTGGAATCGATCCTGAGATTGTACAGCATCGGATCCCTCTTGATCCCGAGGCATGACCCGTCAAGCAAAAGTTGCAAAGAATACGTTCGAATTGGGCTTTGAAGATTAAGGAAAACGTCACCAAGCAGATAGACGTAGGGTCCTTGCTAGTATCTGAGTATCCAACTTGGTTGGCCAACATGGTCCCAATGCCGAAAAAAGATGGCAGAATGCGGGTGTGTGTGGACTTCAAAGATCTGAATAAGGCCAGTCCGAAGGATGACTTTTTCTTGCCGCACATCAATGAATTAGTAGATTTCACCGCGGACCATGCATTGCTTTCCTTCATAGATAGATTTTTCAGGTATAACCAGATTCTGATGGCGCCCGAAGACGGAGACAAAACCGCCTTCACTATGCCGTGGGAAACCTACTGCTATCAGGTGATGTTGTTTGGGCTGAAGAATGCTGGGGCTACCTATCAAAGGGTTACAACCACAATTCTGCATGATATGATCCATAAAGGGGATGAGGTATACATGGACGACATGATTGTCAAGTCCAAAGATAGAGAGGGCCACTACATCGCCTTGAAGAAATTCTTTCAATGGATCAAAGAATACAGATTGAGGTTGAATCCACAGAAGTGTACTTTCGGTGTAATAGTAGGAAAAATGCTGGGTTTCTTGATCACACAGAGGGGCATCGAGGTAGATCCTTCCAAAATCAAGGCCATCCTAGAAATGCCACCACCGAGGCCTGAAAATGAGGTGCGAGGCTTTCTGGGTAAAGTGCAATTCATAAGACAGTTTATTTCTAAATTAACCTTAACTTGTGAACCACTTTTTGGTCTCTTGAAGAAATGAAACAAATTCTGATAGGATGATCGATGTCAATTCGCTTTTGAGTAGATCAAGCAGTACCTTCAAAATCCGCCGGTGTTGTCACCACCAGAGCTGGGGAAGCCTTTGATTTTGTATCTGTCAGTAACGAACACAACGATGAGATGCATGCTTGCTCAGGAATCTGAGGATAGGGTGGAGAAAGCCATCTACTACTTAAGCAAGAAAATGTTGGATTATGAGACCCGTTACACCCTGCTAAAGAAATCTTATTTAGCCTTGGTGTAGGCTACCAGGAAGTTAAGGCACTACTTGTTAGCTCACTCCGTAATTCTGGTTTTAAGATTAGATCCCATCAAATATCTCTTTGAGAAACCAGCGCTTATGGGTAAGCTAACTCGTTGGTTGCTTCTTCTCTCTGAATTTTATCTGAAGTATGTCACTCGTAAGTCAGTTAAGAGGAGACTAGTAGCAGAGTTCCTGGCAGATCACCCAGTAGAAGGGGATGAAGCGGTAGAATACATGTTCCCAGATAAAGCCATTCTGCAAGTTGAGGAAGAGATTTGGACAATGTACTTTGACAGAGCGTCTAATCAATATGGTTATAGGATAGGTGTGTTGCTGATATCACCCGACAATTCCCATATGCCTTTAGCCTTCAAACTCTGGTTCAAGGTATCCAATAACAAAGCAGAATATGAGGCGTGTATCGCTAGTTTGGAAGTCGCCCTAGAACTAGGAGCAAAAAGGTTGGACGTAATCAAGGACTCGAATCTAGTTGTGTCTCTAGCAAACAGAGACTGGAAGGTCAAAGAAGAAAAGATGAAGATCTATCACTAAACCCTGGACGTTCTGATTCCTAGGTTTGAAAAGCTGACTTTTACGCATCTTCTAAGAGAGAACAACAAGTTTACTGACGCTTTATCAACTCTATCTTCTATGATAGACATCCCACTTGAAGTCCAGATGCGTCTGATCATCATTGAACAGAGATACACGCCGGCCTACGAGACTAACACTGCAATAGATAAGCGCAAGATTAAAACCCTTGGTACTATGATATCTGGAACTTCTTGAAAAATGAGGTTTATCCACCAGGGGCAAATGCCAAAGACAAGAGGGCAATATGGCAAATGGCTATTCAATTTATAATCTGCGGAGGTAAACTGTACAAAAGAGGTCATCTGGGAATACACAAGTTGTGTGTCATAGTAGAGTAATCGAAGCACTTGATGGAGGCCATCCATGGGGGAGAGTGCGGAGCGCATATAAACGGAGTAAAGTTAGCCAAAAAGATTCTCAGGCAAGGTTACTACTGGTCTACCATGGAGGAGGATTGTATTGGTTTTGTTCGGCGATGCCACAAATGCAAAATTCATGTTAATCGCATGAACATTCCGCTATCAAAGTTGTACAACATGACTTTACCATGGCCTTTTTCAGTCTGGGGAATTGACGTCATCGGCGCAGTCACACCAAAAGGGTTGAATGGGCATAAGTACATTCTGGTGGCAATTGATTACTTCACAAAGTGGGTGGAAGCTTAGTCTTATGCAGTGTTGAAAGCATCACATGTGGCTAAGTTCATCTGAAACAACATCATTTGCCGTTATGGAGTCCCGAACGAGATCATTTCAGATAATGGCTCCCATTTCAAGAAAGAAGTGATAGACTTGTTGGAGAAATACAATGTGGCTTTCTATAAGTCATCTACATATTGGCCGCAAACCAACGGAGCTGTTGAGGCTGCCAATAAGAACATCAAGCATATTTTGCAGAAAATGGTTGAGACTTATAGAGATTGGCTAGACAAATTACCATTTGCACTATGGGGCTATAGAACTTCAATCCAAACATCCATAGAGGCAACTCCTTACTCTCTTGTATATGGGATGGAAGCTGTTCTGCCAATCGAAATAGAAGTTCCGTCGTTACGAGTTATGGCTGATTGTCAAATAGCAAAAGCGGACTAGCAACAAAACAAGTTCAAAGAACTAATATTGTTTGATGAGAGAAGGCTGAAAGCATTATACCATGTTCAGTGTTATCAGCGTAGGATTGCTAGGGCTTTTAACAAAAAGATTAAGTCCCGAAATCTCAAAGAGGGAGATTTGGTGCTGAAAGACAACCGAGCTCCCATCTATGACCTTAGGGGCAAGTTTAGACCTAATTAGACTGGTCCTTACATTATTAAAACTATCTAGTCAGGTGGAGCTGTTATTCTCATGGACTTGGATGGCCTAGAATTTTCCCAACCGATCAACATGGACAAGTTGAAGAAATACTATCCCTGAGAGGCTCGCTCGGCCAAAAACCCGAAAGGGCGACCTAGGCAAAAGTTAGAGCAAACAAATTGGAAATAAAGAAAAACTGAGCTCGCAAGGTTGAAAATCGTAAAAGACGGCCTTGGAAAAGGTTAGAGCGCAAAAGGAGAGTGTTAATACTCGAGTGAACCCGAACTGAACTACGTAAGCCCTAATTCCCATATTCGGGATACGTAGGCAACTTCATCCTGAAGTATGGCCGTAAACACCTCCAATTCAACTATCCTAGCCATGTGTTTGATCAGGTCATCTTTGTTTATTCTTTATCTAAGAGTTAGGTTGTGATCTCTACTCTAATAGAAGAGCTGGTTATAATGCTGAGCAGTGTTATTCAGTCAAGGGGGAATTTGTGATCTTCGGATTTGAGGTTGCGCATCTCGATGATTGATTCTGTGCGTGTCAAGTGGTGATTCTTTTCAAAAATGGTTTTGAAAAGTTTTAATAAAAGTTGATTTTGCTCAAATTTTACCTTTTACAACTTAGACCATTCTTGGACCAAAAGGAAAACTTTCAGTGCTCACAACTTTAATTTCATTGATTTTAATACAAAGTTCTCCAACTCTCGATACAAATCAAAGTTACTTTTATTACATCATAAAACTTGAAAAGTAAAGATCGAAATAATAAACTAGGGGCATAGATGAGTTAGGTGCTCCTGCATCCCCCATTCGTACTTGTGGAAGCTTTTGATGCCAAAATGGGCCCATTTGTGCCTCATCCTCCAGCCAAGCTAGGCATTTGCCAGAAAGGATGCAACTGAAACTAGAGGCAAGGGCCAAAAGTTCCCTTGTCCTCCAAACAATGAGGTACCTAGCCTAATGTGAACCTCGGATGGGGAATGAAGCCGGGTACTCTACCCCTTCCTCTGGGCGAGTCTGATCATGTCCAAACTGACGTTTGAATTGGAAAGCGAAGTAGAATACATAGTGTGTAAGGCCAATCAAGTGTATGCCCAGTTACTAAGTCATGTTGTAGCTCATTTCGGTCAAGTTAAGCCAAGGGCAACGCCAAGCAATGTCAGCAGCAGACCTGTTACATATCTAGTGGCACCACCACCCCTCGTTAGGGAAATCCACTAGCTGTTGGCGAAAAAAGTATGCTCGAGCTGAGTATCCAGGGCAAGAGTCTACTACCTTCAGCTTGTCCATTAGCCAAACCTAGGAAGGGATAAAAGAAAAGAGAGATTAAAGAATAGAGAGATGTATGTCGAGAGAAAAGTAAGAAAATGACTTTGAAAGAAAAACAGAGCATGAGTGAGGAGTGATATGAGAAACACATATAAGAAATGATGGGAAACATTACTTGGAGAAGTAGTGGACTCCCTGCGA
The DNA here is from genome assembly GCA_022316695.1 of Camellia oleifera. Lineage (NCBI taxonomy): Eukaryota > Viridiplantae > Streptophyta > Magnoliopsida > Ericales > Theaceae > Camellia > Camellia oleifera. The sequence goes on from CM039319.1 coordinate 38,063,672, forward strand.
ATTTGGTAGTCTCTCGCTGATGGAAGGCATGTAAGCCCATCAAAGTCTCGGCCAGCACTAAGCTAATGCAACTCTTGCCCTCTTTCAAACCTTGGGCTACTTCAATTAGCTGAATATTGGACCTGCCGAAATTTAGGGCAAGAAGGAAATGAGCCAGCATGCACAAGCAAAGGGCGTGTTACCGAAAACCCCACCAAAGAAAGTTACCTCGATCACCGACGTCAGAAAATCGGTGAATTAGGTTGGGAATATCCAACTCTCCGTTGTGAACCAAAGATCGAGCCTCATGTAAAGTAAGCCCACAAATCCATCCTAGAGCTTGGATGTGGCCGAAACAGAACTGAGGTATGATTTCCTCATCGCGCCGGGATTCCATTAGCGCTTGAAATTCTTCGATTGTCGGGTATATCTCTTGTCCCCCGAAACTAAAGACATGTGTAATTGGGTTCCAGCATCTAGCAGCGGCACGACGGAATGGAAAACAAAACGGAGAACGGCTCAGCAAAAAAAGTGCACTTATGTTGAAACCTCGGAAATTCACCTTTTCCAAGCCGTCTAAAGTTGCAATCCAATTTGAGAGTTTTTCGGCAAAAAATGGCTCCATTTGTGAAGAATTTATAGCTGAAATGAAGAAACAACGAAGCTCAACCTTTTGTAGAGGATAAGGCAATGAGTGGAAGCCAAGTGACAACAATCTGGAGGTCCTTCACATTGATGGCTGGCAGGTAACCGACAAGCCACATTGGTGGCCAGTAAGGGAAATTGGTGGCTGGCAGGCCACCTTTCATGGTCAGCATGTGGCCGACAACCCTTATTTGTGGCCGGTAGTCTCTCACTCTGACCTACTATCTACCTGTGTGTTGGGCAATGCTGGAAGCATATGTTTTGTTTTGATATTCAAGTGTTTTAAGGCCATGTTTTGAGTCTTTTCGGTTTTAGCAAGTTTGTTATTTGTATTTAAGTTGTTCCGTTGTTTTTTCTTTATCAAGTTGCATGTTGTTTTGTTTATCGAGTTGTATATTGCTTTTTGTAATTTAGTTGTTGGTCAGTTCATTACCTGATTAAGATTTTGTTTCAATCAAGAGTGTTATCTTGGCCAATTCGTTTCCATAGCCATTTCATGCAAATGTGGTACTCATGATGCAAAATACAACACTTTTTCATAAACCACTTGTTTCTATTCCGATCATGGTTGTTTTTACAAAAGAAGAGTACAAGTTTTAATGAAAAATAAAACATGTCTGAAGCTATACAATGTGCTAATGCTATAAACAAAACGAAACTAGGCAAAAATATAAAAACTCAACATCAGTCGCCTTAGGCTTGAGAGGCCCTCTTCGTCCTCTTTCTCGGAGGAGAAGACTCTGGGGCACTGTCTTCATTGGCTCCGTTGTCTGAAGCAGAATCTGAACCAGAGCTCGAGCCGGTATCATCTCCGCTCTCTACTCTAGAGCTCGCCTCGGCATCACCTCCACTGTCGGAACTTGAGCCAGCATCGTCTCCACTCTCAGATGACTCCGAATGTTGACTCACTGCCTCCTCAGAGTCGCTCGTCTCAATATCATCATCACTTAAAATGGGCTCTGAAGGATCAATCTCGTCTCAGATGCCCCTAGCTCTGCGTCGGCGCGTGCTGGAGCCTGTCTCTCTCACCTCTCTACTGCTAGAAGAGGTACTGCTGGTGTAGGTGCTGTATCTACCGCTGGTGTCATCAGTATGGATGGGATCTAAAAAGATAATTGTCACATATCATCCATAGTATGTGTATCAGATGCAAGCATAGTATGCAGAATGAGTGTATACAGGAATTAGATACAATGTATGAATACAATGTGTGAGTGCAGTGTGTTAGATGCAGTGTATCAGTGCAGTTTGGGAAGTTTTCAGTTAAAATGTCAGTGTTAGTGTGTCAGTGGAAATTTGATGCCTGAAGTGCAAACTGAAGAACTTACCGGGATACCTTGGAGACCAAGTAGTGTCTCCCTCCTCTGTACCATCCCCATCAACGAGGCTATCAGCTCGAGAGTGCCTTATGTATACTTGATGGATGCTTGCAACTGTATTTGAATGATCAGTGTTCGTGGTAAACATATCTGAACTGAAATGTGGAGTGCAAAACGTAAAGTGTGATTTATACCTGAGTCAGGTCTTTGACCCGAACAAGCTCATGCCTAGCTGCTGCAGGCTTAATCAGGACCTGGTAAGCCTCCCTGGTACGTCGCCAGCATGTCAGCACGGTAGGAAGCTCTGGCCAACTGATCCTCTGCCTCGCTTGGGAAGCCCTTCTACCGCAGGCCCTGGTTATCCTAGTCGCCCAGGTCACTCTAAATGCCTCTCGCACACTAGGAGCTCTTGCCTCCTCACCTTCACGAGCACCAGTCAGAGGTGGCATCAGATGTGTCTGGATAAAGGCCGCATAGTCACCCTCTACTTGAAAGTAGTCGACATCTAGGCCTACCATAAATTAGATGACCTTCTCAACAGATAGGCCATCTGCTGATCGCATGGACTCTAGCGGAGCCATTAGAATGATCAGGTAAGACAGGGCCACAATCTGGCGCACGAACTACTTGCCTAAGAACCAGGCCGGTTGACTAGGCCCTCAAGTAGGATGCGGTAGCAGGAAGTGGCCCAGGCCCCGGCATACTGGTCACAAATCCCCACTGACATTGTGGCCCATAACTGCCGTATGATCTGCGAATAGAGGTTATATAGATGATTAGTGTTTGTCAGTTGCTAAATATGAATCAGAACAGTTTTGAAGCAAAAATGACTGTATTTCGGGTTACCTCATGGGTCGCTACCATGTCGAAGTACTGTCTGAAGAATGTGAAGGGCTCATGGGTCTTACGCCGGAGCCGACTATCATACCTCTGTGAATAGGGGACTGCCAATGGAAGCTCCTCTACAGGCTCTGGTGCCAGAGTCGGAAAATATGCATACACCTATAGCTGCAGAGAAAATGCAGTGATATATGATCAATACAGTGTATGAACAGATATAAAAAGTGCAAAGCAGGAAGCACAATGTATGAGCAGATCCAGAAAGTGCAAAGCAGAAAGCATAAGTGTTGAACAAATATAAAGTAGAAAATATAAAGTGCTAAGAGGGAAATGAGATGTGTACCTCCTAGGCTCGCCAGTAGCCTCCGATCAAATCCCCTATTAGACGGGAGGTTGAGCTCATGTATCCGTATAGCGTGGCGAGGCCGACTCCGCTCCAGTCATAAAAACGAACCTGATGAAGAGTCACTGTAGACACCCCATTTTTGACCGTCCTCAAGACTTGGACGTCACCGTTTGAACACTTGGTGATCATCCATGTGTGTGTTCGTTTGGAGTTCCCGGAGTTCTCGGCTCGCGCGCCCTGCCTCAGGACCTCCGAGCTTGACCGTTTTGTGTCTGGTTTTGCACCAAACGCTTGTGTTTTGCCTTTGAGGGGCAGGGAATGCCTTCTGAGGTATCCCCACATACCACCGGCTGTGGCTAGAGGCCACCGGCTGGCTGGTGTTGCCACCGGCACTATATTGTGCCGGTCGGCACTATTTTGTGCCGGTCGGCACCCTTTTTGGCAAAATGACCATTTTGCCCAGCCGACCACTTTACAGCTGCTTTCTGAGATATTTTTAGACAGCTGTTTAGCTCTTGTTTCCCCTCCATACACGTGTATGGAGGGATGAACCCTTGAATGACTTAGTTTGTAAGTCTTTGTTGCCTATAAAGAGAAGGCTCTTCTCTTGGCTCAAGGGTTAGAAAAATCAGAGAGTTAGACATTTTAGGAAAGGGTTGAGCTCTGGTTTTAGGTTAGAAGTTCTATATCTATCCTATTTCTCTCTTTCTCTCTTATTTTGTACACTAGGTGTTTGTCACTTACTATTGCTCACCAACACCTAGTGTTTCACCTTTCTCTTGGAACTGAGGTGTTAAGGGCTTGTTCTTGGTGTTCTTGGCTGGTTTGAAGCTTAAGGAGGCATCAAGGTCACCATTGTTGAAGAGGTCTTCAAAGGTAACAAAACTAGCTCTTTTACCCCATTCTTGCACCTTGTTTTTACCTATCTTTGAACTGTTTTTGTGCTTAGTATATAACACATAAAAGTTCTGTTTTTAGGCCCTCTTTATTTCTCATTAAGAGTGTTTTGTGGTTTGAGCAAGTTTGACCACTCTTAGACTTTGAAAAGGGCACTTTTTGTGCTATTTTGTGAGAGATCCGAGATTTTGATGATAGGATCTCTTCACCACTGAAATCTTGAGGGATTTCAGTGGTGAAGAGTATGCCTTGAAGTCTCAAAAAAGGGAGGGTCACCCCCTCTCCTTGATGTCCTTGAAAAGGGCATGTTTTGGTCTCTTAAGTGAGCCTATGCTTGAGTGTGTGTTGAGCATGTTTGGCTTGTTTTCCATGCTTATATTACCATGATATAACATGTTTTCAAGTTGGTTTTGGTCTCCTATGCATGCTTAGTATAGTCGCCTTGTAATGCCTCTTATTGCCTTAACATGTCTAGGAAGTGTGCCCCTATTTCTAGCATGTTTTAGACTTGTGTTGGTGAAGCTTGTATGCTTATTTTGCCATGGTTTAGCTCTGTCCATGTTCGTTTGAGTCAATCTTGACATGCTTTGTATAGTCCCTTTGCATTGTAGCTTGTATGCTTCAAGTAGGTGCATGTGTAGGATGCATTGCCTCCATGTTTTCAAGGGTTTGGAACCCTCTTACATGCTATTTCAGACCTTATAATGTGCTTGTATCCTTGCCTTAATGGTCTTGTTAATGCTTTAGGATCATGTGTTGTATCCCCCTTCGTTTTGGTTTCAATGCATGCCTTTGATTTAATGACTCTTGGATGCCATCTAAGTAGCCATTTGGCTTTGTTTTGACATGCTAGAAACCTGTTTTAGGTCGATTAGTGCATGCCATGTATGCTTGTGCAAAGTGCGGTTTAATGCCCTATTAGCTTGCCTTAAGCCTAGGCTATTCGCATGCTTTGTTTGATTTGATTTGTTGCATGATTTGGCATCATGTGTGAAATAATTTGAGAGCCTAAGTTGCATGCTAATAGTCCATGTTTGAGTCATCTCAAGTGTGCTTGAACGTAGCTTGTTTATGTCTTGGGTTCGGTACCTTAACATGTGCATGTGTGTGTGTGTGTTTAGTCCCCAATTGTAGGCATTTTGGCCACTGACTTTAGGCCTATTTGAGTTGCCTAGATCATGTATAAGTCCATCCCTCATGTGGTTTCCATGCTTGGCTTGTATGCTTGTTTGCATGTTTGCATAAGTGTATCACATTGTCCATCTTGCATCCTAGATAACATGCTTAGGATTGCACCACATTGACATGCATGCCAAGCCTCTTGAAGTGAGCTTGATAGAGGTTTGGCACCCTTTTGTGCCTATGTGTTTTGCATGCATTTGAAAGTGAAGTTGCATTCTTGGTTCTTAGGGCCATCATGCATGAAAATGCGCGATTGGTGGTCCGGAAACCGAGGCACATGCCCCCTTGAGTCAATAACATGATAGGGAGTGTGTTTGGTGCATAAATGGCTTGAATTGCATTGCCTTGCATGTTGTTTCCCTCTGCTGCTGTGAGTTGCAGGTTCTGCAGGAATTTTGTGCCGACCGGCACTATTTAGTGCCGACCGGCAGTTAATCGGCAGCCGATGAGTGAATTCAGTGCCGGTGGCCTCCTCCTTCAGCCGGTGGTGCTCTGCCCCAGCCGGTGGTACTCTCCAGTGCTCTGAGTGGCACTCCTGGGATTTTGGTAATTTTTAGAGGAGGATAGCAGGGGAAATAGAGGCACACTTGCACGGCAGTGCGGTTCCGAGCCAGTCCCGAGCGCGCGCTGCTTTTGGCCCTCATCCCGAGGCGATTTACTGTTTAATTAGATTAATTAATTTATTTAATTAATTTAGTTTATTTGTAATATTTAATTAGCTAGGGTAGTTAATTATTTATTCGGTCTGTATTATTATTTTGGTCCCTCCGAGCGAGGGCAAAAATGTAATAAGTGTGTGTGAGTGGGTGTATGTCTTCCAATCCCCATTTCTTTCTTCCCTTTTATTTACCCGCGTTCGATGGTAGATTAGGGCATGTCTATTTTAGCATACCTTATGCAATGCATGTGTGCATTCATGCATTTGTTTACATGCACCGGGCTCGGTACATCATACAAACTGCATCGTACTTTCAATTCCAAATTGAATACGTGTTATTTGTAGTGTTTCACGTGCCATGTTTAGGGTTAGCCGAGCCTACTCTAGATTGCATTTCTGCCTGTGTCGCATTAGCCACTTAACATGAACTAGGTCATGCATGTTTGCTAACTAGTTTACTGTTTTGGCACGGAGTACGATGTAAGTTTTTATGGCTTTAGCATATCGCATGCGTGTGAATGTTTACCATGACAGTATGCTTGCCATGCGGCTAAGTGCTTACATGATAAACTGTTTGAATGCCTGTGGGTGGAGGTTGGATTGCCTGAGTTAGAACAACTCATTGAAATCCGCATTTTAGCCTACTTGCGAGTAGCAAAATCTAACATGTTTTTTTAAGACAAAACGGATATGCAATGTTTATTCCCAAATTAGGCGATCTAGTCTATACTTGTTTGTTGTGCGCACAACATAGTAATTCTAGGCTAATAACCGGAATAAGAACGCATAAAGTTTTCAAAATTGGATATCACGGTTAGTAGAGGCCGGTCTTCGGACCGGGCGAAAGGGGGTGCTCATAGCTAACCTTCCCCGATCGTACCCAAGCTCCCGAGCCAAGACCACTTTGGTGATGACGGACATGTGGCCTTCGGCACCGAGTCAGGGTTTCCTAAATTTCCCATTTTAAATATTTAGGTGGCGACTCTGTAATCTGGCAAAGCAGTCCATGTTTGGCACTACTTTTCAAAAATCTGTTTTCTCAAACGATTTGCCGGATTTGGACTCTTTGGTTCAGATTTAGAACCGCGACACACAAAGGGAGTCCGAACTGTAGCGCGTGGTCCCCCGCGGACGTGCTACAGTCACTAGGGCACTCAGCAAATATAGGCCTACGGTGTTCCACCTGTTCAAAAACAAGGTGGTACCGAATATGAACATCAAAAAGCCCCTGGCGTACTGCTCTGTTTCCTCAACTGTCTCGGGCTCGCTCTTTCTAAATCGTTCGATGAACCAGGTGTATCTAACCATGCCCGTCTAGTATATAGGTAGATGTGTTGTCAGCAGCTCGCCCCATGTCTATATCGAGAGGGATCAGATCGCCCCCACGTCTAAGTTGGTGATCATGGCGAACGTCATCTCCCTTATTGTGGAAAAGTAGAAGGAGTTAGTGGTGCCCCACCACCATTCCACGAGTGCTCTCAGAAGAGGGCGGCTCGCGATGACCCACGTCAGGCCAAAGCAGAAAAGGCCAAAGCCAGCCTCGTCTATGATATCGCGAACTCTAACGGGGAGCTCGTTGTACTAGTCTCGGGCGGTCGTAGCACCATACCCTCTGAAGGCGCGAGACTCGCCCTATGGTAGAGAACATATGCAACATATAAAGAATAGATGGATCAGATAAGGCAGTGATGATAGTATGGTCGAATAAAAGGCAATGCAAGAAATGCAAGTAAAGAAAGGTATAAATGCATAAAAATAGAATTCATACCTCAATGGCAATGGTTAACAGGTGAGAAGCCTGCTTCCTCAACAGAAGGTCCTCCGGTGCACCACGAGCAAACTCATCGAAGCGTTTGACGCCTCTGGAGGCAGGCAAGATATGTGTCTAGGGATGATACCTCTCTGGATCGAAAGGTCGTACCCTTAGTGGTAGTGGCTCTGGCTCGGCCTCAGGCTCGAACTCTGTCTCAAGGTCGACCTTGAGGTCAACTGCTAGCTCTATTACCTCAGGAATAGGTGGAACTACTGGAGGAGTCTCTGAAGGAGCCCCGTCATGTGGTGCATCATTCGCCGTTTGAAAATGGGTGCAAAGTAGGTGAAAAAGTGAAGAAGAATGAAAAACAAAAAGAGGGTAAACTTGGAAAAAGTCAACCCTAGGAGAGAGAAAATGGAAGAAAAAGTCAAAGCCGGGAAAAGTGCATAGAACTCGAGAGAAACTCGAGGGAAACAAGCCTAAAATGGTGAAACTCCAAGAAAAAGCACTGAAATCAAATTTCAATCGGTTCAAAATAGAGGAAACAAAGAGGGTTTAGTGAATAAACTTCGCGTAGGGTGTTGGAAAACGTGTAGAAATTGCAAATCTAGACAGAATGAGTGCCTAGAGATAGGGAGAAGAATTTCAGCCCTAGAGAAGTGAGGAAATGAACTGTTGAGGTGTATATTTAAAGACCCGAACCAAAAGGTCAAATTTGCCCCGGTACTGCCATCGTTGGTCGGTAAGGCTCACCAGTGGCCGACACTTGGCCGGCAACCTCCTCCCGTGGCCGGCCGGTGGCCGATGACCTCCCATGGGGTCCTGAGCTGTTTTGTGTCCTTGGTTTCCAAGAAGTGTAGGGATGGTTCACTATTTGGTTCAAATTGTCTTTACGGAAGCTCAAAACCGTGTTTTCAGTGCGCGATGTTCGTCACTTGTCAACATAAATGAGGTGTATCCTTTAAACATATTGTAACTCTTCCGAAAGGTAAATCGAAAGTTGCTACTGAATTTGTTTTTTTGTTAAATTATGATTTTGTACACTCATGTCACTTTGTTGCATAAAATATGCATTTCACGTTGTTGTATAAAACATGCATTCCACTTTGTTGCATAGAATATGTATTTCACATATGTCGTTACATAAGATATGCATTTCACATATATGTTGCATGTGCGTCTTGCATCCGTTGTGAATCACGCATAGAATATGCTTTCGTTCTTGTTTCTCGAATAGAACATGCAATTAATATTGTATCTCAGTCACTTGTATTGCATGGAACATGCATTCTTACTATATCGCACTTGTTAAGTTTCTTTCTTGCACACGCACGATATTTTATGTACGGTTCATTCAAAGGAGTCCTGGTTGAAGCCTTTGTGCATCAATCGCACTTGTTCACTTTTGTGCATCTATCGCACACCCTCTCTTTTACCTCGGGACGTACGAAGTACGCACCTGAGTGTTGTTTCTCAAGACGCATGAAACGTGGCCCTGAGCGGGTTTTACCTCGGGACGTATGAAGTACGCGCCCGAGTGTTGTTTCTCAGGACGTGTGAAGCGCAGCCCTGTGCAGGTTTTACCTCGAGACGTACGAAGTACGCGCCCAAGTGTTGTTTCTCAGGACGCGTAAAACATGGCCCTGGGCGGGTTTGGCCCCTGGACGTACCAAGTACACGCCCGAGAATTGTTTCTCAGGACGCGTGAAACGCGGCCCTGGGTGGGTTTTACCTCGGGAAGTACAAAGTACGCGCCCGAGTGGTGTTTCTCTGGACGCGTGAAACGTGGCGTTGGGCGGCTTTTACCTCGAGGCGTACAAAGTATGCGCTCGAGTGGTGTTTCTCAAGATGTGTGAAACACAACCCTGAGCGTTTTTTTTCTCAGGACATGCGAAGCGCGGCCTTGAGCGGTTGTTTATCTCGGGACACGTGAAATGCGACCCCGAGCGGTTCCTTTTATCTCGAGACGTGTGAAACACGACCCCGAGTGGTTTTCTTAGTTTCTCAGGATGCATGCAACGCAACCCTAAGTGGTGTTTTCTTTTCTCGTCTCTTGCTTTGGTGTGGCTAGAGTGTGGTTTTATCTTCTTTAAGCTCGAAGTTGCTCATGTGTTGCTATCTCGCTTATTGTATTCATTCTTGCTTATCGTATTTGTTATTGCTTATCGTATCATCTTGCATGATTATAAGTTTTCGAAACAGTCGACTTCGCATAGTGTATAAGTCCAACTTTCAAAGTTGCATTGTGCATATAATTTGCATCTTATCCCAGAACTATGCTGGTTTGATTCCTTGCAAAGGGATACGTAGGCAGCCTGCTAGCGTAACCATTTATTTTTGTCTAGATTGTTTGTCCAAGTCTTACGGCCTTGTCAAAATGGGCCGTCTCTGGGCTTTGACATTCACTCATGTCATTTCATAACTCCGAGTTCTATCAAAGAGGGGCAACTGTAGACACCCCATTTTTTTATAGCCCTTATGACTTGGACATCCTTGTAGGCACACTCGATGATGAACGTATTTGCTTGCCAAGTGCTCGAAGTCCTCAACGAAATGCCACAACTTTGAGCCTTTCAAGCCTTACACCTTTTTTTATCTCAGTTTTGGATCAGGCCTTGGTCTTTCCAGCTTGCACCCTCTGGTGGCCTACTGGCCATCCCTAGAAGCTGCCAGCCATCACTTTTGTGATGCAGGCCATTGATGTGGCTGGCCGACCACTAGTGTTTTCTACAGATATTTTATGTCAGCTGTGCCAGGTGTTTGCACAGATGCATGCATCTATCCACACGTGAAGGGCTGGATCTCCTTGTAAAAATTTCATGTTTTCTATATATAGAGACCCTCTATAACAAGGTTAGAAAATTTTGAACTCAAAATTTTTCCTCTCTCTAGCATTTCTCTACACTTTAACCTCCAATTCCTTAACTTTTGCCTAGACACTCTTAACCAAATTTCACCATCTTTGAGCTGAGGTGTTCTTGAGCTTGGTTTAAGCTCTAGAGGGTGTACTTTCTTGGTTTTGTAGCTTGGAATTACTCTTCTCTTCAAGAGGTATAATATTTGCTTTATTAGCTTGCTTTGCATACTTGTTTTTCTATCTTTTTCCCACGGTTTTGGGTTGTTTTTGAGCTATAAAAACTCTGTCTTTGTGGACTGGAATTTGTGGTTTTAGGCCATTTAAGGTAGGGGGTGGTTCACCATTCTTTGTATCTTGTTTGTAAGGCCTTTTTACTTGTGTTTCCCACTTTCAAACCATCTTTTTCCAAGCTTTTAAATACTGATTTTCAAAGCTTTTTCAATGGTGAAAATCATGTTTTGAATTTCAAATTTGGAGGGTTTAGCTTCCACTTTGTGTGTCTTGTTTGCTAGCCTAGTTGGTGCCACGTGTTAGCTTATTTTTCTAGCTTGTTTAGCTTAATTCTAGCATGTTTTAGGCTCTGATTTGGACTGTTTTAACTCAATTTTGAGTTGGTTAAGTCATTTGAGTCTTGTTTTGCATGCTTTTAGTGTAATAGTCCTTACAAGCTTGGTGTTTTAAGCCTTTAGACACTACTTGTTTGAGTTAATTGCATTGTTTTAGTATTTTTCTCACTTAATTTCAGCACTAATAATCTCTGCAACCTTTCTCCTTTCTTGGCCTTTAATTTTGCTTTGAAAGTGGTTTTCAAGTCACTTGCTTACCTAAGTGTGAAATTGAGGTTTCATACTTAATGGTTTAATCCCTTAGGAGGCTCATTACCAACGGTATGATGCTTCTTTCATACCCAAAGCAACTTATGTTTTGAGCCATCTTTCCATTAGAGGACTTTAATTCACCTTTTGATTTTAATTGGATTAAAGAATGGTTGGTAATGAAATTGAATTGTTCCAATTTGAGAAAACTAGTCTATATTTACTTGTGCGCATCACATAGTAAATGTTAACCTAATAAAACCGGAACAAGAGCATATAATGTTAATAAAAATCATATCATGATTAGTAGAGACCGATCTTTGATCGGACAAGCGGGGGTGCTTAAATTTATTCGTGACCTTCCCCTCTCGTACCTAAGTTCCCGAGCCGAGACAACTTTGGTGATGACGGACATGTGGCCTTTGACACGAGTCATGGGTTTCCTAAATTTTCCCAAAACAAAAAATATTTAAGTGGCAATTTTGTACCCTAGCAAAGCAGTCCAATTTTGACATTTTTTATTCAAAATCAACTTTCTAAAAGATTTGTCGGATTTGGACTCTTTGGTATTTATTAATTTCACATTGCACTTGTGAAATTAGATTCAGAACCACGAAAGTCTAAACTATAGGGCTTTCTTTCAAACTTCCGAAAGGGGCGTGAAAAAGTCGAGCTACACACACGCTTATGCTCGATTTCAATTTTGTGCTCTTTTGTTAACATAATGGACTCCACATCTATATAAGACATTTACTCACTTATTTAATAAAAAACATGAAATCTATAACATTTTCCCTTCCCACAGGCTTATGCTTGATTTCAATATTATGCTCTTTTATCAATGTTTAGCACGTGATCTATTTTTCTAGGCTGATTTAAAAATTGAATTTTTTTTTATTGAATTTTTCTCAAGTTTATATGAGAGAATTTGAAGTTCTCACCATATGTCTTATTTTGATAATTTAAAATATTTATTTTATAAGACTCTTAATGTATATTATTTATTAAAGAGTAATGTTATATAAATAAAAAATTGATACATAATTTTCATATATAATAATGACGTGGCTCATTCTAGACCATTCACTTCAAAACAAAACACCATTGAAGATATATTTATTTACAATAATAATATTATCACATTATTCTTGTGGAGTTTTTTGTATGAATATAATTTTTCTTCATTAAAAAACTGAAGTTAATTCGATAATTGTAACTTTTTCATTTTGTATTTGCCTCCAAAAAGATGAAAATTTGAACTCAAATTTTCTAAAAAATTGAGTTTTTTTTTTTAGTGAATTTTTTAAATATTTTACGAATTTTTTTTTTTTTTTTTTACTTTTTAGATGCACCTAACCTAAATATATCTAAAAAATAAAATATTTATAAAAATTAATAAATATACAAAAATACGAAAATGTGAATCTTTGTTTTCCCCCCCCCCCCCCCCCCATATTTTTGGTATTTAGTGAATTTTTTTTAAAAAATCACAAATATTATACTTTTTTAAGTATATTTATATTAATGTATCTAAAATATAAAAAAATTACTTAAAATATTAAAAAAATCACTAAAAATAAAAATAAAAACAAAAAACAAAAAATTTAATTTCAAAAAAGAGATTCAAACCAAATAAGTAGACTGTAATTCAATTTTTCAAAAACAAATACGATAAAATGAAAAAGTTACAGTTATTGAATCGGCCTATTTTTTATTTTTTCATAGATAATATATATGGCAAGTTCAAAAAAATGAACGGTTTGTATTATTGAAACGAGATTCATCGTGGACTCTACGAGCCCCTCAAATTCTCTCAAGTTGAGATGTGAACTTGAAAGAAGTCTAAACTTTTTTTGTTTTTTTAAAGTGTTTTTTAAAAGAAAAAATATGAAGAAATTTGTTTAGTTATCTAGTTTTCAAAATCAGATTTTGGGTTTTTAATTTTAATTTTTTTTATTATTAGTGAATCTTTTTAATATTTTAGTCAAATATTTTTTTTAAATGTATCTAATTTAGATGTAATTAAAAAATAAAATATCTATAAAGAAATCTTTATATTTGTGTGTGATGCGGAAGAGTTTAGGTTGAACATCCAAAGCGAATTGAGTTGTGCCGAATTTTGTATGATCAAAGAAATTCAAAGACAAGCCAAGCTTGAATGTAGTCTTTAAAATCGCTCGATCTTAAGCCGAGCTTGAACTATAGTCTACAACAATCGAGCTGAACTTGAACAATATCACACTTGGCTTGGCTTGACTTGTTTTCACTCCTAATTAGATGTATTTAAAAAATAAAATAAAAAATATTAAAATGAAAAGAGCTCACAAAAAATTTATTAAAAAAAAATCGTCAAAAAGTGATTTTTGAAAATCATACAAACAAAGTCATTTATGAGAGATTCACAAAGTAATTATAAATAGTTATGATTTCTTTCTATCTTTCTTTGTTTCTTTCCTCTTAAACTATTCAAACAAGTGATTACGGGGATAAGAATCTATTTTTCTTTATTCTCTCTAAATCACTAAATCCAAACGAAGAGGAATAACATGCTGAAGTTCTGGTTTGTTTTATAATCTCATTAGGTGCTTAATATGACAATATTCAGTAAATCATTCACCAAACCCAAACAAAGATGCAAAACATGTTTAAGTTATGAGTTTTATTTTATTTTATAATTTTGTTAGGTGCTTAAGATGACAATGGTCAGTAGATATATTTTTTTAGTGCATGAAAAGACACCATTTGAAATTATTTAAATAATTCAACAGAATGTGACTTTTTTAAAACTTATACTATTTTTTCTTAGTTATGCTATTTAAAATATTAAAAAAAAAAACTTATATTACAAATTATTGTGCTAGTCATCGGGAGGCTTTAGCCAAGGCTCTAATGCTTAGCTGAATTACATCACATTATTTGGGCTTTGAAGGAGTATTGTTGTTGATAGTTGTGTCTATTTTTAAAATTACAAATAAAAATACCACAAAAAAATGTATTTGTTGAAAGCACTCTGCTCCTTTTAAGATGTGCTTAGATCATGAATTTGAGTAAAAGATTTAGAAAGAGAAAAGAAAAGAGTTAAACAGATGTGAATAAATATAAGTTAAATCTGTCTTTTTCATTTTTCTTTCTCTTTTCAAATATTCTATAATCATAATTTTTTTTTTTTTTTTCTGAAATTTATGAATCTTTAAAATTCAAGTTCATAATAAATGGAAATGGTTAAGGACTACGTATTTTTTTGGTAGCCCAATAATACCACTTTATTGTTTTATTTATTTATTGGTGTATGTTTTTTGAATTTTAAAAATGAGAAAAGATAAAAATTCTGAGATGAATTTTTTGAAAACTAGTTAAATATTTTCTAAAACATGGAAAAGTCTAAAACATATCATAAATTTTATGTTATATCCTTTCTAAACCAAGTAGTCCAAACATTTATTTTTGGAAAATGATATATAAGTCTGATTGAGGCCGAATTGTACAACACCAAAGTCGATAACTAAGATCTCTCAACTCTACTTACCTATCAAATTATATATTTTATGCCAGCTTAATGTCAATCAGGTTAGATACAGTGGGAGTATAAAATGAGCAAAAATGCAGAAGGTTTAGAGAAAAATGCTTCCGCACGTGCGAAGGACCATTCTCGCACGTGCGACCCATCCATCGCAGCCAAACAAAGCCAAAGGAATTGCACGTGTGAAGGCCCATTCCCGCACATGCGAAACCCTCGCTGCACGTACAGTGGAATTTCCCGCACGTGAGGAAGTACCTTGGGAAGCGTGCCTAATTTTTTGAATGTGGAAAAAATTGCAGAGGTATAAAAAAAATAGAAAAAGGCTAGATTAGAGTTCTGATAATTTTGAAAGGGAGAGAGATGCTAGGGTTTGGAAGGAAAAAGCACTTGAAGTTTGAAGAATGTCTCCCATGGTGGTTTCTTCTCCCTCCACCTCTTCCCACTCTTCCATGAGTAGCTAGACTTCTTTTTTTAGGGTTTTGATGACACCCTAGCCAAGGAAATATGTTTTCTTTTTGGCTTTCTTTTATGTAATGGTTTGAACAATTTTATGGTTCTTAAGAAGTTTTCTAATATATTTTTTCATTATTTCTTCGAGTATTTTGCTTTCTGTGATTGTTGAATGCTTTCCATACAATGGTTTTTTATTCTTTCATGTTCAACGTATAAGATGAGCCGTACTATGATGGACAAGTCGTGTTGCTACGCTAGTTTAGAGCGAACGACTCGTACTACTTGAGATGGTTCGTGCCTATACATTGAATGTGTTAATTCTCTTGATAAATGCTTCAAACTTGTAGTTGCGAAGTATTATTTCGTTCGAAGCATAACATAATTGATTTTCAAATTGAAACAGTATTTATGTAATTAGTGGTGAATTTATTACCCTAAGTTTTTTCCAAAATCAGTAAATTCATCTTTATATATGATTGTTAGTTTATTTGCTTTGTTTGATTTAATTATCATTAGGTTTTAAACAACCATCTTTTTGATCAAAATTAATTTAGGAATTTAACAATTAAATTAGTTTAATTTCCATTTGTCCCTATGGATCGATACCTGAACTTACCATTATTCTAAGAAATTTGGTATAGTTTAGGGTTTATTTTTGGTGTGTTCAACAACCTATCAAAGTCCACTTTGTAAATTTACTTTTTAGACCAAATGATGTATAAAAGATGATTAGTTGATAATGAAAAAATAAATAAGAGAGATAGAGAGAGACAGGGTTGACTTAGATATTCTAAGTAGAGTTCCACATCATTGAGTTTAGAAACTGGATCTAATTTTTGGGTTAGAATAACACTATTGTTCATTTTTATTCGGGTGATTCTATTTGCACCCGATAGTAACTTAGTACGCCCAACTAAGGTAGTGTTTGGTTGAGTTTTAGAATTATAATTTGAGTATGGAGTTGTATTTTCAGTTTGTGAATTTTTGAATTATGATTTGAAAAGAAAAAATTTATTTGGTTATGAGTTTTGAAAAGAGTTTTCAAAAAAGTTTTAAAATAAAAAAAATTTGTTTGATTATGAGTTTTTTCAAAACTCGATTGAAAAACTTATAACTCATAACTAAACACACAACTCAAAATTCTATTCCAAACTCATAGCTAAACTCTTTTCAAAATTTAATTCAAAAAAATAATTATTGAAAAAAGTAATTTTTTTAAAAAAAATTTAAAAAATTCCGAAAATATTTTTTTCTTTAAAATATTAAAAAAAAAACATTCAACTAGTGTTTTAAAATTGTTTTTGATTGTATATTTGGTTCGAATTTTTTTTTCAATGTTTTGTCTGAATGATCTAAAAAAATAATTTCTATATTTATAAAATATCAAAAACAAATATAATTTTTTTTGTTTTCAAATATTAGGTTGTAATTGCAACCCAAAAAAAAAAAAAAAAAATTTCTTTCGGTCAACTGGTCGGACGTTTGAGCGGACGACCCAATTCGCAAATTCAAGATTCAAAAAAACTTGTATTGGAATGTGCATTCAAAATGTGGCATTGGAATTGATTTTTGAAAACTAAAACCAAACATAGCATTCAAATATAAGGGTGAAAAATTGATTATAAACTCACACCAAACACAACCTAAAACTTTTAAATTTTAGTTCCTATTATACCCTAATATAAATTTAATAATAAGGACAATACATATTAAATCTTAAAATATTTTTTTTATGGTACACTCTAATCACTTATATTTGTTCTTCATATTTAAGTCTTTTCATTTTCTTCTCTAAATTCTAATTATTTTTCTCTCCATCCTCTTTTTCACTCTAAAACTCTAATCCATCCCACCAAAATTCACCATCATCATAAATATTATTGTGTCTTATTGTGTTGTTACTTACAAATAAATTTTTTTAAAACAAAATCAAGCAATAAATAAAAATAATAACCAAATATATTTTTTTGAAACAATCCATCAAACCTGAGATAATCATTCACATAGACATCAACCAAACAATGGCCAAACAACCATTGCGAACAAAGGCCAAACAACAAACAAAGGCCGAAATTGAAAATCAACGAAAATCAGCGACAACCATTGCGAAGATCAGCCCATAACCATTGCGAAGATCAACCATTATCCCAAACAATCATTGTGAAAAATCAACCGAAAAAAAAAAAAAAACCACTATCCCAAATAATGAAAAATTGTAATCAATGAAAAAACATTAGTAATTAACTTTTAAGAATTGCACTGATACGTATTTTCCCTTTTCTCAAAAGAGTGTGTGAAATGTCAACTTTTCCCTAAAAAATGGTCATGATGGGCCAAGAATCATTTTCCAGCCAAAAATGTAACAACACCCATTATCAATTTGATCAAATAGAGACAAAAACAAAATAAAATTCTAAAGAAATATCAAGCAAATTGAAAATGATATGACCAAATTGATAAAAATCTCAAAGGATAAAAACTATCAGTAATTTGCCCCTGAAATAAATCAAACATATAAACTACATTCTACTTTGAATGGGAGGGAATTGTTTAAGAAAGCTAGCGTTTCTTGATTTTCTTGACACTCTTTCTCCCACTGATTTTCTCGGTCACTTTACGCTTGTTTGTGTTAGATAATGTCTCAATGGAATCACATAATTAAATGTGGTGTTATCATTTATAAGAAGCCTACAATTTAAGTGATTCAATTTAGTTAATAGGCTTTAGGGTATATGTGTTATGGACCTAATGTGTAGATACTAGTTGTATAATTTCTATTTCTATGAGGGGCAGAAATAGAAATTAAAACATATTAGTTAAAGTTGGTTTTCATTCTTTTTGAACTTTCACAACCTTTCAGTTTTGAAAACCAATAAATAGAAATTAAAACCAATAATGGTTAAAGTTGGTTTTCATTCCTTTTGAACTTCCACAACCTTTCAGTTTTGAAAACCAATTACAACCTTTAAAAGGTTATGGTCCCTATTCCTTCCCAAGTGGAAAAAGAACACTGCCATTTTTCTAAATCCTCTCAAGGAGAAACATAAGGCACCAAAGGAGAAAGGATTAGAAGGCAATAACATAATCAATAACAAAAAGTTTATTGATAATTACACTTCCGTTTAACCGTTCATCAATGGATTCAGGTATATCATTTTGTCTTGATTTCTTGATAATACACATGGTAAATGATCCGAAGTGTAAGGTTTATGTTCTGAAATTTATGTTTACAATTGGTATCAGAGCCAGCATATCATGTGTCTTATCAGAATTGATATGCTTTATTCATTCTATTTAGTTTCCTGGAATCAGATTCTGAATTTTCTTATGGATGTAAATTCTGTTTTTTTTTTTCTGTTTTGTTTTGTGAAAATGACAATCTGTTTTCTGGAATTGTAAAATGATTCGGTGGGCAGTTTTTTTTTTTTTTTTTCCTCTCAAATGGATGAACATCATGTATTTATATATATATATATATAGATATATCTTGCGATTTGATCGGTTTAATTTTGAACATCATAAAAAAAAAAAACTATTTGTTTTTGGACTTGTCAATTCTATTTATATATGTATGTATATAATTGGGATTGCTGCAGATTATATAATATATACGGGGTCACAAATTTCGACATCTTTAAATTTAATGTAATTTCATACAACGTCTACAGAAATTTAATTTTCTAACATTCTCAATATAAGTCAATTCAAACAATATGTCACAAAAGTGATCTCTCTTGTCTAGATTGTTTTATATGGAATGTTTTGATGTTCATGTCTATGTATCTCATGCGGGTATTTATCGGTCCAAAGACATGATTAAGACTTGGCAGAATTACACACACATTTTGTGGTGATAAACATGTGCCAATTGTCAAGAAAACCTAATGTGAATAATAAATTCATCAAAAGATAGATTTGTTATTTGACATAACTTATTGTCAATGTTTGATCATTACAACAAGAATACCACTTACAGTTAATATCACTACCCAAAGGCTTGGTATTAATGTTGTGCTAGGTATCTTGAGATGTTGTCATTAAACTAATTTATTTAGAGATTATCTGTTTGGTAACTTAATGTGAGAATAATTGTTTATTCTTTTTATTTTCTTTTCTATTCAGCTTTAATGTCGACTACTTCAATCTCTGCCAATATGAATAATGTTCCAATATTAAATGGAACAAACTTTAAGGATTGGAAAGAGAACATATTGATTGTTCTCGGCTGCATGGACATAGACTTGGCATTAAGGATGCCAAAACCGAATGCTCTCACTGCACAAAGTACTCCTGAGGAAATTGTGTACTTTGAAAAGTGGGATCGTTCTAACAGGCTAAGTCTTATGATCATGAAGCGTGGGATTCCAGAAGTCTTTCGAGGTGCAATAACAAAGGATGTTACCGTTGCCGGTGAATTTCTTTCAGAAATTCAAAAGCGTTTTGCTAAAAACGATAAGGCTGAAACAAGCATGCTTTTAGCAAGCTTGATTTCAATAAAGTATAAAGGCAAGGGTAATGTTCGCGAGTACATCATGAAAATGTCTCATCTTGCTTCAAAACTTAAGGCACTAAAGCTCGACCTATCTGATGATTTGCTTGTGCATTTAGTTCTCATCTCTCTTCCTGCACAATTTAACCAATTTAAGGTCAGTTATAACTGCCAGAAGGAGAAATGGACTCTCAATGAGCTCATTTCATTTTGTGTGCAAGAGGAAGAGAGATTGAAGCAAGAAAGGACTGAAAGTGCTTATCTGGCAAGCATCTCCAAGCATATGGGCAAAAGAAAGCATAAGGGCAAGGAAGTTGCTATTTCTCAGGGTCCGGAACCAAAGAAACAGAAAGTGCAGGATGGTTGTTTCTTTTGTGGCAAGCCCGGACACAGAAAGAAGGATTGTGCCAATTATGTCGCCTAGCGTGTAAAGAAAGGTACATTTCATGTTTTGGTCTGTTCTGAAATAAATTTCGCTTCAGTACCAAGAAACACTTGGTGGGTAGATTCTGGTGCTACTACTCACATATGTGTTTCTATGCAGGGTTGCCTGAACTACCGAAAGCCAACTGATGCTGAAAGATACATCTTTGTGGGTGATGGCAAGTCAATAGAAGTGCAGGCAATAGCACACTTTAGATTATTACTGAAAACTGGTTATTATTTGGATTTATTAGACATTTTTGTTGTACCGTCCTTTAGACGGCATTTAATTTCTGTTTCTGTATTGGACAAATTGGGATATTATTGTTCTTTTGGAAATATGAAGTTTAGTATGTCTATTAATTCCAATGTTGTTGGTACTGGTTTACTTAATGTGTTTGATAATCTATATTTGCTCGAAACTATTGCATCTTATAATGCAACCTTGCACGTGGAATCACGAGGTACAAAGCGTAAATTAACTAAGGAAAATTCAGCCTCATTATGGCACAAACGCCTAGGTCACATCTCTAAATCTAGAGTTGAGCGCCTTGTGTCTGATGGAATTTTGGACTCTCTTGATTTTTCAGATTTTGATATCTGTGTTGAGTGTATCAAGGGAAAACAGACCAAAATAAAGAAATATGGTGCCCATATGACTATAGATGTCTTAGAATTAATTCATACGGACATTTGTGGCCCATTCCCTATGACATCTTGGAATGGTCAACAATATTTTATCACATTCATAGACGACTATTCCAGATATGGGTATCTATTTCTTATCCATGAGAAATCACAGTCTTTGGACATATTCAAAAAATTTAAGGCCGAAGTTGAGTTACAACTCAACAAATGGATTAAAAGTGTCAGGTCTGACCGTGGTGGTGAATACTATGGCAGATATGATGGATCAGGTGAACAACGTCCAGGACCGTTTGCAAAATACCTGGAGGAATGTAGAATCGTCCCACAATACACCATGCCAGGATCACCTAGCATGAATGGTGTATCTGAGAGACGAAACCGGACTCTTAAGGATATAGTAAAAAGTATGATCAGTCATTCTACTTTACCAGAGTCCCTCTGGGGTGAGGCTCTAAAGACAGCAACCTATATCTTAAATCGGGTGTCAACTAAAGCAGTTGTAAAAACACCTTATGAGCTTTGGGTTGGGCGAAAGCCTAGTCTAAAACATTTGCATGTGTGGGGGTGTCCTGCTGAGACGAGGCCTTATAAACCTCATGAACGAAAATTGGACTCTAAAACCATTAGCAGCTACTTTATTGGCTATGCCGAACGATCACGGGGTTACAAGTTTTATGATCCCACAAATAGGTCAATATTTGAGATGGGAATTGCAACATTTTTTGAGGATGTTGAGTTTGGGGGGAGAAATCCAGTTAGAGACATTGTCTTTGAGGAGGAAGCAGGAGTAATCCCACTTCCTACTACTACTTTTGACCAATCACAGGTTCCTATACCTGTTATTGCTCGAGAAGTAATTTCGGATCCTCAACCAGACAATGTTGTTCAAAATAATATAGTTCAAACCCCCATTCAAGATGAGGTAATTGTTCCTGAGGAACAAACTCTACAACCTCAATCTCAAGAATCTGTGCCATTAAGGCGATCCACAAGAGAAAGGAGATTTGCACTTTCAGATGATTATATTGTATATCTCCAGGAACATGAGGTAGAAAATGGAATGTCGAAAGATGATCCAATCAACTTTCGTCAAGCCATGGAAAGTTCCAACTCTCATAAGTGGATAGAAGCCATGAATGAAGAACATAAGTCTATGCAAGACAATAAAGTTTGGGAACTTGTCTCATTACCAGTTGGTGCGAAGCCCGTAGGTTGTAAATGGATATTTAAAACCAAAAGGGATTCAAATGGTAATGTGGAGAGGTATAAGGCACGTCTTGTAGCCAAAGGCTTTACTCAAAAAGAAGGAATTGACTTTAAAGAAACTTTCTCTCCAGTTTCTTCGAAAGATTCTTTTAGGACAATTATGGCGCTTATTGCATATTTTGATCTTGAGTTGCATCAAATGGATGTCAAAACAACTTTTCTTAATGGTGACATTAAAGAAACAATTTATATGGTGCAGCCAGAAAACTTTGTGTCAGGAGACCCAAAGAATATGGTTTGCAAATTGACTAAATCCATCTATGGACTCAAACAAGCTTCTCGTCAGTGGTACTTCAAATTTCATCAAGTTCTCACTTCGTATGGTTTTGAAACTAATGTTGTTGATGAATGTGTGTATCACAAGTTCAGTGGGAGTAAACACATATTTTTGGTTTTATATGTTGACGACATATTGCTTGCCACAAACGATATAAACTTATTGCATGACACCAAGAGATTTCTATCTAAGAATTTTGAAATGAAAGATCTTGGTGATGCTTCCTTTGTATTAGGAATCGAAATACACCGAGATCGTTCTCGGGGTATTCTGGGATTATCACAAAGGAGCTATATCGAAAAAGTACTCAATAGATTTGGCATGCAAAATTGTAAATCAGGTGAAACCCCGGTTGCTAAGGGAGACAAGTTTAGTCTCAGCCAATGCCCGAAGAACAGTCTTGAAATTCAAGAAATGCAGAAGATTCTTTATGCCTCGGCTGTAGGGAGTCTAATGTATGCTCAAGTATGTATGCGTCCGGATATTGCGTTTATAGTTGGCATGTTAGGCAGATATTTAAGTAATCCTGGCATGGATCATTGGAAAGCGGTCAAGCGTGTTATGCGATATTTACAGAGAACAAAGGAATATATGCTCACATATAGGAGATCGGATAAGTTAGAGGTCATTGGATATTCCGACTCCGATTTTGCTGGATGCCAAGACAGTAGGAAATCCACATCAGGCTATATTTATCTGTTAGCTGACGGAGCAATTTCTTGGAGGTCTGCAAAGCAGACGCTCATAGCTTCATCCACCATGGCCGCAGAATTTGTAGCATGTTATAAGGCATCAAACCAAGGGATATGGCTGCGGAATTTTGTCACTGGGTTGCGTACTTTGGAAGGCACTGAAAAACTACTTAAGTTATATTGTGACAATAAGTCTGTAGTTTTATATTCCAATAACAACAAGAGCTCGACAAAATCAAAGCATATTGATATCAAGTTCCTAGTTGTAAAAGAAAGAGTGTAGAGTGGACAGATTTCCATAGAGCACATTGGGACAAACTCCATGATAGCGGATCCACTTACGAAGGGACTACCACCCAAGGTCTTTCATGAGCACACTGCTCAGATGGGTGTTGTTCTATTTGAGAACATTCTGGTTTAGTGGGAGTTTGTATTTATATTACTGCTTTATGTCAGCCTTGAGTTTTATCTATGTAATTAGATTAATTTCTGCAGAAATGAAATATTCAGTTTATTATGCTCTGTTACGTATTGTGAAGTATTGATCTCAATAAAGTTAAGTAGGACCAGTTGGAAATAGGCATGTATGGATCACATCACATGTAATTTCCATGCTATGCATCCATGATTGATCTATGTCATTTAGTTGTATTAGTATACGTGACCATTGGTGGGTCGAGTTACGATTGATGTAACGAAGACCGCTTTGATCCTATATTAATATAGTTAATGGACAAGATTGTTTGGATACCCTCAAGTTATGATAACAAATTTCTGAGCTCACTAAAGTTAAGCACATTTTTCAGGATACATATGTGGTCCAGTGGGAGATTGTTAGATAATGTCTCAATGGGACCACATAATTAAATGTGGTGTTATCATTTATAAGAAGCCTACAATTTAAGTGATTCAATTTAGTTAATAGGCTTAAGGGTGTATGTGTTATGGACCTAATGTGTAGATACTAGTTGTATAATTTCTATTTCTATGAGGGGCAGAAATAGAAATTAAAACATATTGGTTAAAGTTGGTTTTCATTCCTTTTGAACTTCCACAACCTTTCAGTTTTGAAAACCAATTACAACCTTTAAAAGGTTATGGTCCCTATTCCTTCCCAAGTGGAAAAAGAACACTGCCATTTTTCTAAATCCTCTCAAGGAGAAACATAAGGCACCAAAGGGGAAAGGATTAGAAGGCAATAACATAATCAATAACAAAAAGTTTATTGATAATCACGCTTCCGTTTAACCGTTCATCAATGGATTCAGGTATGTCATTTTGTCTTGATTTCTTGATAATACACATGGTAAATGATCCGAAGTGTAAGGTTTATGTTCTGAAATTTATGTTTACAGTTTGGACTAACCTTTTTCAATTCATTCATGACCTCCATACAAGCTCCAATCCCAATAAAAGCCTCAACAAGTTTCGAATAGATCAAATCCATATCCTCTTTGAATTTACTCGAAATTTCAATGACATCAGTCAAAGAAGATGAAGAAGAAGACTCATCATTCTTGTAGCAACCAACTCTCACTCTACCTTCCCTATAAACATTACAAGCTCTCAATACAAGGCTTCCACACAAGCGAAAATGGCTAGCAACAAAGGTCTCAAAATTCGTAGGTGGTTTTTGGATCAAGTACTGCATTGTCTTGCACGACAATATGAAAACATTGTTGCTATAAGTCATTGATTCCACTTGATTGTACTTTGGATTTGATTTTTCGTAACTTGGTTCGTTGATGTAGGGTTCGTTGTTAAGTACGAGTGCTTGTAGAGAAAGGAGGACTTGGAGAATGGTCAATATGGAATGGTCCCATCTCCTTGGTTGTTGCCATCCCAAGTGTTGATTAGGCTCAAACAGACATAACCATTTGTGTACAGGTTTGGATTCATTCGGAGACCGTGTGAAAGGTAATGCACCTGTACAGAAAAATATATTAGAATCAGGAAAAAAAAATGTACGATTTTGAGGCTAATTTTTGAAGTGAATTAGAAAGATTAGTTTTCAGGTGATAATTGCTCCCACTTGAAAGAGTTTTTGACTTTATTTTAAAATAAATTAATCATGACACAATCTTGATCATATGCATTGTGCCATGTTGGCATACACATGCGCACGTGCGATGTATATACAAAGCTAATCTCATAATTATTGGTATTTGTGCCACATTAAATACATAAAATAAATTTTGTAACAAAATTTTTAATGTAACAGGACTTCCTTTACGTGCATAGAATCCAATTGTAAAATCGAATACGATTCTTTCAAGGTGAGACCTTGTATGAGAGAGTTTAAGAATGTTGTCAGAAAATTCGAAAATCTTTAAAGAAAACTTGAATTCTCTAGAAACGATGAGAGACTTAGATTCTTCAACAGTCACAACTAGGAATACAATAGCAAAGAGATGATAGAGATAAGAGATTAGGTGAAGAAGAAGGCAAAGTAGTGAGAAAGAGAAAAATGGCAAGACTTTCCCATAAATCTCCCACTTTCACTTTCAAGGTAGGTAATGGAGAAGGGAAAATTAGTTCTTTTCCAAGAGTTATCTCTCCAAAATTCATCCCTTATAAAGCTATGGATGGGTGCTATTTATAGGCACCGCACATGGGGAACATTCCCTCTAACCACTTTGTCTGATGATAAGAAAAATCCCGAAGAAGATATCAACCTCTCGACGAATCCTTCTACTTGGCCACACCTAACCAATGATCCCCAATCATCTCAAAGGATTAGGGGTAGTGCTAGAGGACGCCCTGTCGCAGAAGGGTCAGGGGTTCAAGAGAACGCTCTGTCGCAAATATTGCCGAGTCTTAGAGACCCCCTAGATTGTGCCATCTCGACCCTAGTATAGGCCAGTTTAACCGAAGAATGAATTTATCTCCACTCATCGTCCTTGGGATCAAGTCTTTTGTTCGGATTCCATCACGTCCATGGTTCTGGTGTGTAGATCCCAAAAAGCTCTAAGTCCGCAAGTGCTCTAGGACTCATTAACGGAGCGACTTCTAAATTGTGTTCGAATTTGTTCGAAGCCAAGTGCTTCGGATCTCTAGGTTCGTGGATTCGAACCCTTTTGAGTCCGAGCTCAAATAGATCTCTAGGTTCGTGGTTTCGAACCCTTTCAAGACTAAGTCAATACCTCGGAGAATAAATCTCCTCCGAGGGTTTCATCTCTTCTAAAAATAATGGTTAACTTTCTCGGATGCCTGTATGATTTGAGCCTCCTCGGATGGGCTTGTTGGACTCTCTTTAGAGATATATGCTTGATAAGTCTTCCTTGGCCCAATTTGTTAGCTTTCTTATGGGCTTGTTCAATAAAATTTACTTGGGCCCATTTGGCTATAATTTCTCCAAGCTCACCAATTTTTGGGCTTTCCGATTGGGCTTCGATTGGGTCCAATTAATTTAGTGGGCTCAAGTTAACCCGTTTTACAAACCCCCACACATTTAATGATTCCCACCTAATCTGAGTCCAATTCTGTGATTGAATTCGGTGTATTTAAAATTTTTCTTATAATGATGCACTTAGGGAGGTGAGATGGGATAGGTGGAAGAGAAAAAGAGGTTGAAGAATAAGACGCCGTGGGGGTAAGGAGTTCCAGCAACTCCAATGATGACAGCTTTGAGGAGGTCAATCCTGCCTTCGAAGGCATAGACATAAATGGATTTGGGTAGGTTTTCTTGGAGGATTTTCCACTCTTGCATGATCTTTTGGTAGATTGCACTTGATGCATTGCTGAAGTAGTTTGATTTCTTCTTGCCTGTTGGGATGCCAAAGGAGTTGGATTACAATGTCAAATCGTTTGAACACATTTGATGCGATGACCCTTTCAATATTAGCATTTTGTGGCTTTGAAATTCACTCGACAAAGAAAAAAGAAAAATGAACATTGTAAAATTTTAAAAGATGGGGTTATTTGTGAAGTTGTTTCAATGCTTGAACAACTAAGGAAAGCATTCAATTGAATGTGATAAAAAGGGGCAACTTGACTCAATGGTAAAAGCTTGTCATTATTGTTTTGGTGACATGAGTTTGAATCATACAAATAGCCTTTCTTAACATTCTGTTTGGATGGAGGGGTTTGGTGAGAAAAGAAATGAAATTATGAGAATTAGAAACTCTTCACTTGTTTGGAAGGTTAAGTAATGTGAGAGATGGCAAAAAATGGTGAGAGATGGTAAGAAACGGACTCTCACCAAACTTGTGTTTTGTTTCTCATCAAAAGTGGTGAGATTTGGTGAGAAAAGAATTGAGTTTAATGAAACTTGTATAAAATATCAAAATTATCCTTATAAAAAAACATGGTTTATTAATATAAAAGGTTATTTTGATAAAAGAAAATAAAACACTTTCTTTTCATTTCTCTTACTTACTCTATCTAAATAAGATAAGTAAAAAAAATCATATTTTCTTCTCTTTCATTCATCTAAATATAATGGTGAAAAACCATAATCATTTTATTTCTTTTCTCACTTAGATAAAAAATCACAATTATTTCTCTTCTCACCTCCACTCACGAACCAAACGGAATGTAAAACTTGAGATAAGACTACATACATCATGTTCTTATAATCTCATTTCAGGCCAAGTTACTTATTTGTTTATTAATACAATTACGTGTGAAGAAAGTTAGCTTGGCTCTAACAGTTACTCAACCCTCTAGGAATTATGAATTGACCAAACTTTAGTTAAAGGTCAAGAAAATACACAAAATTAGTATAGAAAAATATTCAGAAAATTTAATATATTCCATTATATATGATAAATTAAATCCGACTCAAATTTTTAAATATATTTCTATACATGAATTCTGTATACATATCCTTTTCAAAAACATAAATGTTAATTAATCTTATCATAATTTGTGTTCAACATTCACAGAGCCACATTGTTGTAAACGTGAAGTCGAGGGGAGATAATGAAGAGAAAATGATGATATTGCATTATTATAAGGCCCAACATAACTATCTCAATAACAACCCAAATGGTGCCCTAGCTTTTTGCAGCTTCTAGTTGAACCTAATGACATTAAAATGTCTAATTCAATACAAATTAAAAGAGTAACCAAGGGATTAGCTTGGTGATAAGTCATTTAGGAGCATACAAAAAATTAATTTATTATTAAAAAAATTAAAAGTTAAAGAGTTGTTTGTCATGAACTAAAAAAAATTAAATGTGACATTATCTTTTTTTAGTAAAAAAAAAAAAAAAGCTATTTGAGCAATTTCCCAAATACATTTTTGGCTCTTAAAAAACCAGAAAGTAAAAAAAAATCATAAAAAAGCAAACTCTTAAACCCACTCCTTAGGCTTTGTTTGATTCAAAAGACTAATAGTGAAGGTATTAATAATCCTATCAAATTAGTATGGTATTCACTAACCAATTCGATTAGTATGATAAATTATCCCCTTATCCATTGTTTGATTTGTATTGGATAAGAAAACATATGAATATAGAATTATAACTATATTTATCTTCTTTTCCAATCTTAACCATTTGTCAATATTTCTTCACAATCTTTACTTTATTAAAATTTCTTCATAAACGTGATTTTGAAAAAAAATTATAAATAAATAAATAAAAATACAAAATAAAAATAAAAATACAAAATACAAAATACAAATACCATGTTTGGTTTGTTTTTTTTAATTTTTTTTAAAAAAAAATATAAACTAATTTGATAAAATAAATATCAAAAAATATTTTTAAATTTTTAACAATTATTTTCAGTCTTCTAAAATATAAAATTATATAAAAAGAATTTGTTTTTTAATTTTTAATTAAGGGTAAAAGAGTCTTTTTATTTTATTTCCTAGCTCAGGATATATAATCCCACCTCTACCCCATTACTAATAATCCTTCAAATTTGTTGGATTAATTATCTATTAGATTAATAATCCTGAAACAAAATTTCAAAATAAACACAGTATTATTGGGCCCACGGATTAATAATCTCAATCCTATGCCCTAATCTTGTCAATCAAACATGCCCTTAGTGTCTCACGAAGTATCGTGAATACAGTAACTGTAATATCCGTGTTCCGTAATGTGTTAATTGGTCGTTAATATGAACATGATTATGTGTTTAATATGATTTTGTGAGCCATTATGTGAAAACATGTGGTTTTCAATTTCTATCTGTTTACCGTAGTAATATCTGTTTAATTATCTGCTTTGGAAATCAAATTGAAGGCCTTATCGGCCACAGAACCTGAAATTGATTACACCATTGTGATTGTAATTTTTAGAGCCTATGGTGAAATTTAATTTAGAAATTGATTCGAATCAGGTTAAATTGATTTAATTAATTATAAAGTGCTCAATTGTCTATTATTAAATTAAAGTGACTTAGTGGGGCACTATGTACTCAAACATCCTCCTTGTTATTCTATTTGGCTGATACTAACTCCAAAAAAAAAAAAAAAAAGAAAAAAAAGAAAAGAGAGAGGGGTCGGCTAGAGAGAGAGAGAAAGAAGGAGAGTTGGGTGTTTGGCTCAATTTTGTGAAGATTGGAGGATTAAACTCAAGATTTTGTCATAAATTGGGAGAATTAAACCTCTAGGTAAAGTGAGTGCATGAATTGTAATTAGTAATTTTGTGAATTGAAGGTTGAAAAATGATTAAGAACATGAATTAAACTGTTTAGGAGGAGATTGAGTTGTATATGTTGAATTTAAAGTCAATAGATGCATGCATGTAGGAAATTACTATGAATTTTCATATTTGAACACAATGTGTATAATCTATGTTGAATCTTGTTTGAAATCCATGTATTTGATCATCTCCTCACCAATTGATATGAATGAATATTTCTCACATGCAAGAGTAGATCATGGATGTATGAGCTTTGCATGTTTGAATTTGATGTGTTGGTGATGAGTTTGGGTTACTTTGAGGCATGCATGTAAGTAATTCAAGAAATTGAGCTTAATTGTGTTGTAATTTGGTGTTGGTATCATGTTAGTATATGTATATGTGAAATTTGAGCCATAAAATGCAAGAAATGTTGGTTAAAGTGTTGAATACGAGCTCAAGAACCATTCTAGAAAACCCAGAATTTTTGATGTCCGCCCGAGCGGGGATTTCAAACTTCCAGTATTTTCTTGCAGGCATGGTGTCCACTCGAGCAGGGGAGTTCACGCTCGAGCGTCCGAGTTCACGCTCGAGCATAAAAATGACACATCCAGCACTTTTTGCAGACACGGTGTCCGCTCGAGTGGGGTAATTTCACGCTCGAACAGGGAGCCATGTAGTGAGGCCTTCCGCTCAAGCGCTAGACTTCAAGCTCGAGCATAAATTTGATGAATCCAGTACTTTTGCAGGCCTCAAGGGTACGCTCAAGCGGGGAAGTCCACGCTGGAGTGGGGACCCTGTTTTTTGAAATTTAGAAAAGACATTCCGTGTTTCATTTTCGGTTCTCTTTCACTCCCAAGTACTCTTAGGCATGCATTAAGCATTGTAATTGAGTTAAAGAGATAAGAATAAAGCCTAAAGAGGAATATGTAAACCAAAGAACGAATTGAATCGTTTGTGACCCATATGTGCTATATGATGTGTAGGGTCAAGCTCCAGGGCAAATCCACAAGCCGATCACTGTAAGTAATATCTTAACAAGATATTTGAAATATGTTGTTGTCCAATTGTTTACCTCTATGTAAGCTTTGTAAGTTCGATTGACATAAATGATTGGGCCAAAGGCTGATTGACATGAATGATTGGGCCAAAGGCCGATTGACATAAATGATTGGG
The DNA here is from genome assembly GCA_022316695.1 of Camellia oleifera. Taxonomy (NCBI): domain Eukaryota; kingdom Viridiplantae; phylum Streptophyta; class Magnoliopsida; order Ericales; family Theaceae; genus Camellia; species Camellia oleifera. The sequence goes on from CM039319.1 coordinate 38,094,485, forward strand.
CTAAAGGCCGATTGACATGAATGATTGACATAAATGATCGGGCCGAAGGCCAATTGACATGAATGATCGGGCCGAAGGCCGATTGACATGAATGATCGGGCTGAAGGCCGATTGACATGAATGATTGGGCCGAAGGCCGATTGACATAAATGATTGGGGCTGAAGGCCGATTGACATAAATGATTGGGCCAAAGGCTGATTGATACAAATGATTGGGCCAAAGCCCGTTTGCTGTAACTGTTTCAAAGATTGCTTATGTATCTTCCTTATTTGATATTATTCACTGGGCTTTCGCTCACGCTCATTCACGTACATGTAGATGAGCCAAGGGACGTCCAGAACCAGCCTCGGTGAAATTGTGAGAAACAGTCAAAGTTTTGAGGAGTCAACCCAAACGTCTCACGCACAAGACTGTCTTCGCCTTTGTCCTTTGTTCATAGTTTTGTTATGTTGGCGAAAGCATTGGACTACTTTTGTATATAAGTCTTGGGTTCAACTGACTTAAACTTGTATGATCCTGTATGTACAGTGTTCTATGTTAGTACATATTTTGATGTGAGTTATTAACATATAAATGTTTGAAATGTTATGGTGTGCATATAAGCACAGCTCTATGGACAAAGTTTTATTTTTGCTTCCGTTTGGCCCCTTTACTCTGATGAGTTTCATTTTATTTGATTTGAGGCCGTAGGTAATCTCGTGATTACTGGCCGGTTATGGCCTTAACCTATAGGGGCGGGTTCGGGTCGTGACAGAGTGGTATCAGAGCCAGGTTAATAACTCTCACACTTGTCCAAAAGAGCAATAAGCGTCTAGAAAAGATCTAGGATGCATTCATGTGATAAGTATGAATCTGAAAGCATCAAGAATACGCTTAACTGTTAAATGTGAACAACTATGTGTTATAAGTTTGTGAACTGCTTGCATTTCAAATTATTTGATTATGTATGCTCTTTAGTATATGCATACCGGTGTATCTTTTGTATAAAGTATAATGCAAGTTTAATCAGATGGTGAGAACAAGAGGTGATGAGATAGAGGAATCTTCTACTGCCAGACTGGATAGAATGGAAAGACTGATTCAGGAAATGGCAGAGACATTGAGGCAACAACAGGAATGGCAACAACAGTGGCAGCAGCCACATCATCTACCTCTACCTCCGGCATCTCCTGTGCCAGATAATCAGAATGATGACCGAATCATAGCTCTCATCAAAGAGTTCAAGAAAATGAAACCATCACAGTTCCATAGTGGATTAGATCCTTTGAAAGCTGAAGCTTGGGTCCTCAGCATCGAAAAACTGTTTGAAGTGCTCCCGTGTTCGGAGACACAAAAAGTGCTTCTAGCTGCCTTTATGCTAGAAGACGAAGTAAGAAGATGGTGGATGTTAATGCGTGAGCATTACAAAGATGCTAATTGGGCAAATTTTCTGGAAATTTTCTATGACAAGTATTTCTCGCAGTGTGTCCGGGACAAGAAGGTGGCAGAATTCATGGAACTAAGGCAAAATAGTATGATTGTAGCCGAGTATGAGGCCAAATTCACTGAATTGGCCAGGTTTGCGCCACACGTGATTAATACAGACTATAAGAAGGCAAGACATTTTGAAGGCGGGCTTCGAAGCGACATTCTGGAGAGGGTGAATGTAGTGACCCTTACCTTACTCTTGTCATACTTGCATACATTCATATGTGATCTTGACTTGTTGTGTTGCATTAGCAAATTTAGTCTTGTCTTATTTTGGGTGTTGCTTGCATGCCTTGTCAGTTCCTAGTGTGTACAGCCGAGGTCATCCTAAGCCTGTAGCTATTTGTGGAGTCCCTTTGTTTGACCTCCACCTTCGTCTTGGCATATTGGCCGAGATGATTATCATCTGGGCCGAGGTGTGTAGCGCCAAGGCCGAGGTGTGTATTATCTGGGCCGAGATGCTGTCCTTGTACCGAAGTGATCTTGTCCTGGAATAGTATGACCTAGACCGAGGTGTGGCACATCTTGGCCGAGGTGTGGCATAGCTAGGTCAAGTGTTGACCTTCCTAGCCGAGATCATTGTCCCCTCGTTGCCGAAGTCTTGATGTTAGCCGATGTCGTTACTCGCCGGAGTCCCTTATCGCCTAGCTTGTTGAATACGCTTTGTCATAGTCTTGTCTTTTCAATCAGTCACCTTTTTGAGTTGAACCAACCAACCATTGCCACGTGTCCGAGCTGAGTGTTAAGTCAGCCGGCAGAGAGAGAAAAGTATCATTTTGTCTCATATCTTGTTCTTGAGGAGAGAGAAGCTCTAGGAAGGAGTCTTAGAGTGAGAAAGTAGATAGCAAGCTTGATTCTTGGAGTTCAACCGTTAGATTTGTGTTTTGAGGTTAGAATCTTGGTCTACTCTTGCTATTCTTATTGTTCACCTAGCTGCATTGCATGATTGAATATGTTCTGCATGCCATACATTGATTTAAAGATTGGTTTTAGAAAGAGAAAGTTGGCGTTCATAAGTTTTGAAGAAAAAGCCTTGTTTAATCCGAAAGTTTCCAACAAGTTACATGCTTTTGTGTTTGTTTTCCCAAAGATCTTCTAGTATGGGCACCCAGGTTTATGTTTTCGAACTCATAGCATGAAAACTCAGATTTTACAATGACAAGTTATGATCCTTGCATTCATCTTCTTCATAATCTTCATGTTCATGTTCTTCATGTTCTTGAGCAGAGGGAAAACCCAGATTTTTTCCCGACCTCATTTCTTTGAAACTGGCCCTCGGGACCACACCTCGGCGAGGAGGTGTGGGACCTCGGCCAAGACTTGGTTGGTGCCCAGCATATTTCCCCGAGGTGGGAGACAGTGTTTGTCTTGATTTGACCTAGTTCTTGGAGAATGCCGAGATCATTTGCATTCATATAAAGTTGTTTGAAAATGCATTCAACAGATTTCTGCCATGTGTTTGTAGGACTTGGACTTGCCTTGACCCCGACGTTTGAAGGAATATGTGAGTGGTGTTTTAATAAAGATATGTTATAAAGCTTTGATAAAGTCTTGTTTTGTCTTGTTTGGAAAACTATTTACAAGCATGAATGATTATTCCTATTTGCAATAAGTATCATATCTTGTTTGATGACATCCTCGGGAAGTCCGTACGTGCCAGGGGACTTTAAGCATTTGTGGCACTAGTCCGTATGTGCTAGGGGACTATAAGCATTCGTAGCACAAAGTTTGGAAGTCCGTGCGTGCTAGGGGACTATAAGCGTTTGTAGCACAAGTCCTTAGTGTCCGGGGACTATAATGCAACGACACCCTTGTTTAGAGATCTCTCTTGTCTTGTCTTGCCTTGCCACTGACGGTTTTACCGCGTGGGCTTGTTTGTCCGAGATGTCATCTCTTGTATTATATTGATGCTAGTAAGCATCCCTGGAAGCTTGAAGGATTTGATGGATGAACTTGATTTGTCTCATGTATTGTTTTGCTAAAAGACCTCAGATATCATTCATGTAAACCCTTTATTAATTATGCCATTCACTGAGTATCCAAGCTCACCCTCTCTATATATATGTAGGTGATGAGCAGGGCGGCGGTGACGCCTAAGTGTGCTTGCCGATGTATTTTGGATTCATGTTTTGCAACATCTTGAAGATTATGCTTCTTTGTTATTTTCTTGTAATTTTGTAATTGATGGCCGAGAAGCCTTTTAGTCAGGATGTAATTTTTGTACTCCATTTTGTTGTATTAAAGCTATTTTGAGATGTATGCCATTTCCTTTAACTTAAGCACTGCTCCTATGGACTACTTGGTTTTATTTATTGCTTCCGCATTTGTAAGCCCCATATGTTTACTCTGATTTGTGTGTATGATCTTGTAAGTGGCCTTTGGTAGTCTCGGATTACTGGCCATCATGGCAACATCCTACTAGGGGCGGGATGGGGTCGTGACAGATTGGTATCAGAGCACAAGTTCCATGTAGTACGTTATTCACACACTTGAGTCCCAAGGAGCATAGGATTTCCCTTAGATTGATGTTAGGATTGCACCATGTTGCTTGCTATTTGACAATACGTGCATCATCTCGGCATAATTGCTTGTTGCTTGCATACATACTTTATTGCACATTTTGTTTTAAAGTCACACTTTGCATACTCATAGCACTATGAGGAGAGGAAGACCACCAGTTGGCCGAGGTCAATCAGAAGACAGATTGGACCGACTAGAAAGACTAGTTGAAGGTTTAACTCGAGAGTTGAGACAAGTGAGACAACAGCATGCTAGTGCTACCACTACTCAGGCCGAACAGACTAATGGCCGATATGCAGTTCCGCCTCCACCTCCTCCAGTACCACAAGTGCCTCCCCCGCCAGCCTTGTATGGGGATGTGACCCTGACCTTGATTAAAGAGTTCAAGAAGATGAACCCGCCGAGATTCCATGGGGGCATAGAGCCGATGAAAGCCGAAGCGTGGGTTTTAGGAATGGAGAAATTGTTCGAGATCTTTCCCAGCACAGATGCTCAGAAGGTGGCATTGGCCGCATTCACATTAGACGACGATGCTCGAAGATGGTGGATGATGATTCAGGAGGAAAATCCTGACTTAACTTGGGTTAAATTTTTGGAGTTGTTTTATAACAAGCACTTTCCCATTAGTGTTCGAGATCGCAAGACCACGGAGTTCCAGAATTTGACACAAGGAAACAAGACAGTAGCAGAATACGACCGTGCTTTCACCGAATTGGCGAGGTATGCGCCTCATGTGGTTAGTGATGAATATAGGAAAGCTAGGAAGTTTGAAAGCGGATTGCGTGGACCGATACAGGATAGAGTCAACATGCTCAACATGCCGACTTATGCCGGAGTTTTGGACAAGGCCATTCTTGCAGAAGCTAATCTGAACCGATATCAGGATACAGGAGAGAATCAGAGAAAGAGACAGAACTTTGATAACCGCCGAGTTCCGTTTAATGCCAAGAAGAAAGCAAATGTGGGGAGCTCAAGTAATTCGAACCAGGAAGATAATACTAGGCCGATGTGTGCTAGTTGTGGGAAGCCGCATTCCGGGGTTTGCCGTTGGGCGTCGGGCGCCTGTTTTGAATGTGGAGAAATGGGTCATCGTGTGAAGGACTGTCCGAAGTCAAGGATTAATGATGGTAAGAAAAGTGGGAGCACCTCGGGCTCTGCACAGGGAAACAACGTCGGAAGGACACAGATGAGGCAGGACAGAGTTTTCGCACTAGTACCAGGAGACACCCAGAATGCTGAGACAGTAGTGTCAGGTATACTCCCAATTTGCTCTCAAGATGCATACATATTGATTGATTCGGGTTCTACGCATTCATTCGTATCTGTTAGATTTGCCGAGAAGTTAAATAGGGGACAAGAACCCCTCGATTATGTGCTATATGTATCTGCTCCATCTGGGAGAACTATGATTGTTGCGTCTATTTATAGAGCGTGTGTTATTGTGATTGAGGGTGTAGAATTATTAGTTGATTTGATGCCGTTAAACATGACTCACTTTGACGTCATATTAGGAATGGACTGGTTAGTAATGAATCATGCATCTATTAATTGTGTTTCGAAGAATGTCACGTTGAGACCCCCAAACCAAGCCGAGGTTATTTTCCAGGGTAAGGGAGTAGTGCCCCCACCTTACTTGATTTCGTCCATTAAGGCCTATAAACTAATTCAGAAAGGGTGCCATGGCTACTTGTGTAGTATACTGAGTGACCAGAATGGGCATGTCAGTTTGGCCGATGTCCCTGTTGTTAGTGAATTCCCCGACGTCTTTCCGAATGAATTGCCTGGCCACTTAGTTGATAGAGAAATAGAGTTTACCGTGGACATCATGTCAGGAACACAGCCGATCTCCAAGACACCCTATAGAATGGCCCCAGCCGAACTTAAGGAATTGAAAGTACAACTACAAGAATTGTTGGATAAAGGATTTGTTAGGCCGAGCACTTCACCATGGGGAGCACCAGTCTTGTTTGTTAAGAAGAAGGATGGCACACTTCGTCTTTGCATTGACTACAGAGAACTCAACAAGGTAACCATTAAGAACAAATACCCGTTGCCTAGGATTGATGATTTGCTAGATCAACTACAAGGAGCACGAGTCTTTTCTAAGATTGACCTAAGGTCGGGCTACCACCAGTTGAAGGTTAAAGCCGAGGATATTGAGAAGACTGCTTTTCGGACGAGGTATGGTCACTACGAATTTCTAGTAATGCCATTTGGGGTGACTAATGCGCCGGCAGCATTCATGGACTTAATGAACAGAGTCTTCAAGCCGTACCTGGATGAATTCGTGGTTGTTTTTATTGACGATATATTGATCTACTCCAAGAGTACAATCGAGCATGAGAGTCATCTGAGACTTGCCTTACAAACCTTGAGGGACAGGAAGCTGTATGCTAAATTGAGTAAGTGTGAGTTTTGGCTTTCCAGCATTTCATTTTTGGGGCATGTGATTAATGAAGAGGGTATCTCGGTTGATCCCAGCAAGATTGAAGCCGTGGTGAATTGGCCGACGCCGACCAACGTGTCCGAGGTTCGTAGTTTTCTGGGTTTGGCAGGTTATTACAGAAAGTTTGTAAAGGACTTCTCAAGGATTGCAGTGCCATTGACACAGTTAACTCAGAAAGGAGTGACATATGAATGGACCGAAGACAGAGAATCAGCCTTTCAGGAGTTGAAGACGAGGTTAGTTACAGCACCAGTTCTTGTACTGCCATCAGGTAATGAGGAATTTCAGATTTATAGCGATGCTTCACATAACGGTTTGGGTTGTGTTTTAATGCAAGGGGGTAAAGTCATAGCATATGCATCTCGCCAGTTAAAAACTCACGAGAAGAATTATCCCACCCATGATTTAGAGCTAGCAGCCATGGTATTTGCTTTGAAGATTTGGCGTCATTACTTGTATGGAGCTTCTTGCCAAGTTTTCACGGATCACAAGAGTTTGAAGTACCTATTTACTCAGAAAGAACTAAATTTGAGACAGAGAAGATGGCTGGAATTATTGAAGGACTACGACATGCAGATTCAGTACCATCCAGGCAAAGCCAACTCAGTAGCCGATGCATTGAGCAGGAAGACAATGGGAAGTTTGGCGAGTTTAGCCATGATCTCAGCAGAGCCGACCATCATTGAAGAAGTAAAAGCAAGACAAATGGAAGATAGGTTTCTGAAGAAGGTAGCCGACGAGATTGACACCAGGCCGAGGTTAGGTTACACATTTGAGAATGGGATACTCAAGTTTGAGGGAAGGTTGTGCGTGGCCGACGTTCCTGAATTGAAAGGAAAGATTCTACAAGAGTCTCATGGTTCTAGAATTGCTGTCCATCCAGGAAACACTAAGATGTATCACGATGTAAAACAGACTTTTTGGTGGCCGAACATGAAGAAAGAAATAGCCGAGTTCGTATCCCAATGCTTGCATTGCCAGCAAGTAAAGGCAGAACATCAGAGACCAGCAGGACTCCTTCAACCTTTGTCAATCCCGGAATGGAAGTGGGAACATATCTCCATGGATTTTGTGATTGGTTTGCCGAGGACGCAGAAGGGAATGGATTCGATTTGGGTCATCATTGACAGATTGACTAAGTCAGCACACTTCTTGCCCGTTCAGACTACATTCAATGCCGACCGACTAGCTGTACTGTATATGAATGAGATTGTGAGACTTCATGGAGTGCCGATGTCCATTGTTTCAGACCGAGATCCGAAATTTGTTTGTAGATTTTGGCAAAGTTTACAGAGAGCCTTGGGAACCGAGTTGAAGTTTAGCACAGCTTTTCACCCGCAAACCGATGGGCAAACAGAAAGGATGATTCAGACACTAGAGGATATGCTCAGGCTATGTGTATTAGATTTCCAGGGAAGTTGGGGAGCACATTTACCATTAGTGGAATTCGCTTACAACAACAGTTATCAAGCTAGCATTGGCATGGCACCGTATGAAGCTTTGTACGGAAGAAAGTGCAGATCGCCGATATGTTGGACCGAAGTAGGAGATAAAGTTTTGATCGGCCCCGAACTGATTCAAGTGACAACCGAGAAGATCAAGCTTATTCGACAGCGAATCAAAACTGCCCAGAGTCGGCAGAAGAGCTATGCCGACTAGAGAAGAAGAGAATTGGAATTTGAAGTTGGAGACCATGTATTCTTGAAGATTTCACCAATGAAAGGAGTTTCCAGATTTGGAAAGAAAGGTAAGTTAGCACCTCGTTACATCGGACCATTTGAAATTCTCGAGAAAATTAACACGACTGCTTACAGACTTGCTTTACCACCAGAATTTAGTCAAGTGCACAATGTGTTCCATATTTCGATGTTGAGGAAGTATATCCGAGATCCACTACATGTGATTGATTATTCCGGGATTGTGATAAATGAGGATTTGGGCTATGAGGAGAAGCCGATGAAAATTCTTGACAGACAAGTGAAACAGTTGAGGAACAAATCTATATCGATGGTGAAAGTTGAATGGAAGGAACATTACGGCAAGGATGTCACCTGGGAAATGGAAGAAGAGATGAAAGTTCGATATCCCGAGTTATTTTCAGATCAAGGTAACTCAAGTTTGGGGACCAAACTTCTTTAAGGGGGGTAGAGTGTAGTGACCCTTACCTTACTCTTGTCATACTTGCATACATTCATATGTGATCTTGACTTGTTGTGTTGCATTAGCAAATTTAGTCTTGTCTTATTTTGGGTGTTGCTTGCATGCCTTGTCAGTTCCTAGTGTGTACAGCCGAGGTCATCCTAAGCCTGTAGCTATTTGTGGAGTCCCTTTGTTTGACCTCCACCTTCGTCTTGGCATATTGGCCGAGATGATTATCATCTGGGCCGAGGTGTGTAGCGCCAAGGCCGAGGTGTGTATTATCTGGGCCGAGATGCTGTCCTTGTACCGAAGTGATCTTGTCCTGGAATAGTATGACCTAGACCGAGGTGTGGCACATCTTGGCCGAGGTGTGGCACAGCTAGGTCAAGTGTTGACCTTCCTAGCCGAGATCATTGTCCCCTCGTTGCCGAAGTCTTGATGTTAGCCGATGTCGTTACTCGCCGGAGTCCCTTATCGCCTAGCTTGTTGAACACGCTTTGTCATAGTCTTGTCTTTTCAATCAGTCACCTTTTTGAGTTGAACCAACCAACCATTGCCACGTGTCCGAGCTGAGTGTTAAGTCAGTCGGCAGAGAGAGAAAAGTATCATTTTGTCTCATATCTTGTTCTTGAGGAGAGAGAAGCTCTAGGAAGGAGTCTTAGAGTGAGAAAGTAGATAGCAAGCTTGATTCTTGGAGTTCAACCGTTAGATTTGTGTTTTGAGGTTAGAATCTTGGTCTACTCTTGCTATTCTTATTGTTCACCTAGCTGCATTGCATGATTGAATATGTTCTGCATGCCATACATTGATTTAAAGATTGGTTTTAGAAAGAGAAAGTTGGCGTTCATAAGTTTTGAAGAAAAAGCCTTGTTTAATCCGAAAGTTTGCAACAAGTTACATGCTTTTGTGTTTGTTTTCCCAAAGATCTTCTAGTATGGGCACCCAAGTTCATGTTTTCGAACTCATAGCATGAAAACTCAGATTTTACAATGACAAGTTATGATCCTTGCATTCATCTTCTTCATAATCTTCATGTTCATGTTCTTCATGTTCTTGAGCAGAGGGAAAACCCTGATTTTTCCCGACCTCATTTCTTTGAAACTGGCCCTCGGGACCACACCTCGGCGAGGAGGTGTGGGACCTCGGCCAAGACTTGGTTGGTGCCCAGCATATTTCCCCGAGGTGGGAGACAGTGTTTGTCTTGATTTGACCTAGTTCTTGGAGAATGCCGAGATCATTTGCATTCATATAAAGTTGTTTGAAAATGCATTCAACAGATTTCTGCCATGTGTTTGTAGGACTTGGACTTGCCTTGACCCCGACGTTTGAAGGAATATGTGAGTGGTGTTTTAATAAAGATATGTTATAAAGCTTTGATAAAGTCTTGTTTTGTCTTGTTTGGAAAACTATTTACAAGCATGAATGATTATTCCTATTTGCAATAAGTATCATATCTTGTTTGATGACATCCTCGGGAAGTCCGTACGTGCCAGGGGACTTTAAGCATTTGTGGCACTAGTCCGTATGTGCTAGGGGACTATAAACATTCGTAGCACAAAGTTTGGAAGTCCGTGCGTGCTAGGGGACTATAAGCGTTTGTAGCACAAGTCCTTAGTGTTCGGGGACTATAATGCAACGACACCCTTGTTTAGAGATCTCTCTTGTCTTGTCTTGCCTTGCCACTGACGGTTTTACCGCGTGGGCTTGTTTGTCCGAGATGTCATCTCTTGTATTATATTGATGCTAGTAAGCATCCCTGGAAGCTTGAAGGATTTGATGGATGAACTTGATTTGTCTCATGTATTGTTTTGCTAAAAGACCTCAGATATCATTCATGTAAACCCTTTATTAATTATGCCATTCACTGAGTATCCAAGCTCACCCTCTCTATATATATGTAGGTGATGAGCAGGGCGGCGGTGACGCCTAAGTGTGCTTGCCGATGTATTTTGGATTCATGTTTTGCAACATCTTGAAGATTATGCTTCTTTGTTATTTTCTTGTAATTTTGTAATTGATGGCCGAGAAGCCTTTTAGTCAGGATGTAATTTTTGTACTCCATTTTGTTGTATTAAAGCTATTTTGAGATGTATGCCATTTCCTTTAACTTAAGCACTGCTCCTATGGACTACTTGGTTTTATTTATTGCTTCCGCATTTGTAAGCCCCATATGTTTACTCTGATTTGTGTGTATGATCTTGTAAGTGGCCTTTGGTAGTCTCGGATTACTGGCCATCATGGCAACATCCTACTAGGGGCGGGATGGGGTCGTGACAGTGAATGTCTTGAAGCTGGAAACCTACATTGGGGTACTAGACAAGGCCATGATATCAGAAGCTAATATAGCTAGACAATCTAAACCGACAACTGACTGGAAGGGTAGTAAAAGGCAGGGCTTCTTTTCAAAGAAGAAGTTTTCAAAGAAGCAAAATACGGGTTCCTTGAATACTTCTAATTCTTCCCGAGATGTAACCCCGTTGTGTACTATTTGTAGTAACAGGCATCGTGGGGTTTGTTACCGTGTGTCAGGAGCTTGTTTTAATTGTGGTAAACAGGGGCATATGGCCAGAGATTGCAAATAGAACAGCGACAAATTTGCTGCTAGTTCGACTGTATCAGTCCCAAAACCAGGAAATGCTATGAGATCTACTCCCACCGGAGATACCGTGACACAAGGGAGAGTTTTTGCGCTTGTTCCAAGCGATACCAGGAATGCCAACGCAGTTGTCTCAAGTACCATTTCTATATGTAATCAGGATTCCTTTGTGTTAATTGACTCTGGATCAACACACTCATTTGTAACATGCGCATTTGTATCTAGACTGAATAGACCTCTAGAATTACTGCCATAGCTGCTATGTGAGTCTACTCCATCTGGGGAATCTGTATTGTGTGAATCCATATACCAGTTTTGTGACATGCGTATTGAGGATGCTATCCTATATGTAGATTTGTTGCCCTTGAACTTTAGGCATTTTGATGTAATTTTGGGCATGGATTGGTTGACCAAATATTGTGCCATCATTGATTGTGTGACAAAACGGGTTGTATTTAGAACATACGGAAATTGTGTTTGTGGGTAATGGGGTAGTACCTCCACCTTATTTGATATCTGCAATGAAAGCATGTAAACTAATCAGGAAGGAGTGCCTGGGTTATTTGTGCTATGTGTTGCCTGAACAATCCGTGAATGTTCAATTGAGTGATATCCCTATTGTTAGAGAATTTCCAGATGTGTTTCCAAATGAATTACTAGGGGAATTGGTAGATAGGGAGATAGAGTTTACTATTGAAACTGTGCCAGGCACCCAGCCTATTTCCAAGACTCCCTACAGAATGGCTACTGCCGAAATCAAAGAATTGAAAGAACAGTTGCAAGACCTGCTTGACAAGGGGTTTATTCGACCTAGCACTTCACCTTGGGGTGCACCAGTATTATTTGTGAAAAAGAAAGATAGAACCCTATGCCTGTGCATCGATTATCGGGAATTGAACAAGGTAACAATAAAGAACAAATATCCCCTACCCCGTATTGATGACTTATTTGACCAGTTGCAGGGATCACAGGTGTTTTCTAAGATTGATTTGAGATTCGAGTATCATCAGCTGAAAGTTAAAGCAGAGGATGTTGAGAAAACCGCATTCAGAACGAGGTATGGACATTTTGAGTTTCTTGTTATGCCATTTGGAGTGACTAATGCTCTGGCAGCGTTTATGGACTTAATGAACCGAATTTTTAAAACCTACCTTGACGAATTTGTTGTGGTTTTTATTGATGATATTTTGATATACTCTAAGAATAGACTTGAACATGAACATCACTTGAGAATTGTCCTGCAAATACTTAGAGAAAAGAAATTGTTTGCTAAACTAAAGAAATGTGAGTTTTGGTTGGATGAAGTTGTTTTCTTAGGGCATGTGATCAACAAGGAAGGAATTTCAGTGGACCCGCAGAAAATAGAGGCAATTGTGAATTGGCCTACACCGACTAATGTGACAGAAGTCCGCAGCTTCATGGGCTTAGCTAGTTATTACAGAAGATTTGTGAAAAACTTTTCGAAATTAGCTATGCCTCTTACCCAATTGACACGCAAGGGGCAACCGTTTAAATGGAACGACGAAAGAGAAGCTGCCTTTCATGAACTGAAAACAAGATTCACCACTGCACCAATTTTGACACTACCTTCAAGTACGAAGAATTTTGTAATTTTCACTGATGCGTCTTATAAAGGTTTGGGTTGTGTGTTAATGCAGAATGGAAAGGTTATTACTTATGCCTCCCGACAGTTGAGGCCACACGAGAAGAATTATCCAACACATGACCTAGAATTGGCCGCAGTTGTTTTTGCTTTGAAAATCTGGCGGCATTATCTGTATGGGGCAAAGTGTGAAGTCTACACGGATCACAAAAGTCTGAAATACTTCTTCACGCAGAAGGAGTTGAATATGCGACAGAGGAGATGGCTAGAACTGATAAAAGATTATGATCTAGAGATTCAGTATCACGCGGGGAAAGCTAATACAGTTGCTAATGCCTTGAGCAGGAAATCAACGGGGAGTATGGCTTGTTTGCTTACTGAACAGAGAGAGATCTTGCAAGATTTTGAGAAATCTGAAATTGAAGTGGTAATGTGTGAATAGGGCGGATTGATAGCCGCTATTGCAACCGAGCTGGCAATCATTGACGAAATCAAGCAGAAGCAGAAAGAGGATGAATTCCTTAAGAAAGTGATTGATGAATTTGAGACAGGTCCGAAAGCAGAGTTTGGCATTGAGAATGAAGTGTTGAGATTTCGGAACAGAAGGTGTGTCCCGGATATTCCAGAACTAAAGAAGACGGTTTTAGATGAAGCCCACAGATCCGTATTTGCTATGCATCTGGGTAATAATAAAATGAATCAGGATTTGAAACAAACCTATTGGTGGCCTAAAATGAAGAAGGAGATTTTAGAATATGTGTCCAAATGTCTTCAGTGTCAGCAAGTTAAAGCTGAACACCAGAAACCAGGCGGTCTACTACAACCTCTCCCTATTCCTAAATGGAAGTGGGAACATGTGACTATGGATTTCGTTGTTGGCCTACCTCGGACTCCTCGAGGTATGGATTCTATTTGGGTTGTGGTTGATAGACTGACTAAATCTGCACATTTTCTACCGGTTAGAACTACGTTTAATGCTTATAGATTAGCTACCATATATGTTGATGAGATTGTCCATTTACACAGAGTTCCGGTATCTATTATGTCGGATAAAGATCCGAAATTTGTATCTAGAGTGTGGAAAAGTTGGAGGAAGCTATGGGGACAGAACTAAGGTTCAGTACTGGATTCCACCCACAAACAGATGGGCAATTAGAACGAATAATACAGGCTTTGGAAGATATGCTTCGAATGTATGCTTTAGATTTTCAGGGGAGTTGGGAAGACTATTTGCCACTTGTAGAATTTGCATACAATAACAGCTTCCACTCCAGCATCGGTATGGCACCGTACGAGGCTTTGTATGGTAGGTGGTGTAGATCACCAACTTGTTGGACAGAAGTCGATGATAGAACTTTACTTGGGCCTAAAATTGTGCAAGACATTTATGAAAAGATCAAAACCATTCGGCAAAGGCTCAAAGCAGCTTAGGACCGACAAAAGAGTTATGCAGATGTTCGAAGAAAACCTCTTGAGTATGAGGTCGGTGACCATGTTTTTATTCGTGTGTCCCTAATAAAAGGCTAAGTTAGGTTTGGAAAGAAAGGCAAGTTGTCGCCCTGTTACATTGGGCCGTTTCAGATTCTAGAAAGGCTTCGCCCAGTTGCCTATAGAGTTGCTTTGCCACCGGGATTCGAACAAATCCATAACGTGTTTCATGTGTCGATGTTGAGGGGTTACCTCCGAGACCTGTTTCATGTGATTGATTATCACCGGGTAGCTATTGATGAAAATATGGAATACGCCAAATGGCCGGAATGAATTGTTGATCGGCAAGTGAAACAATTAAGAAGCAAGTCCATCCCAATGGTGAAAGTGGAATGGAAAGAACATTATGGGACGGATGCTACATGGGAAAAAGAGAAGGAAATGCGACTACACTATCCACATTTGTTTCCCGACGAACGTAAAACAAGTTTGGAGGACCAAACTTCCTAAAAGGGGGAAGACTGTAATATCCTTGTTCTGTAATGTGTTAATTGGTCCTTAATATGAGCATGATTATATGTTTAATATGATTTTGTGAGCCATTATGTAAAAACATGTGGTTTTGAATTTCTATCTGTTCACCGTAGTAATATCTGTTTGATTATTTGCTTCGGAAATTAAATTGAAGGCCTTATCGGCCACAGAACTTGAAATTGATTACACCATTGTGATTGGCGTAATTTTTAGAGCCTACGGTGAAATTTAATTTAGAAATTGATTCGAATCAGGTTAAATTGATTTAATTAATTATAAAGTGCTCAATTGTCTATTATTAAATTAAAGTGACTTAGTGGGGCACTATGTACTCAAACATCCTCCTTGTTATTTTATTTGGCTGATTCTAACTCAAAAAAGAGAAAGAGAGAGAGAGAGAGAGAGAGAGAGGGGTCAGCTAGAGAGAGAGAGAAAGAAGGAGAGTTAGGTATTTGGCTCAATTTTGTGAAGATTGGAGGATTAAACTCAAGATTTTGCCATAAATTAGGAGAATTAAACCTCTAGGTAAGTGAGTGCATGAATTGTAATTAGTAATTTTGTGAATTGAAGGTTGAAAAATGATTAAGAACATGAATTAAACTGTTTAGGAGGAGATTGAGTTGTATGTGTTGAATTTAAAGTCAATAGATGCATGCATGTAGGAAATTACTATGAATTTCCATATTTGAATACAATGTGTATAATCTATGTTGAATCTTGTTTGAAATTCATGTATTTGATCATCTCCTCACCAATTAAGTTGATATGAATGAATATTTCTCACATGCAAGAGTAGATCATGGAGGTATGAGCTTTGCATGTTTGAATTTGATGTGTTGGTGATAAGTCTGGGTTAATTTGAGGCATGCATGTAAGTAATTCAAGAAATTGAGCTTCATTGTGTTGTAATTTGGTGTTGGTATCATGTTAGTATATGTATATGTGAAATTTGAGCCATAAAATGCAAGAAATGTTGGTTAAAGTGTTGAATACGAGCTCAAGAACCATCCTGGAAAACCTAGAATTTTTTATGTCCGCTCGAGCGGGGATTTCGAGCTCCCAGTATTTTCTTGCAGGCATGGTGTCTGCTCGAGCGGGGAAGTTCACGCTCGAGCGGGGAGCTATGTAGGATGAACTACCGCTCGAGCGTCTGAGTTCACGCTCGAGCGTAAAAATGACACATCCAGCACTTTTTGCAGACACGGTGTCCGCTCGAGCCGGGAAATTTCATGCTCAAGTGGAAAGCTATGTAGTGAGGCCTTCCACTTGAGTGCTAGACTTCAAGCTTGAGCGTAAATTTGATGCATCCAGTACTTTTGCAGGCCTCGAGGGTACGTTCGAGCGGGGAAGTCCACGCTCGAGCGGGGACCCTGTTTTCTGAAATTTGGAAAAGACATTTTGTGTTTCATTTTCTATTCTCTTGCACTCCCAAGTACTCTTAGGCATGCATTAAGCATTGTAATTGAGTTAAAGAAATAAGAATGAAGCCTAAAGAGGAATATGTGAACTAAAGAACGGATTGAATCATTTGTGACCCATATGTGTTATATGATGTGTAGGGTCAAGCTGCAGGGCAAATCCACAAGCCGATCACTGTGAGTAGTATCTTAACAAGATATTTGAAATATGTTGTTGTCTAATTGTTTAGCTCTATGTAAGCTTTGTAAGTTTGATTGACATAAATGATTGGGCCAAAGGCCGATTAACATGAATGATTGGGCCGAAGGCCGATTGACATAAATGATTGGTCCGAAGGCCGATTGACATGAATGATTGGGCCGAAGGCCGATTGACATAAATGATTGGACCGAAGGCCTATTGACATAAATGATTGGGCCGAAGGCCGATTGATACAAGTGATTGGGCCAAAGCCCGTTTGCTGTAACTGTTTCAAAGATTGCTTATGGATCTTCCTTATTTGATATTATTCACTGGGCTTTCGCTCACGCTCATTCATGTACATGTAGGTGAGCCAAGGGACGTCCAGAACTAGCCTCGGTGAAATTGTGAGAAACAGTCAAAGTTTTAAGGAGTCAACCCAAACGTCTCACGCACGAGACTGTCTTCGCCTTTGTCCTTTGTTCATAGTTTTGTTATGTTGGCGAAAGCATTGGACTACTTTTGTATATAAGTCTTGGGTTCAACTGACTTAAACTTGTATGATCCTGTATGTACAGTGTTCTGTGTTAGTACATACTTTGATGTGAGTTATTAACATATAAATGTTTGGAATGTTATGGTGTGCATATAAGCACAGCTCTATGGACAAAGTTTTATTTTTGCTTCCGTTTGGCCCCTTTACTCTGATGAGTTTCATTTTATTTGGTTTGAGGCCGTAGGTAATCTCGTGATTACTGGCCGGTTATGGCCTTAACCCATAGGGGCGGGTTCGGGTCGTAAGAGTAACTTTGCACTAGTCTCTGAATTAGTCTGACTTATCCTGATATCTTATTATAAAAAAATAATTACAAACTAAAAGAATTCCAAATAACATGCATACAAATGCAGAGATACATGTGAGTGACTGTGTGTTTGTATATAAGAACTATATATTCACATATATCCATAGATATTTAAGGAAGAATCCGAGTGAGGGGAAGAAAAAAAACCCCTAGAAAAAACATGATACGCATACATGTGCTTTGATGGAAGGTTTGCATTGCAGAACTATTTAGTTTCCTTTAATTCAATTAATGGTTGTAATGTAAAAGAGTAAAAGACATACCTTGCTCTTCCTACGATTTGTGAACTTTGGTTTTGTTTTAGTCATTGATGATCTCACGACAGACAATCCCAGAGAAACTATAAACAAACACCTCTTAAAAACAAAGTTTTAAACCGTAGCTATCTATATATATCTAACTTCTAACCCTTAATTCATAGAAAATTAGTAGTTGGTCCAGGAACACTATATATGGCTACACTCTTAACCAATCACAAATTATCATATTTCTTCATGTTTTTCAATCATTTAATACAAAATTATAAATCCCACTTCTTCCACCAATCACAATACACATGGAGCACCACGTAACACTGCTCTAGACCAACCAATAAATTCTCTAATCCACATGCCTCTTCTTTTTTATTTTATTTTATTTTATTTTTTATTTTTATATTAACCTTAACCATGATTTTTTTTTTTAAAAAAAATAATCATGGGAAAATTACATATACCCCCCCTCGAGGTTTGGCTAAATTACAAATACCCTCCTAAGGTTTGAGAAATTATAAATTTCCCCTTGAATGTTATATTTGCATAACAAATTAGGGGGTAATTTGTTATGAAATTTAAACCTCAGGGGGCAAATTGTTATGAAAATACAAACCTTAGGGGGCAGGATGTAATTTCTGAAACCTCAGGGGAATATTTGTAATTTACCCAAACCTCAAGGGAGGTATATGTAATTTGCCCTTAAATTCAATAAGAGAATAATTATAATATAAAAAATATTATATCAAATAGATTATTAATCTAGCAAATCAACCCAAAGCCCAACAATAGGCATGTCAATTTGGCCAGATAGCGCGGGCTCCTGTCAAAATTTGGATTGGGTCGAGTTGGGCCACGGGCTAAAAAATTAGACTATGGGGTATTTGGGTCTCGGGGTGGGCCTGTATGTTTTTTTAAAATATATTTTTTCACCAAAATTTTATTCTTTTCCATAAAAAATAATATTGGGCATCGGGTGGTTTGGGCTTTGAATGGGCCTTAAGCAGGTCGATGGCAGGACCAGATGGGCTAAGTCAGGCTCCAAAACACACGGCCCAGGCCTAGGGTCCTAGCCTAGGCTCGAGGCCTAGTCTAGTTGGGCTTAGTTAGACCCACTCGAGTCGCGAGCAGACTTCGGACAACCCATGGGCCATTTTTCTAACCCTACGCAACAACCACTAATAGCTATTTACAATCCCCAAGCCAAAGGCCCTAGTTGGCTTTGTGGAGGTTTCTAACAATATTTTTCTTGAGATTATCTTTATATTTTAGTCTTAGTTTTGTCTACTATCTTATTTTTATTTGTGAATTGTATGCTTTACGATTGTTTTATATATGATTTATATTTTGACCTTTCACTTGGAGTTTTTGCGACGGTCGTAAACGTCGCAAAAGGTGCACATGCCGTCGCAAAAGACTTTTTGCGACGGAGTAGCGACGGGTAATGGGGGGTGGCGGAAAGGGGCGTGACAAAAGGTATTTGCGACGGTTACAAACCATCGCTTTCTTGTAGCGACAGTAAATCAATGGTTTTTGCGACAGTTTAACCTGACACAAAAAATGAAAAAAAGCATCTCTTTTAACAACGATTTAGGATGCCGTCGCCAAAACCTTTTTTAGAGACGGTAGTTGACGTCGCGAAAAGTATTATTAGCGACGGTCTTAAACGTCGCAAAAAAATAGAATGAAATCAATAATGTATTCGCGACAGTTTAAACTGTTGCTGAAAATGGCACTAATATGTATATGAGACATGTTAACCTGTCGCTAATAAAATATAAGGAAATGATGATTCCATTAGCGACGGTTTATTACTGTCGTAAATTTTTTTTTCCCATAAATTAAATATATATTTTATTAATTCATTCCCTGTACAAATTATTAATACACATCCACATTCACGTTCACATTCACATTCACAAAATCATATATACAAATAATTATATATATGTATCTTGTAACGATACAGTGTCAACCAAACATTCTTTACAAAAACATATAATAATACTGACATGGATAGGCCCATAAGGGCTACAGCCCATGGTAAACAACCCCAAGCCCATCACTTAAGACCCATAACATAACCCGGCTGGTAAAGCCCAGACAGCTGGAGGCCAACTGAGCATGAAGGGCTAATGATATTCGGACACATGGCAGGTGCAGTACAGGCCACGTCAGCAGACAAAGATCTGCAAAGTTATTGCCACAACACATCACCATTAATGCAATCCATCACAGCATTTATTACGACAACACCTCCCCGTCGGAACAGCGCCCCCTTACCCTGTACAAGGTAAGCTACAGCACAGGCTTTCGGCGAGGGGAGCACGTCGGAAGGGACAGTGAAATGATTACCAAAGGATATAAGCAAGCATCGAAGACGAGAAGAAGGTTAAGCTTTTCTATCTCCAATCTCTCTCTACATACTTCATCTCCTTTCCTACTTGCTAACTTGCTCGTCGGAGGGTTCGCTGGGGGACTACCCCATTTCCCACTGAACTTACTTGCAGGTCATCTAGTGGGCTCCGCCACCCAGACGTGGGCTCGAAGAGCTTGGATCGGTCCAGCCCATCCACCAGGAACGAAGTGCATCATCAGTTGGCGCCATCTGTGGGAATCTTGGTTTGTCCGTGCGCCAGTTGTGTTCACTGCCGCCGGAGACCCTGTTCCAGTAACCTTTTCACCTCACCCGTCAAGTGTATGGTCACGACTAGATCCATGGCTTCCCACCATAATACTGCCGATCATCAAACCGACCCTCCCAATCCAAACAACCCACCACAATACTTCATCGAACTTACCAACAGCATCAACCACATGGTCGAGCAAAACCAAGCCTTAATAAATGCTCTGCTCCAGAGAAACCTCCCCATTCCTCTACCGCCACCTCCAGATATTCCATCCCATCCAGAACAAACTCCGAGCCATACTGTCCCACAACCCAATCCACCTAACTCGGGAGTTTTACAACCTCCTAACCCACACGTAAATCCACCACCTCCACCTCCACGTCCATCAGTCATAACACCACCTCCTTAGAGAGAGGCCAGCAGCGTCCAACACCTACCTCCCTCAGGTGGCGACAACATTCCCCTTTGGGACGCTGAACTCCGAGCCATGAAGCTTCAGCTCCAAGGGGTTATGCAGAATATCCAGCATAAGCCTTCCACTACGGCAAACTCACTATTTGTCGCCTCCATCCGAGACAAACCCCTACCCGCCAAATTCAAAATGCCCACCATCGACTCCTTCGACGGAACGACCGACCCCGTCGACCACCTGGAGACCTATTGCACCCTCATGATCCTCCATGCCTTCCCGGACGAAATCATGTGCCGGGCCTTTCCCGTGACTCTGAAGGGTCAGCTCGGCTATGGTTTAGCCAGCTACCACCAAACTCTGTCTCCACCTTCCAACATCTCAGTGACTCTTTCCTGACCCATTTTATCGGAGCCCAGTGTTAGCGACGCCCGGCCACCCAACTCCTTAATATTCGTCAGACCGAAGGGGAATCACTGCGCAACTTCATTACTCGCTTCAACACCGAAGCCCTGCAAGTTGCAAAAAATGACGACAAGGTCATCCTCACAGCTTTCATGGCCGGTCTGCGATCGTCTGATTTCCTTTTCTCCCTCTCTAAAAACCCCCCGACCTCAATGGCAGTCCTACTCTCCAAAGCCCAAAAATACATGAATGCCGAGGATTCACTAGCCGCTCGGCAGGATCCAACAGCTAAAAACCCGACCCCAAGAGAAAAGAGAAAAGACTTAGAACCCAAAAACGCCCAGTATCATAGCCAAACACCCCACTATACAGACCGACCCCCTCGTGCAGACCGGACAGCACCAGTCCGACCGCCCGGTCGGTTCGAGCGATATACACCCCTCAATTCTCCCATGGAATATGTCCTCAATCAGATCCAACAGGACTACCCCCTCAAATGGCCTCCCCCTCCGCGGAACCCTTCCAACCAGAAAGACTAGTCCAAATATTGCCATTTCCATCAGGACCATGGCCATAACACTGATGACTGCATCAACCTCAAGGATCAGGTGGAGACCCTCATTCGCCAAGGGCGCCTAAGCCGATTCACCGACACCCGCCCTCAGCAAAGGCAAAGAACCAAACCCCACAGAGACAATCACCAGCACACCCCACCGCGGCGGCCAGCTCAACCAAATCAAGGCCATGATCGACCTCCACAACAGCCTCAGCCGCAAGGTAACCCACCCCCGCCTGTTGGTGAAATCAGAGTTATTTCAGGTGGACTTGCCTGCGGGGGACCATCCCGTTCAGCTCAGAGGGCGGAACTGAGAAAAATACGGCAGGGCTCAGACAAGGCAGTCGCTACTGTAGACCGACCTTCCAAACAGCCCAAATAGTGGACAGAGCCCATCACCTTTACGGACGCTGACTGTACAGGCATCCGTTACCCACATGATGACCCCCATTGTCATTTCGGCCATCCTCTCCAATTACAAGGTCAGACGAGTTCTCATTGACAACGGCAGCTCTTCAGACATCATCTTCCTCAACTGCTTCCGCCAGCTCAAGATTGGGGAAGAAAGCTTGTCTCCACTCCAAACCCCCCTGATCGGCTTCACTGGCGACCGTGTGACCTCCATTGGTTCCATTGACCTTCCCATCACCATCGGCGAATACCCACAGCAGGCCACGAAGTTGCTCACCTTCCTTGTGGTCGATTGCCCATCTGCCTACAACATCATCCTTGGCCGCACCGCCCTAAACGCTTTCCAAGCCATCACATCCACCTATCATCTTGCCCTCAAGTTTCCCACCGATCTTGGGGTCAGAACAGTCAGAGGAGAGCAGACCGTGGCCAGGGAGTGTTATGTTGCTTCACTTAAAGAAGTCAAGCTGAAGGAGGCAATGATCATCGAAGGACTTGACGTCCGGGATGAGGACGAGCTGGTCAGGGGAGAACCAGTGAAGGAGCTCGTTGAGGTCCCTATTGACCCCACCAACCCATTAAAAACTGCTAAGATCGGCAGCCAACTATCCCCCAAGCGAAATCCGATCTTACTGCCCTTTTGACCGAGTACAATGACGTCTTTGCTTGGACCCATTCAGACATGCCAGGCATTGACCCCACCTTCATAACTCACCGCCTCAACATCGAACCTCATTTCCGACCTTACAAACAAAAGCAGCGTATTTTCCACCCAGAGCGCAATAATCTCATAGCCGCAGAAGTTGACAAACTCCTTGAGGCTTAATTCATCCGAAGTGTGGACTATCCTAAGTGGCTGTCCAATGTGGTTCTGGTCCACAAGAACAATGGCAAGTGGCGACTCTGCATCGATTACTCTGACCTGAACCGAGCTTGCCCCAAAGATAGCTATCCACTCCCTCGCATAGATCTGCTGGTCGACGCCACGGCCGGTCACCAAATGCTCAGCTTCATGGATGCTTTCTCCGGGTACAACCAAATCATGATGCACTCAACCGATCAGGAACACACATCCTTCATCACCGATCGAGGTACTTACCACTACTGTGTAATGCCGTTCGGACTAAAGAATGCTGGGGCCACTTACCAACGGTTAGTCAATGCCGTTTTCCACCATCAGATCGGTCGGAACATGGAAGTGTATGTGGACGACATGCTAGTCAAGAGCAAACTCTCCACTGACCATCTGACGGACCTACGAGAGACGTTTGCCACCCTTCGCAAGTATCAGATGAAGCTCAACCCAGAGAAGTGTGCTTTTAGCGTAGGATCAGGAAAGTTCTTGGGTTTTATGGTCAATCAGCGCGGCATTGAGGCCAACCCTGAAAAGATCAAGGCCCTGATTGAGATGCAGTCACCCAAAACTGTTAAAGAAGTTCAAAGACTCACCGGCAGAGTAGCGGCCCTCAACCGCTTCATTTCCCGCGCAACAGATAAGTGCCTACCATTTTTCAAAGTTCTTCGGCAAACTTTTGAATGGACAACTGAATCCGAAAAAGCTTTTCAGCAGTTAAAGTAATGCATGGCCAATCCCCCCCTTCTTTCACAGGCAATTACAGGTGAGCCCCTCTTCCTCTATTTAGCAGTATCGAACACCGCTGTCAGTGCAACTCTTATCAGGGAAGATGGCTCGGTCCAACGGCCGGTCTACTACATCAGTCGAGCTCTCAGGGGAGCAGAGCAAAATTACCCACTGCTAGAAAAGTTGTCCCTGGCCTTGGTCACCACCTCCAGACGACTTCGTCCTTACTTCCAGGCCCATTCCATAGTGGTCTTCACCGACCAGCCACTAAAGAAGGTCATGCAACAACCAGAGCTCTCTGGCCGACTTATGCAGTGGTCAGTGGAACTCAGCCAGTTTGACATCTCCTACCGCCCTCGCATAGCAATCAAGGGACAGGCCATCGCCGACTTTATCCTGGAATTCACCAACCCCACCCCAACCACCACCTCCCCACCCCTACCAACTCTTACCGAACCAGAAGACCCCCATTCTTGGATTCTCAACATCGACGGGTCATCCCGGAGGGAAGGTAGTGGGGCTGGCCTCATCCTCACTTCCCCTGAAGGTGGTTATTTCAAATGCGCTCTCCGTCTCTTGTTTGAGGTCAGCAACAATGAGGCCGAATATGAAGCGTTGATGGCAGGACTCCGCCTGGCCAAGGATATTGGTGTCAGCTACATCCGAGTGTTCAGTGACTCCCAACTCATCGTCGGTCAGATTACGGGGGAATTTGATGCCAAGGATGGCACAATGCGGGCTTACAGGGACATGGCGCTCCCTCTCGTTCACCTTTTCAATACTTTCCAGATCAAGCACATACCCCGCGCGGAAAACTCCAAAGCAGATGAGATGGCTCAGTTGGCCTCTACAGATCAGTCCGACCTCAGCCACGGAGCCCGCCTTGAATACCTGACTCATCCGGCCATCTCACCCGACCCGCACGAGGTGCAATTCCTCCAACAAGAACCCATTCCCTGGGCATCCGACATCATCCAATTTTTGACAACAGGAGAACTCCCAGATGACCAACAGCAGGCTACCAAGGTCAGGACTCGGTCGTCTAACTACGTCCTGGTCGATGGCGTCTTGTATAAACGTGGCTTTTCACGACCATATCTGCGATGCCTCAACTCAACTCAAGCAACCTATGTAATGCAAGAAGTCCATGAGGGAATTTGTGGCAACCACTCAAGTGACAGGTCTCTAGCCCACAAAATACTCCGTACTGGTTATTTTTGGCCAACTCTTAATCAAGATGTGACTGATTTCGTCCTCAAATGCGATAAGTGTCAGCGTTTTGCCAACATCCCCCACCCTCCCTATAGAGTTGATCACACTTTGCAGCCCCTATCCATTCGCCAAATGGGGGATCGACCTGATCGGCCCACTTCCCACCGACCGAGGCCAGACCAAGTTCGCAATCATCGCTATTAACTACTTCACCAAATAGGTAGAGGTCGAACCCCTAGCCACCATTACCGAGCGGAACACAACCAGGTTCATCTGGCAATCGATCGTTTGCAGGTTTGGCATCCCTCAGGCCATCGTGTCAGACAACGGCAAACAATTCGACAACGCCAGGTATAGGAAGTTCTGTGCCGACCTCCAGATTCAACCATGTTTCTCCTCCCCTGGTCATCTCCAAGCCAATGGCCAAGTTGAGGTCACCAATCGTTCTCTTCTGAAAATCATCAAGACTAAGCTGGAAGCTGCTAAGGGACTCTGGGCTGAGGAACTGCCGAATGTACTCTGGGCCTACCGAACTACAGCTCGGACTCCCACCGGGGAAACCCCTTTCCGCCTAACATACGGCGTTGAGGCGGTTATTCCGGTGGAAGTCGATCTGCCAACCCCCAGGGTTTTACATCCGGATCCAGTGCTCACTGAAGAGCTCCGTCGGGCAGATTTGGACCTAATCGAAGAACTCAGAGAGACCACTGCTGTCAGATTGGCCTCATACCAACAGAAAATGAGAACGCACTACAACCGCAAAGTCCAACCACGGGAATTTGCTGTAGGAGATCTTGTCTTAAGAGAGGCCACTCTTGCCACCAAAAATCCGACCGAGGGAAAACTGGCAGCCAAATGGGAAGGACCCTACATCGTGAAAGCCCGCCCATGTCCGGGCACTTACCGACTTCAAGACATGGAGGGTCGAGACCTTCCCCACTCCTGGAACGCCGAACACTTGAAACGCTACTTTCAATAGGCTATTGCTTTTGTATTGCACAACTGTTGTACTTTTTTTTTTACGCATAATGTAAATTTTGATCGTTGAACCACGCTTCTCATGGCAACAATTTTATCGCCCAACTACCCATGTCGTCTCAATAACATTTTTTACCTACAACACTCACTCAAAGCCTCAGCTAGACTGAGCACTCGAAGCCTCAGCCAGACTGAGCACTCGAAGCCTCAGTCAGACTAAGCACTCAAAGCCTCAGCTAGACTGAGCACTCAAAGCCTCAGCCAAACTGAGCACTCGAAGCCTCAACCAGACTGCGCACTCGAAGCCTCAGCTAGACTGAGCACTCCAAGCCTCAGCCAGACTGAGCAGTCAAAGCCTCAGCCCGACTGAGCAGTCAAAGCCTCCGCCCGACTGAGCACTCAAAGCCTCAGCCCGACTGAGCACTCAAAGCCTCAGCCCGACTGAGCACTCAAAGCCTCAGCCAGACTGAGCACTCAAAGCCTCAGCCAGACCGAGCACTTAAAGCCTCGGCCAGACTGAACACTCAGGACTTCCACCAGACTTAGTACTCAAAGCCCCAACCATAAATAAACATCACACGTCTCAACCAGATCCAAAATAAGATCATCCTATCACCAATGAAACTCCCTAATTACAGATTACAGTCACAGTTCTAGATTACCACCTCCATCATCTCGCGTACCTTCGATCAACCACTCTCTTAGCGTCTGCCTCATCCTTCTACCTCACCAACTCCTCATTGTTGATCATCGCCTCTCCATGCCGTTTGACGGCGACCACACAGGCTGCTTTGGCCTCTTCCAACTTCTTTCGCTCGCTGGCCAATTGGAACTTGAGCGACACAACCTGGCGCCGTGTGCTCTCCAGCTCTGACTTGGCTCCCTGGAGGTCAGCGTAAGCACTCTTCCAACTCGCACTCTCCTCCTTCAACTTCGCAAGCTGTGCCTTGGCTTCTTCTGCCTTCAATTTGGCAGCCCCCGCCTTCCTCAAGAAGGCCCCAGCTAAGGTAGTCACCTCCATTTGAGCGGAGCACAACCCCCTCTGCAGGTCTGCCTCGTTGAATCTAGATGCCGAGCGTAGGGCTGCTTCCTCCATGATGCCCACCAAACGATCTGCCCCAACTCTGGCTGGGCCTTATTCTCCCTCCAGGCACCCTGCCACTGCCCGAGCGTGATAAATCGCCGTGGTCAGGCTCACTCCTCCCCCTTGGGGGGCAGGTCCCCCCTAGGGCTCTTCCCCCCTCCTAATTTCAGGGGTGACCCCGCCAACCCCTACACCGACTGCTGCCGCCACTGGCACAACCTCCCTCACTCTTGAGGCGACATCTACCACCTCTGGGGCGATTCCTCCCTCTGGAACCTCTCCCGCCTTCACCTCAACAACCTCTCCCTCCTTGGCCAGACTGGCCTTCTCTGCCCTAGCTTCCTTCCTTCTCTTCTGGGCAGGCTCCTCCTCGCTCCGCCTCAATCTCTTCTTCCTCTTCCCCACTCCCAGTGCCTCCATCTCCTTCAACGACCTCTCCTTTAGGGGGTCCTTTGGCAGCGGTCATGGTACAAACTCACCCAAGTTTTTCTCTCCCAAGGGTTTGGGGCGAGGGCGGATCCTTTCCCTGGCCACTGGTTGTGGTGGTCGGTCGGCCTGAGACTCTTTGAATTTTTGGGCCTTGGCAAGAATGGCCTGATCCTCTGCCTCTTGGATTTTCCTTCTTGCTTCCAACTCCGCTCGATCGAGGTCCCCACCGATCGGCTGAGGGCCCAACCCTGCCTCAAATAGTACGGACGGCTGAACAAGCTCGTCCCACTTGGCTTTTTCCCTCTCCCTCCACTCCTTTACCTTTTTCACCTTGTCCTCCGCCTCCGCCTCCGCCTCCGCCCCCAATTTTGGTTCCATCGACCGAGTAGGCACCTTCCAAATGGTACGCACACCAACCCCTCCACTAACACCCACGAAGAACCACCGTGGTCTCCACCCCTTGATCGATGAGGGCAGCCCCGCCACCAGCCCTCTCCCAGCTGCCGCTTGCAGAGTCACCCAAGTTTCTTGCTGCCCCGAGGCCTTGTAGCACGCGAAGAACTCGTCCACTGTCATGGCCTCCCCTTCATTCGTCTTTGGCCAGGCACTCGCACACGCTAACAAGATCTTCCAGGCATTAGGCATTAGTTGCCCTGGTGCCACCTCTAGACGGTTGAGCACATCCACCACTATTTGTGGCAATGGAAACCTCAAGCCCCCCTTCAGCGCTTCCTCGTAAAGGGAAAACTGCCCTGGCCTTGCGTCCGATGGCCTCTCCGTCGTTGTTGGCAGTAACAGCTCTACTTCCGCCGGAATCTGGTATTTCTCCCGGATAGCCTCCAACTCCGCGGCAGTAATTGTGGATTTGTCAACCTTAGTATGCCAATGATCTGGCTCTACCTAGCTTATTGGCTTTGGAGCCACTATCATGGTGGACGCCTGAGATCGTGCCACCGATTCCCCCACCGTCACCATTCGCGTCTCCGTCCTATATCGTGCCGCTAACTCCTCTGCGTTGTCTTCACCCAGTGGGTCTACCCTCACAGTCACAGCTCCTTCTTGTGCCATTTCTAGGGAATGTTTACGAATCGCTTCTGATGCAGGAGCAAGAAGATTGAAGAAGTGTTGTAAAGGCGTATCGTGAGCAACAAATGAACTAAGACTTGGAATGTTTTGGTTTTTTGTAAACAAGTAAGTGAATCGCACAATGCCAAAAGCCCACGGTTTGCCCGTATTCCAAGGATTCCAATTAATTTTTGCCAGTTTGAAAACTTTTCAAATCATCCGCCAAAACTATTTTTTCAACCCCATAATGACTTATCGTTTCATTTTTGCTCCAAACGCCTAACTTCCCCCTCACAATATCGTCACGTGTATGACCACGATGCACTGACTCCTATCCTTACCTTGTCTTTTCCACTTCAAATCATCACATGACACGCCGCATTTTGAGCCCCGCGCCTTTCCGCTCGGCCACCCTCATGGTCGACACGCCCCGCGATCGGTCGTCCCGCTCGGCCACCCTCGCGGTCGGCACCCCCCGCGACTGGTCTTCGCAGTCGGCACGCCTTGCAATCAGTCTTCTCACTCGGCCACCCTCACGGTCGGCACGTCTCGCGATCGGACTTCCCGCTCAACCACCCTCGCGGTCGGCACCCCCCGCGATCGGCCTTCCCACTCGGCCACCCTCGCGGTCGGCACGCCTCGCGATCGGTCTTCCCGCTCGGCCGCCCTCGCAGTTGGCATGCCTCACAATCGGTCTTCCCGCTCGGCCGCCCTCGCGGTCGGTACGCCTCGCGATCGGTCTTTTCGCTCGGCGACCTTCGCGGCCAGCCCACCTCACGATCGGCCCTTCCACTCGGTCCACCAACTCGGTCACCCCTGCCGACCGGACCCATCTCCCTCACTACTATTCCCTTCGTTGGACTGAAGCTGCACTCGGGAATGGGGGACTACTGACATGGATAGGCCCATAAGGGCTACAGCCCACAGTAAACAACCCCAAGCCCATCACTTAAGACCCATAACATAACTCGGCTAGTAAAGCCCAAACAGTTGGAGGCCAACTAAGCATGAAGGGCTAATGATATTCGGACACATGGCAGGTGCAGCACAGGCCACGTCAGCAGACAAAGATCTACAAAGTTATTGCCACAACACATCACCATTAATGCAATCCATCACAGCATTTATTATGACAACACCTCCCCGTCGGAACAGCGCCCCCTTACCCTGTACAAGGTAAGCTACAACACAGGCTTTTAGCGAGGGGAGCATGTCGGAAGGGACAGTGAAATGATTACCAAAGGATATAAGCAAGCATCGAAGACGAGAAGAAGGTTAAGCTTTTCTATCTCCAATCTCTCTCTACATACTTCATCTCCTTTCCTACTTGCTAACTTGCTCGTCGGAGGGTTCGCTGGGGGACTACCCTGTTCCCTACTGAACTTACTTGCAGGTCATCTAGTGGGCTCCGCCACCTAGACGTGGGCTCGAAGAGCTTGGATCGGTCCAGCCCATCCACCGGGAACGAAGTGCATCATCAAATACTAATATTTTTAAGAATTCAAAAACTCAAATTTGTATCTAAAACAAAAACCAAAGTATCGACAATACAAATAAAAAAACATATATATATTAATAACTTGTTTTAGTATCAATAGTAAGCTCCAATATCGATATGCAAAGATATTATCACGTATTCAAAAGGGTAGCATCTGCAAAAAGAAACAAAAAAATTATATATATATATATATAATATAATTAATTTCAAGCTTACAAAATATGTAAAACATTTGACATTTATTTCATAAAATAAATAAATAAATAAATAAGATTGTAACATATACATAAATCAAACTCCACATAATTTATTTTCCAAGAGTTTCTCCAATTATTCTTCGAAAAAGAATTTCTAAAGGACAAGTTTTCACAAATGGAAATTATGTTCCAGATTCAAAATCGGGAATCAATTTTGAGTCCCGTCTTTTCCTACAAGTCATTTATGCCTAGTTAGTCGTATGTGTTAAGTTTGTTGACATCTGATGCCATTTGAACAATTTAGTATGTCAACCGATTTGGGAATTTTTTTTCTAAAGGACAAGTTTTCACAAATAGAAATTAGGCTCTAGATTCAAAATTGGGAATAAGTTTCGAGTCCCTTCTTTTCCTGCAAGTCATTTGTGCCTAGTCAGTCGTGTGTATCAAGTTTCGTTGATATTCGATGCTGTTTAACCATTTTAGTGTGCCAACTGGTTCAGAAAACAAAAGTTAAAAGTACTTCGGCTATTTTAATAACTTCTTCTAGGGTGATCATTACCTGCTTTAGTAGTGCATCTTCAAGTGCAACAGCATCACACCTGAAACAAGAATTAAATTAACTTGTACAGGATCAACCACCAAAAGGAAGATATCAAACAATGAAATGTCAATGATCTAGTCTCACATCAGAAGTTCTGCTATCGTTTGAAGATGAAATTTTGATTTGTCATCTTTCAGAATAGATGAATCAATTTCTATTCCTTTGGCAAATTCAATGTTACCTAGATGAAGAATTGCAGCCACAACTCTGAAAAACAGAGAAGTTATTCCCAATTTTATTCTATTGTGCTAAAATGGATGCAGCAGAGATATTTTTGGATTCAAGGCAATACCTGTTCTTGCTAATTGACTCCAACAATATCCATGGCTCTCCTAGTGGCGAGATAATTATGAGCATCACTTACACCAACAAGTTCATAGCAATTTGAGGAAACAGACAATGCATGTCTGATGTTGAGGAAATACACAATGCATGTCTGATGTTGAGGAAACAGACTAATTCCATCCAGCATCCTCCACCTAATAAGCAAGATTCTGAATTTGCCAATTCTCTCCTTATGTATTACCCTTTTCATACTATGAGGAAATTTCTATTAAGAAGAATAGCAGATAGAGGATTGAAAAAAGTAAAGGAAATGCATCATGAAAGTTCATTAGTCATTGGCTTTGTGGGGTACAAAATTTCCAATTTCATATTTTCTAGAAAAGGGCCTCTCAAAGCCACATAACAGTCCAGACTGAAATGTGACAAATTCCTCATATAATCTAAGCAAGGGCAATGTAAAGACCAGATTAGTTCCTGAAATAATACTTATTTTAGAAGTGTTCATTTATATATCTCTTTTAGAGCTTGGATCTCATTATTTTGCTATAGGCCTAGGCTATGATATTGATTGACCCTCTAGCTCACACGGATGGCATTATGGCAATATAGCTCCTTGTACATATGTTTTCTCCTTTTACTAATGTAAGTCCATCTATCAAAAATGCTAATTGAAATGTGGACAAAAACAAAATGAATAATACAACTCTAAATTCTATTAATTTAACATTAATTTTGAAGCAAGAAATGTCTGTAAGACATGATAATCACAAGTGCACCTCCAATTGAAGCATGATGTCAATAGGAAGGACATTGATAATATTTTGTGTTGCATTTGGTGTCCACATTTAGAGTACCATCACACCTATTTTAAACATGACCATAACATGGCATCAATTCTATGTATCTGTCTTGGATATATAGCCCCTGTTGCAGAATTCGCACTTCAAACGGTAGCCTCAAGGACTTTACATGATCCTTACCAGCACTAGCCCAATTGACGAGTTAAACAATAATAAGCATGAAACTAGAGTTAGATCATGCATCTTACTTCTAGAACTTGTTGCTCAACTGTCCTTCCTTCAGTGCCTTTACGGCCACCCAAATAGGCAAGGTAGCGTATAAGCATCTTGGTAGTTTCTGTCTTACCAGCCCCACTTTCACCACTGACCAGAATGGAGTTGCTTTTTCCCTCATAGATCATTTCCTTGGTTCATTTCAAGCAATTTAGTAGACCATTTAAAACATCATTTAAGAACAAACTCTATAGAATTTAAACAAAGTACAAGGTCACCTAAAAGCAACATCAACAATTGCAAAAACATGAGGACTCAGTTGTCCAAATGGTGCTCCCTTGTATGGTTCCGTCATGTGATCATCATACATATGAGAAAGTCTTTTGAATGGATTAACGGCAATAAGAATATTTCCAGAATAAGTCTGTGATAATGTTAAATTATGACATAATATTATGACAGAGCCGCCCATAGCTGCATTAATTCATTGATTTCTCTCACCAACATGAACATTAAATAACTAATGATATAAACTAATGATAATATCATATTAGGACATAAAAATCCTCTTCGCACCTGAATTACACCTTCTAATCTGAAGAAACATTTTCCACCGGTAACAAAAATAAAGCAACAGACATGATTTGATTACATATGTTATGGAGGAGCATTGAATTCAAGCAAAGCTACAGGACCACCAGTTAGTTTAGACTTGTTTTCTCAGTTCAGCTTTATTGATATATGTAGCTCTAAATTTTCATGTCTTTGATTAGTTTCATAGACTTATTAAGGTCCAAGACTTTTTTAATATAGTCATGTGATTTTCACATAGTTTCTTGAATAGTATCAAGGGTTGGGGTTAGAAAGTTTAAGGGGAAACAAATTTCTTTAACCCTTCCTTGTTCTCAACAAATAAATGAATGGAATCATTGGTTGCCCCACCAGCAATTATTCCTTCCCAGTCAAATTCACCCATGAAACATAACAAAATCAAAATGAGAGAGAACAAGAAAAAATAACAAAGTTATCAGTCACATGAAGATTCAAAATCATAAGATTTAATCATGTAGAAAGAAGTAAAACTTGTATTAGGAACTGGTAGTTTCTAATATTCTCATAAAAAATTATGTCCTGATACATCAAACCAAGTTCAAACAAATTGAAAGAATGAGGGATAGAATGAAATTCACCCAATCCTAGATTAACTAGGCTACAAAGTCAATTAGGATCATTAATTTGTGTGGGCGTGCAAGTGAGAAAGAACTTTGAAATTAACAACACAAGTTTATTATTCTATGGGATTTCAAGCTATAATACAAATTTCGAATGCAAAGAGACATCCTTTACCTTCAAGCTCTAGGTTTTCATAAATTTCAAATTCATAATACAAATATTGAATGCAAAATTCTTAAATTAAAACCGACAGAAAGAGAGAGAGTCATTACCTTCAAACTCTAGGGTTTTCGCAGGAAGTAAAAGAGAGATGAAAACAGATTAGTGCAAACTGCAAACTCTAGGGTTTTCGAAGGGAGTAAAAGAGAGGTACCGATTGAACGTTGAAGACTCCTAAAGCTCTGAAAGAGGTGGTAGCCATGTACTGACCGAGATCGATGGCAAGATCGAGAGAGAGTGGGCGGCGATGTCGGATTGGTAAAGGTGGATCAGAAAACTTATGCCAGCGGGACTAAACTCGTAGATGGAAGATGGAGATGGAGATGGAGAGAGAGAGAGAGAGAGAGAGAGAGAGAAAAAAAAAAAACTCGAAGATGGAAGATGGAAAGCGCGAAAGAGAGAGAAGGGGAGCAGAGGGAAAAACGAAAATATCAGAGGCGACAAGTGTTTAATAGATTTGTGAATTTTGGGCCTTTTTGTGGCTATTAGCGACAGCACAATGACGCCCGTCGCAAAAAAAAAAAAATTAAAATATATATTTACGTTGGGAGGGAATAACTGTCGCAAAAAATGAGCCTTTCGTGACGGTCATAGTCTTGCTGTCGCAAAAACCATTGAACATATGCTCCCTTCCTTTTGAGACAGAAATTACCGTCATAATAAGTGACCATTGGTGATGGAATATTTGCTGTCGCAAAAGTTAGCTTTTTGTGACGGTAACATATGCCGTCGCAAATTGTTCCGTGTCAAATGCTCCTTTTTCTAGTAGTATTTTGACTTATTATGAAAAATGTACAGAAAAGTAGAGATATGATATAATAAAGATAGGCTGGGGCTAGCCTCCAGTCCACCATCTGGACTGGAGGATCCAGTCTAGCCCATAGGGCCCACTTTTGGATCTCTTTTCTACAATCTGAACGGTTCACATTTTAGAATTTGTTAAGTACATTATCCCTACGGATACTATGTATTTGATTACTTTTTTATGAACTGTTAATTTTTCATTTTTTCAAGACAAAAGTAATTTGAATAAATAGTAACGTGTATTTTTACAGGAATAATGTACTCAACAAACCCTAAATATGAATGGTTTTGATTATCAAAAAAGGACCCAAAAAATGAGCTTAATGGGCCGAGCTGGACCAAATTGTCTCCGATATGGACTGGAGACAGTCGAAACCCATAAAAATAAAGCAATAAACCAATACCTTTAGATAGTGATTTGCAAGGGGCTGGTTCCTCCCGGATTATTCGTTTGTAATTTTTCTTATAAGCCAACAAACAACGTATTTGGAATTTTTCCAAACCAAGCCTTAGTATTCGTGTTATTTTAATAATTTTAGTGTTAAGAATGAGTTGCCTCCGTTCATATTAAATTTGACTATATAATCTGAGTATTGAAACTGACATTTTAGTATTTTCTGATAAATAAAAGCTTAAATTTGTCCACCTCAACATTAGATGCGTATGGATTAACTTATAAGATGTTAATAAGTGAGTGAGTGAACAAATCTCACACTTTATTTGCCATAGAATGTTGATGTTAATAATCTCGATGGTTAAAATATTTAGTCTAATTCAAACCCATCCAGGCCGAAGAGAGTTTGTCATGATCCAACCCCAGGGCTTAGAGCTAGAATCACAACTTACTAATTCGAATTACTCAAATTAAAATGGCATAAGCGGAAATGAAATAAGAGTAAGAAAATAATTAAACAAAAAATTAACTTCATTAATTACCCTCCTATGAAAATTTAAAAAAAATACATTCGTTGGGCCTTTTTTATTTTATTATGCGGTGACAAAACGTTAGGAAAAGGAAAGGAAAAAAGAAAAAAAAAAAAAAAAAAAACAAATGTAACAGGTTGGCATCCAATTTTTGTGCAGGTCCCACTATACGAGGTTACAGTTTTTCTTTACATCTCATCACTTGAAAGGGAATAGCTATAAGCACACAACAGAGTGAGAAATATTATGCCAAGAGTATAGGGGACATAAAATAATCATGGATAGTTATTTAAGCTAAACCATTAATATAACTTAATTTGAATAAACCAATTATTTAAGTGACAGAAACTGAAATACATAAATTATGTAAATAAATAACCATAACCACGATATAAAACAGAACAAAGGTCACTAGAGTGACAATCAGAACCGAGGTTAATGGATCCATGACAAACAAAAAGCCACAGAGTGACCAATCAGAGGTGAATGATTATTTAAGTCTCCCAAAGCATGGGACTCTCGTGATGGTACTTACCAAAAATAAACATTTATATAAACATTGTCAAATAATTCATATCCATGGGTTTCAATTTAAGCAAATAGAGTTCAGAAAAATAATTAACATACTTGAAATCTAAATATAAGTTATAGAACATAACTTGTATAAAATAAATTATGGTAACTCAAAACATACGTAAAATATGTTATGATAATTCAAGGTATAATATAACTCTCCTTAAAATTAATGTCTCACTCTTTCTTTCCACTATCAAGGATCATCTTTACTTCCAATATTTTCTTTCACTTTCTTTGTTTGCCTCAGCTCGAACATCTCCTCCCTATTTATGGGGAGGCAAACCGTGAGTCCCAAGCCACTACCCATACACGTGGCTCTTCCAAATTTTCTTCCTCAATCCAAGCTTATCCAACAGTGAGTCACTACACCCATACATGCCTAATCCTAGGCTCCGTATCACTTGCTTGCTCTTTCTTTTTTTCTTTAAACCTTGATTTAATTCTAATTTGGCTTAATTCTAATTATATGCCATTTTTTTTTGATAATATTTAATCCCTAATTAAATTTCATTTTATCACATACAACCATAACATTCAATATTTTATTTTACTCTTACGGAATATTTAATTAAACATTTAGGGTGTTACATTTCTCCCCTTCTAAATAGAAGTTTGTCCTCAAACTTGTCGTACCTTAATTTTTTAAAAGGTGTCAATAGTAGGCCCGCATTTGATTCTCCATTTGCCACGTAACTTCTTTGACACGATGATTTTGCCATAAGACTTTTACCAGAGGCATAGTCTTGTTTCAGAGAACTCGATCACGACGATCGAGAATCTGCACTGGTTGTTCTTCATAAGAGAGATCCCCTTGAACTTCCAGGTTCTCAGAATTGATAATATGCTCTAGATCTCGAACATACTGTCAGAGCATTGAAACGTGAAACACATTGTGGACATTGGACAGTTTAGGTGACAGTGCAAGGCGATATGCCACAGGACCAATCATTTCTAGTATTTCGAATAGCCCGATGTAACACAGGTTTAACTTGTCTCGCTTTCCAAATCGGATAACGCCTCTTGTTGGTGAGATCTTTAGGAACACATGATCTCCTTTTTGAAATTCCAAGTCCCGTCTCCGTGTATCTGTATAGCTTTTTTGATGGCTCTAGGTAGTACGTATTCGCTGTTAGATGAGTTGAATTTTATCACTTGTCATCTGTACGATTTCAGGGCCTAATAATCTCTTGTCTCCAACCTCCATCCAACACAGAGATGATCGACACCTCCTTCTATACAGTGCTTGTTATGGTGCCATTCCAATGCTTGCTTGGTAGTTGCTGTTATAGGCAAATTTCACTAAAGGTAGATATGCTCATCCCAATTACCTTTGAGGTCCAATACGCACACACATAACATATCCTCCAAGGTCTGGATTGTTCTTTGCGATTGCCCATCAGTTTGTGGGGATGAGCAGTGCTAAACTTCAATGTAGTCCCCAAAGCCTCTTGCAATTTGTTCCAGAAGTGAGACACGAAGTGGGGGTCTCAATCAGATACGATTAAAACTGGAGTACTGTGCAAACGAATGATTTCCTTGATATACAAAGTGGCAAACTTGTTAAGGGAGTATGTGATTTTGACTAGTAGAAAATGCGCCGACTTTGTCAATCGGTCTACTATAACCCATATTGCATCATTCTTCGAGACTGACTCTGGTAGCCCAACCACGAAATCCATAGTAATGTGCTCCCATTTCTATTTAGGAACAGAGAGTGGTTACAGCATTCCTGCAGGTCTCTGATGTTCTGCTTTAACACGCTGACAAGCATTTGGAGACGTAACTCGTTATGTCTCTTTTCATTCCCGTCCACTAGTAATGTTCCTTCAGGTCAAGATACATCTTCGTATTGCCAGGGTGGACTACAAACCTCGAGCTATGAGCTTCTACCAGGGCTGCTAATGAACCGAGCTGTTCATGAACAAGCTCGGGTCAGCTCGTTAAGGGCTCAGCTCAGCTCGGCTCGTTTAGTAAACGAGCCAAGCTCGAGCTCGAACATTAGGCTCGTTTAGTAAACGAGCCGAGCTCAAGCTCGCATAAGCTCGGCTCGTTTATCTTTATTTAAATTATATAATAAATATATTATTTATATGTTAAATAATATATAAATAATAATATAAATACATTTTTTATATATTAAATAATATTAAAAAAAATTATCGAGCTGAGCCGAACTCGAGTTTCATTAAAATTAACGAGCCAAGCCGAGCTTGAGCCCAATTCCTTATCGAGCTGAGCTCAAGCTCAATAAACGAGCTCGATAAGTAAACGAGCTGAGCTCGAGCTCGAGCTCAGCAAAGCTCGGCTCGGCTTGGTTCATTTGCAGCCCTACTTCTTGAGTTCCGGAATGTTAGGTACACAAATTCGATGTCAAAATTTTAGCATCCCATTGCTTATAGTGAAGTCAGGATCAAGCGTACTTCCTTACTCCTCGTTCTTTTTCTTCAAAAGTTTATCTTCACATTGGCGTGCTTTAATTTCTTCAATCAACGTGGGCTCTACAATTATGTTAGCGAGCAATCTATTGATCATGTGGGGGATGAGGGTACATGCCAAACTTCTGGTAGTCTTTTGACTTAACGCATTTGCTACCATATTAGCTTTGCATGTATGGTGATGGATCTCTACATTGTAGTCTTTCATAAATTCTAGCCACCGTGGTTGCCTCATATTCAGTTCCTTCTGTGTAAACAAATATTTAAGACTTTTGTGATCAGTGTAAATCTTGTAGGTTGCACCGTAGAGATAATGGCGCCAGATCTTGAGCGCAAAAATCACTGCAGCCAACTCAAGCTCATGAGTTGGGTAGTTTTTCTCATGAGTCTTTAGTTGTCGTGAGGCATATGCAATGACTTTTCCATTTTGTATGAGAACGCAACCCAAACCATTGTATGAGGCATCGTTATAAATTACGAACCCATCTGTTCCTATAGGGAGTGCTAGTATAGCAGTTGACACAAGTCTGTTTTTTAACTCTTGAAAGCAACGTTCCTGTTTGTCGGTCCATTCAAAGGGTACGTTCTTCTGAGTTAGCTAGGTCAAGGGTGATGCTATCTTCAAGAAATCTTGCACAAAGCGTTGGTAACAGCCAGCTAGACCTAAGAAACTTCAAATTCTGACACATTCGTAGGTTGTGGCCAATCCGCGATTGCTGCAACTTTTTGAGGGTCGACTAAGATACCATCCTTGTTAATGACGTGACCGAGGAAGTGTACACTAGTGATTCAGAATTCGCATTTCTTCAACTTGGCATAAAGTTTGTGATCATGTAGTGTTTGTAGGACTATTCGTAAGTGTTGTTCATGGGACTCCGGTGACTTGGAGTATATGAGGATGTTGTCAATAAAGACGATGACGAACTCATCAAGATAAGGTTTGAACACTTGATTCATGAGGTCCATGAAGGCCGCTGGAACATTTGTGACGCCAAATGGCATGACGAGAAATTCACAGTGCCCATAACGGGTTTTGAAGGCAGTCTTTTCGATGCTTTTCGTTTTGACTTTTAGTTGATGGTAGCCAGAACGCAAGTCAATTTTTTAGAATACTTGGGTACCTTGTAGTTGATCGAACAAGTCATTGATTCGTGGCAGAGGGTACCAATTCTTGATGATGACTTTGTTCAGCTCCTGGTAATCGATGCATAACCTCATCGTGCCATCCTTTTTCTTTACGAATAGTACTGGAGCTCCCCAGGGAGAGGTACTAGGTCGAATGAAACCTTTGTCCAATAGTTCCTGGACTTGAGTCTTCAGTTCTTTTAATTCCATCATTGAGATGCGGTAAGGAGCTTTTAATAGTGGTCATGTACCAGGTTGAGTTTCAATGGTGAATTAGATTTCCCGGTCAACTGGGGTACCAGGTAGGTCTTCGGGGAAAGACATCTAGAAATTCTCTAACCACATGGATTACATCAACCACAGGGATTACATCAACGGTGGGGGTCTCTTTTTGTGTATCGATCACATAACAGATATAACTACAACAACCCTTTCTTAGAAGTCATTGGGCTATCATGGATGATATAAGATAGTGAAGGGTGGAAATTCTGGTTCTATCAAAGACAAGTTCGAGTTGGTTTGGTAGCTGGAGGGAGACTTTTTTAGCTTTACAATCGATAGAGGCGTGGTTGGCAGCCAGCCAATCTATCCTTAAGATTACATCAAAGTTCCCAATGAGTGAGGGGAATCAAGTCTACGTATAAGGTTTTGTCTTTTAAGGATATAGTACATGATCTGTACACATCAGCACTAAGGGTAGAATTACCAGAAAGAAAAGACATATACAATATATATCCTAAGGGTTCGGGTGTTGATGCCAACTTGGCAGTAAAGTGTGGTGCAACAAAAAAATGAGTTGAACCAGAGTCAATGAGAATATGTGCTAAATGATCACAAACAGAAAGTGTACCTAACACAACATTTTTGGTAACTTCCGATTTTCTAGGTACCAAGGCAAAAGCCCTTCCTTGGCCTTTTTGGTCCTTTCTCCTTCCTTCAGATACTGTGGGTTTTCTAACTAGTCTAGAGGGGCCGACAGTAAGATTGGTGAGCTTTGGACAATCCCTTAGCCAGTGGCCAACTTGACTGCATTTAAAGTATGCTCCCGTGTCTCGATGGCATTGTCCCCAATGAGCCTTCCTATAAGTAGGACAAGTTGGACTAGTGCCACATCGGGGATTAGTAGGACATTAATTGCCTGAATTGGTTGTGCCCATATTTACCATCTTGGTAGGCGCAACACCAGATCTTCTGTTGTCTCTTTCCCAAAATCACTTCTTTTAGCTTCGTTCCCTGGAGTGCGAGGCTTTAATTAATTTTTCCGCAATGTATGCTCGGTCTACCACTTTCGCATAGGTTGGTAGTTTCAAAACCTCAAGCCTGTCTTTGATTTCAGCATCTAATCCTGCTTTGAATTTCCTTGTTTTTCGAGCTTCGATAGGGATGACATATGTCATAAATCGAGCAAGTTGTGTGAACTTGCTCTCGTATTCGGCCACCGTTATGGTTTCTTGCTTTAAATGTATGAATTCCGACGCTTTTTGTTCCCGCAACAAATCTGGAAAGTATTTTTCATAAAATACTTCTAAGAATATTACCCAAGTCACGATTTCTTCTTTCTCCAGGGTGGGAAGCCACCACTCCTGTGCATTATCTTTGAAAGTGAAAGTGGCGAAAGTTATCTTTTATCTTTCGGTGCAAGGTAAGGTGCGAAAAATCTTTTCTATGTCTTTAACCCAAGCGTCTACTACCATTGGATTTGGACCGCCAGTAAATGTGGTGGATTTCAGATCCTGGAATTATTTTATAGTAACCGACTCTTCTCGACGTTCTGGCATCCCATTTTTTATGTTTGTTTGGAAGGCTTGCAAAAGCTAGTAACTGCTCTTTCCATGATTCTTTCCATCGATTCAGTGCTACTAACTAATAACTCGCTTCCGTTACTATTATCGGCCATTCTACAAAGTAATAAATGAGACATTACATTCACAACGTACCATATATATCGTAGTATATGTATAAAATACCAATTTTACTATTTTTACAAATATAATATTACATCATTGTCACAAAAGTCAAAAATTATGTTAGTGTCTCATCCCTTTGGTACAAAAAATAAGGATCAGAACTTATCGTGGTTAGCTTACAAAAGAATTTTCTTCTACAAAATATAGAGTGGTGGGTCAAACCACCATGAGAAATAGTGTTGCATAAAAAACTGAACCTCCCACCCTAACTGTACCACACCAAAACAAAACCACGTTGCCTGGATTGTATAAATGGGGACGGACTGTATATATCCCCAAAATGCGCGATCAATGATCCAGCTGGGTGTCTTGATGTATGATAAGTCATTGCTAAAATCAACATTCTGAATATTAA
The DNA here is from genome assembly GCA_022316695.1 of Camellia oleifera. Classification (NCBI taxonomy): domain Eukaryota; kingdom Viridiplantae; phylum Streptophyta; class Magnoliopsida; order Ericales; family Theaceae; genus Camellia; species Camellia oleifera. The sequence goes on from CM039319.1 coordinate 38,135,865, forward strand.
TAATTTTCAAAGGGTTAGGGATGTTGTTGAAGATGTAATCGTCGGGGTACACATTTCCTCTTCTTTTAGCAAAATCTGGGGGTAAAGGGTCAATGATGTAGTGAGGGCAGTCATATTCTTGGGCAAGGTTGAGGACGCGGGTGGGTCTGAGATATTGTCTGCATGTGTAGGCACGGCTCTGCCTCTACGATAAGTGTGCTACATCAACAGGATCGGCTTATATATATATTGGTCGACCCATCAATTGGGCAAGGCCTGGATGTAGACTCCTAACTATATCTTCTGAGTCTCCTCATCCTTCCGGTGAGGTGGGGGCATGGTGTTCTGCTAAGATGTCCTCCAAATTTATAGCCCCGAGATCCTCCCAGAATGCCTCATTAAGATTTAACTCGGACATTCTTACATCACCAGAATCAACCATAATACAAACGTGAGATTCATACAATGACTAACGTGGCAGGTAGAAAATTTATTTATTTCTTTATTTTATTTTATTATTTCTAACCTGGCTTTGATACCACTTTTGTCACGACCCAACCCCAAGGTTTAGGGTTAGAATTGCAACTTAATAATTCGAATTGCACAAATTAAGTGGCATAAGTGGAAATGAAATAAGAGTAAGAAAATAATTAAACAGAAAATTAACTTCATTAATTACCCTCCTATGGAAATTAAAAAAAAAAATACATCCATTGGGCTTTTATTATTTTATTATGTAGTGACAAAAAGTTAGGTAAAAGAAAGGAAAAAAGAAAAAAAAAATGTAACAGGTCGGCATCCAATTTCTATGCAGGTCCTACTATACGAGGTTACAATTCTTCTTTACATCTTATCACCTGAAATGGGAATAGTTATAAGCACACAACAGAGTGAGAAGTATTATGCCAAGAGTATAGGGGATACAAAATAACCATGGATAGTTATTTAAGCTAAACTATTAACATAACTTAATTTGAATAAACCAATTATTTAAGTGACAGAAACTGAAATACAGAAATTATGTAAATAAATAACCATAACTACGGTACAGACAGAACAGAACAGAGGTCACTAGAGTGACAGTCAAAACAGAGATCAATGGATCTATGACAAATAGAAGGCCACAAAGTGACCAATTAGAGGCCAATGGTTATTTAAGTCTCCCAAAACATGAGACTCCCGTGGTGGTACTTACCAAAAATAAAAATTTATATGAACATTCCCAAATAATTTTTAAACGTTAAACAATCATATGCACGTGTTTCAATTTAAGCAAATGGAGTTCAGAAAAATAATTAACATACTTGAAATCTAAATATAAGTTATAGAACATAACTTGTATAAAATAAATTATGGTAACTTAAAACATACGTAAAATATGTTATGGTAACTCAAAGTATAATATAACTCACCTTAAAATTAATACCTCACTCTTTCTTTCCACTATCAAGGACCTTTTTTACTTCTAGTATTTTCTTTCCCTATCTTTGTTTGTTTCAGCTCAAACATCTCCTCCCTGTTTATAGGGAGCCAAACCGTGTGTCCCAAGCCACAGCTTATACACGTGGCTCTTCCAAATTTTTTCCCTCAATCCAAGCTTATCCAACAGTGAGTCACTACACCTATGCATGCCTAATCCGAGGCTATGTGTCACTTGCTTTGGTTTGTTTGTTTGTTTTTATTTTTATTTTTATTTATTTTTATTTTTATTTTTTTTAATTCTAATTTGGCTCAATTCTAATAATATACCCTTTTTTTTTTTGAGAATATATAATCCCTAATTAAATTTTATTTTATCTCATACAATCATAACATTCAATATTTTATTTTACTCTTACGGAATATTTAATCAAACATTTAGGGTGTCACAGAGTTCGAATCCTTTATCGTGTTTGTTTGTAGTGGCTTTTGCAGTACCCCCAAAATAATGTCGTTTTGGGGAAAATTTCTCAAAAAAAAAAAATGAAAAAACAAAATAGGGGCAAGAGGAGTGTAGCAAGAAAAATTAAGGAAGAGGCATCACCGAAAGATTATTAGAATGAAAAGGCAACCAAATTGATACTTGTGCAACTCGATCACACTCATAAACAACTAGATTTGACCTAAAATTATTTCATTTGGTTTGAGATTTTATTACATATTTGGGTCTTTATGTGATTTGAGATTGCAGATTTGCAAATTTGAGATTGCATTATCTATATTGAATCTCTATTTGAGATGATTGCAAGTTTGTAATCTTGTCTTAATTGGATGATATATATCTTGACCTAGTTTATCAATTTTCTTTTTGGATTGAATTTGAGTTTATTTTGTGGTGAGTGGGATTTAGTAGTTTTAAGAGAGAGAAATGAGGAGGAGGAGAAGGAGGAAGAAGAAGAGGTGGTGGGTTTGGTAGTTTTTATAGATAGAAAGGAAGAAGGAGAATGAGAGATTGTGGCAGCTGCTGTTTATGGAACTTCAATAACAAACCCACAAAACCTTCAAAACAAACCCCTTCACAAGATTCAACCGAACAACTCAACCTTAGAAGACCTCCATTGTTGCCCTCTGGAAGAGACAACAATCAGGGATGGATACAGGATTCTAATGTCAGGGGGAAGAGGGGGAATGAGGGAGGAGGGGCGAGTGTAAATGAAATCAAAAAATTTGTAATGAGCATGTGATATACAATATCAATTTCTACCCAAATTTCGCAAAAATATATAATTAGATGTTTCCATTCATCGTATATAATTACAAAATATTATCAAAATACAATTGGATATGTTTTAGTAAATCCATATTAATTTTCAAAAAAGCAACTGTTTGCTCTACATATCTACTTAGGCATCTAACGTTGTGCTTGACATTCTTTCATAATATAAAAAGCATCTATGATGGAATCTACATCAAAATCTCGAGCAATGTTTTTCTCAACATATGTTAACAAATAGCTTGAAAGAAAATCATCCTCTATCCTGTTGCGCAATCTAGTCTTTACAATTTTCATGGCCAAAAATGCATGTTCTGTTGTCGCCATAGAAACTGGTAAGGTTAGAACAAGACGAATTAATCTATCGACAAGAGGATAAATTGTTGACTTCCTTGTTTTTACTAACATTTGGCACAAGTCAGAAATTGTCAACAACTACTGAAACTCAGGATGTTTAAGGATGTCAATCTCGTATTTTGCAATTATAATTTCAAATGTATTTTTTTCTTGCTCTATAAAGTCATTAGAATAAAATTGATTTGCAAGTTTGCATATATCTTCAATTTTGAATGAACTGTAATCATCCCTAGGATCTAAAGCAGAGCTAAGAATAAGCAACTCCATCATATCTTCTTTGAATCTGTTGTTCAATTCTTGCAATTGAGAATCACATATAATTGTAAAAATATCAACCCGACAATGATGCTCAATAGTAATGTGATCTCTTTGGTGACAAGCATGACCTCTACCAGATGTGTAACAAGCACTCATATCAGGAATATCTATGTCATATTTTTCACAAAATAGTTGAACATTCTCTAACAAAGGAATCTATCCATCTTCTTTATATTTCTGAACAAGTGCCTTTGTAGTTGACACTAGATGCATTGCATTCAATATATCTTGGAATTTACGTTGCAAAGCTTGGCAAAGATCATCAGTAGTCCCCATAATATCTCTCATAAGATACAAGATAAACACAAACTCAAAAAATGTAATCTTATCATAAACTCTATCTACATTTGCACGTTGAGTAAAAGTGGCTCCATCATTGATGACATTACTTAAGACTGAACAAGTTGCACTAAACATATTTATCAAACTGGAAATAGATCCCAAGTGACAACCCCATCAGCCCGTTTCAATGTCCTAACTTGATTTTTGCCTTTACAAGTTTTAACTTCATCAAGGGCAAGTTTTGCTGCAATTTCTTCAGCTTGAGTAACTTTCAGCTGATCATGTCTTTTACAAGAAGAGCCACATAAATTAATTGTGAGAGCTAGATAAGAAAAAAATTGGGCAACGGGCATAACCTCTCTTACTATCGTTACCAATGCTAATTGGAGTCGATGAGCAAAACAATGAATATAATATGGAAAATGATAGTCATGAAGAAATAAGGCTTGCAACCCAGTCCACTCTCTACGCATATTATAGCACCATCATACCCTTGACCACAAATATTTTGTACACTAAGATTATGACGAGATAGGGCAATACATATTTCTTCTTTCAAAGTTGCTAATGTTGTATCTGATACATGAACTATGTTAGAAAAAGCTCCTTTATAAGACCATCTTTATCAACAAATCTTAGAACAATGGCCATTTTCTCCCTCTTTGATTCATCTTGAGCTGCATCCACTATAATGCAAAATTTTGCTTCATCAATTTCCTCATGAATGAATCTTTGTATTTTGTCAAAGAAAATACTAAGAATTTCTTTTTGAATTCAATGCGAGTACTATGAAGCATTTTGAGGAGCTTTGTGTAACACAACATTTGCCACATCCGCATTATAAGATGCCGAGAGCTTTATCAATTCAATAACATTCTCTCGATTATTAGAATCATGACTTTCATCACGACCTCTAAATGCACAAACTTGAAATGTAAGCCATTTGACAGCATTTATTGTAGTCTTCAACTACAAACGGTTTTTTGCAACTTGTTGAGAAGTTTATTTCTCAACTATCTTCTCAATGTATTGCGATTGATTTGTTAAATCATGGCAAGATTTAACAGTGATTCTGTGCAATGAATTAGGACCCTTTCCTATATAAATTAAGAAAGCACAATTCTTCCCATTATTGACTTTCTTCCATGAAGAAAATCTGTCAGAAATGAAAGCGCTAGAAATAATGTGTCCATTCGATTTTGTAAAAGGTTAGCAAGGATGACAAAAGGCACAATGTTTGGTTGGAGAATATTCTAGCCAATTTGGAAATAACTTGTACTAAGAAGCTAGAAAATGACGCCCATTCTTCTCTTCAAAAGGTTGGTTGTCAAGTTGGTATGGTCCAAATTTGATGTAAGCTCGTCGAATCTCATCACGTTGAGATATCAAATAATCCCAAATTTGTGGTCATAGTCCTGGATCCCTTACCAAAGGAGATGCATCAACTTCTTTGGATTCTATTCTAGGCACTTTACAAGGATGTTGTTCAGGAATTGAAGCTTCAACATTATCAGTGGAAGGTTTATAGTTGCATTAACTTCTATATCTTGAGAGCCTCTTTTCTTAAAGAAAGAATCAATTTTTTTGTTCACCATGATTCACCTAACATTCAACTTAATTTGATTTATGAACCTGAAAATTATTAAACAATTTTTGTTATTCACTAGGTAAGAAGCACACCAACAATATAATTTAATCTAATAAAGGATATGTCATTTTCAATAGGTAAACAATAAAAAAATTAACATAACAAGCAACAAGTCAATAGAAATGTAATATAAAAGTTTAAATAGTTTACTCAGAATTACACAAATAGTTCCATTACTAGCATTACCAAGTTCATAGTCCAATCTTTTTTCCCCAAATAATAAACCCCAACTCTGAGAGAGAGAAAGAGAGAGAGAGAGAGAGAGAGAGAGAGAGTATGTGTGTATGTGTGTGTGTGTATATGTACCAGAGTATTGCTTGAGGAATCATGATCTTGAACGCCGGAAGACTCACAGTGCATGAGAGAGAGATTGTGTTTTTGGTCATTGGTTCTAATGATTTGGGTTCACTGGTTGTGAAATAAGAGAGAGAAGAGAAGCTTCATTGTTTTGAATATATGATGACTGCTCTAGGTAGGCTACTGCTGCCTACATACGATTGAGACTTGTATCTTCTTGAGTAATCATATATATATATATATATATATTTTATTTAGTTATAAGCAAACAACTAAAACATTTGGGCCCTAATTAAACAAAAATGATTTTAACATATTAACAAATAAATTCTCAATTATTTAAACATTACTAAATTTAAAATAAAAAAGTAATCATACTTAAAAATAAATAAATTTTAAAATTTTAAAATACAAAATTTAGGGGGTGGCGGTTCTTAAATTTTTTGCAAAAACTTTGGGGTGGCGAACCTGTATAATTTTAAAATATTTATAATTTTATTACTAAGTCTAGGGGGGTTTTTCAAAACTTTGGGGTGGCGGTCGCCTCTACCAACCCCCCATCGGTCCATCCCTGACAACAATGAAGGTCCCAAAAGACCCAAATCAAAGCAATTCAAAACATGATTCAAAGTTCAACAGCCATACAACCCCAAATTTTTATTTTTATTTTTGGAATAAATAAACAAATAAATCAAAAAAACAGCGATATGCTGAAATAAACTACCATTAACAAAACAAACAAGTAACGGGTAGGAAATCATTCAAAACCCAATATATATAAACAACAATAAAGAAGTTGGTTGGGATTGGAGTTGAAAGTTCTTGAAGAAATCAAAGATGTATCCCTTCGAATTTGGGGGGAAGGAGGGTGTCTTTTTGATAAGTTCTTCAACGAGGAGGATCTCAATCTTCATTGGAGTCTCCGCTGCAGTTGCCTCGCCGCCGCACCTTCTTCTTCGTTTCTATGTACTGGTCTTTCAATCTAAAGTGTGTAAGAGCTAGGAGAGAAAAGAAAAGAAGTTGAAAACAAGGGAAGGAGCGGAAAAGAAAGAAAAAAAAAATTCAAAACGACGTCGTTTTGGCAGTACAATAGAAACTGCCGCAAGGAAGTACGACAGACGATCTAGACTCAAGCTGAAGATAAGTCAATTTTTTAAAACCCTTTTGGAGCTTTCTTTGTAGTTTTACGAACATTTAAATTGTGATTTTTTTCTTCTTCAAAATTTTATATGGAATATAGATTGGTTGTATTGATCTTGCCGAATAGGTTAAAATTTGTAGTTTTTTTAAATAAAAAAAAAAAAGTGATGTATAAATTATGAAATTTAAGAATTTTGAAACAGTAAAGTAACAAATTGACATGTCAATTTGGTTGGTGTGCGTGCTTGACACAGAGAACAGTTTATGGTAATTTTTTGTGCAAGGTGCATTTGGGAACTTGGATTTTCATCTAAAAAGTCAAAAAATTATTATAAATTATCATAAATATTTTTTATTTTTTTAAAAAAATAAAAAATTTAACTAAAATAAGTTAACGTTTTTTTTTGTAAAAAATTAACATTATTTATTTATTTTTTTATTTTTATTTTTTATTTTAGTTAACTAAAAAAGTTAACTAATCTACTATAGCTACAGTTGCTCCAAATTGCAAGACCATCCACTATGTATTTGTTGTATTTTCAACTAAGCACAATAATTCTCTAATATCGAATGTGTTAATGTGGCGGAGGCTTTTTCATGAAAACTAATACGTCATTCAAGTATGTTTTTTAAAATAAATATGTTTTTTAGACAAACATGATATAATGATAATATTATAATTATCAGATCAATTTAACTTTTGTAATGAATAATATATATATATATATAGAGAGTCATACAAAATAATTATTAAATTGGAATTTGTGATAGGTCTTATAGACCCTTCAAAACCTAGCCTGAAAAGAAAAAGTTTCAATAATTCATTTTTTTTTTTTTTGAATAAAATTTTCATTAAATTCTATTAACATCTGTTAATAAGACTAATGATGTGCTAGGAAGACTCAGTGAAAATTTGTAGAAAATGTAGGATTTATTGAAAATTTTCCTATTCATTCTTGGGACAATAACTGATATTCATTTTAAACCCCTAAACATCATAAATTTTCAATCAAACCCCTTGTTACATTCCCAAACACATCAAACACAAGATAATTCCCCAATCTCAAATTTCTTAGGAAAATGGTTATTGTTTCTGGAAACATTTGCCACTAATATCTTCACTTTCTTTGTTCTTATATTTTTCACAAGAGTAATGTTAGAGACTCCAAAAATTTTATCAAAAAATATGAGTTTTACACCTATATAAAATATTTGATAGAATTTTTAGTAGAATTTTTGGTAAAATTTTTTAGTGCCTAGCATTTTTGATTTGACAATGATAAGTCCTTATTCAAAGGCAGTTCCGATTCATAGCTCGAATTTTCCGTGGCTCGAGTGGCTCGAAATTCCAAAACGACGTCGTTTTAGGATGTTTTTTAATTCTCTTACCGGTAAGATAATATTTTCCGTACCATTCAGGCCATTCGAGCCTCACTTTCTCGAGCTACGGAGCATTTTCCATTCAAAGGATTCTGTATGACTCCCCGTGGTTGGTTTTGCTGCTGTCGGCCTAGCACAAACAACATTGTGCTGTTGGGCCTGTGGACCTTGTCCAGAGCACAATATATTTGAGCCATTGGGTTAATCGAATAGATTATTTTTGTAAAAAATTAATTTGATCGAATATTGGTAACTGTCAATTTAAATTAAATTTGTCTTGAAAAAAAATGGACAATTGGCCTTGTCCAAAAAAATGATCATTTATTTTTTTTAAGACAAATGTTATTTGAATATACAACTATTAATATCCGATTAAATTAATACTTTTATAAAAATAATTTACTCGATAAACCACACAACCCTAATTACTCGAATCATTGACGTGAGGCTCAAGATGGGGCTTACAAGCCTAACAACACGGTACTGTTGGGCTAGGCCAACAACAACAAAACCAATCCCTGAATCCACAACACTTATTTTATGAGAGGTTTGCTAATAATAAAGTATATAAAATATCAAAATATTTGTATACATTTTAAAATTTTAATACACTTTTTATATATTTTTCTAATGCTAACAAAAACTCTAAGAAATAAGACTGCTTTTAATATTTTCCTTTTATGAATTTCATTTATGTATAGTCCATATAAACAAAACAATCTCATTGATATTTAGTAACTATTAATTTTTTTATTAGTAATGTTAAGAATAGTAATATTAATAAACATATTACCTAAATTTAAACAGTCACGGGAGATACTCGTATAATTTTTTATTTTTATTTTTGTTATATTTTATATATGTTTGATTTTGTATTTAATTTTTTTTCTAAAAGAAACTTTAAATAAATGAAAAATTACAAATCCATAAAGTGTTAAAAATAATTATAAAATTAATGAAAAATTTATAATTTTAATTATTAATATTAATAAAAAAAGTTTACAAAAAACCTTGGGGCCCATAGCAGCTGGCAGTTTTGTGTGTGTGTGTGTGTGTGTGTGTGTGTGTGTGGAACAGATGGCAGCTGGCAGTTGCGCCAATTAATCTACCGTTCACCTACGAGCCATTTGTAGGTTATCAACCGAATATGCTAAACCATGTATTAGAAAATTTATTGGGTGGTACTGGGGCATGGGTACGTGGGTGTTAAATTGTATTATTGGTTAGAATAATATTATATGCACCAATTAGGGGTGTTTTAGGAAAGAGAAATGTTTGGGACCCTATTTTTTGGGGTCATGCCCCCAATTTGATCTCGGCTTTTGATGTATATGTGAAGTCTACTCATGTATGTGTGGGCCTCATATTATGAGTGATTTGGATGAAAGTGGAGTTATGAAGGTCATATATGTGTGAAGGTTTCTATCACAATTGTTTATTTATTTTTTGATCAATGTGACTCATTTAGTTGCTTGTTGAAACATGGAGGATAATCATGTAATTTCACACATTGCGTTTTGTGTGCTTCCCAAATGGTGTTCTAGCTTTTTGTAGCTGCCAGGCTGCGTCTTTGGAAGCTGCAAAACGCAGCTTTTTGTTGGAGTCTAAATGACCACTTAGTGTATTAATTAGTGTATCAATTGATGATATGTATAATTTTAAGATATTTTTGATATTTTTAATTTGTATATTGAGTATGGTCAATAATAATATCATAAGCAGTGTTAGTACACTAATTAGTATATTAATTGGTGCATATAACATCACCGTATTGATTAAGGCAATAAAACCCATCAACTTGTTTAGTTCTAATTTTCTGAAAATTAAATATTTTTTTAATGAATTTTTTTAATATTTTAAGTATTTTTTTTTTCTTTTTAACTTTTTAGATACATTTAACCTAGATGTACCTAAAAAGTAAATTTTTTGTAAATTTTTTTTTAAACCAATAAATACACAAAAATGTAAAAATGTATTGATTTTTCGTATTTCTTTTTAATATTTTTGGTATTTAGTTAATATTTCAAAGATTTTTTCACAAATATTATATTTTTTAATTGTATTTATATTAAGTGTATTTAAAAAATAAAAAAATTACTTAAAATATTAAAAAAAATTCACTAAAAACAAAAAATATGAAAAATAAAAAACTTAATTTTTAGAAAATTAAATTTAAAAAATTGGAACCAAACAAAGTGACTGTTTTTTAGCAATGCTAAATATAAAATGTCTCATAAGAGATAGATTCATCTTTTGTGAAACATTTGTGTCCTATTATATATTTGATTCTATGTGCACTTGGACTTATTAAGGGGCTATTTGGGATCTCCCAAATAAATGACCTCTTTTTATTAAATTTTTTATTTTTATATTTTTAATGACTTTTTTTATAATAAAAAAAATTGTATCATTTGGGAGATCTTGCTATCTCCCAAATAAATGACTTTTTTTATATGACTCACAATCTTTTATTGAATGATTAGAAAATAATAAAAACATAATAAATGATAATTAATGAGAAGTACAAACATATAATACCCTAAAAACACTAAATAATTATTCCTCACAAAGAGTGACTCTCATACCCGAGGACACATTTATGTCTCGTCTCATTTTACGTTTTGTCATCTGTCTACATGTATGGTGCGTTGTTAAATTTTAACAGATAAGTTTTGAGATGGCAAATTATGGGTGGACACTAAATAATTTTTCAACCTAACGATCCTGTGCGTTACTGAGATTTTAAAATCTCTACTTTCTGTCTCTCTCTCAGTCTATGAATATAAATAGGTTTCCACACACGACATTGTTACACGTCTCACAGTAGTATCGAGCGAGCGAAGCAGATTTGGAGTATGGGTTTGAAGGTTTGTCTACTATAATACTCTCTCTTACGTGATCGAATCAAATTGTTCAATTCTAGGCTATTCGTATCTTCATTTTTAACTGTTCTATATCACTCCTCTTTACTCGATTTTGATTAATTTCTGTGTTTCTGTTTCTGTTCTTTTGAATGTCGTATTCTGGATTTGCTTGCTTTATGCTTGGAGTTGGAATAGAATGGCCCCATATTTTTTATTCTGTTTTTTTGTTAGATTTTGTTCATTGCAGTGGAAATTAGTCCAGATCTAAGTGATTGTTCTGGTTCTGATCCAAATAGTTTTATTATCTAATTAGAAGAAAAAGGTTCTTTTTTCTTTTCGATTTAACTGTTTGGATTGAGTGATTTGGGGAGAAAAGCCTGCTGATTGGAACTAATAAATATAACTGTTTGGTATCGATAAACCAAACAGTTAAATCTAAAATTCCTTTGGCATCTTACACGATAAACCTGCTGATTGGAACTAATTTTAGCATATATCTAAGGAATGCCAACACCCTTTCGTAATTATAAATGAACATTTTCTTGGTGTGGTTGGCCTTCTCAACTTTTTTTTTGGTCCCTAGATCTTTTGATCTCTTTCTAAGTATCTTTATCTTCGTAATACATTAAAAAATGCTCCGCTTACGAGAGCGGTATGAATTTCAATTCCTACAGTTTTTTCAGATAAGCCACTAACGTTAGTGGCTTATCTAACATTTTTGGGCCCTGCAGGAGGAATTTGAGGAGTATGCTGAGAAAGCTAAGACCCTGCCCGAGAGTACTACCAATGAAAGCAAGCTTATTCTGTATGGATTGTACAAGCAAGCCACTGTCGGACCAGTGAACACTAGTTAGTATTTTGCTCCTGTTAAATATGTTTCCTATAATATAAAACAGTTTGTTTTAGTTGCTTATTTTTTTTTATTGTAATTCAATCTTAAATTGCTTGCTATATCTGATCTATAGGCCGTCCTGGTATGTTCAACATGAGGGACAGGGCAAAGTGGGATGCATGGAAGGCTGTTGAAGGTATTGGGTTGAGATATTGAGTTATGGAACAAAAGTTACGTTTGGTTGTGTTCTTGTATTCTGTTTTTATTTTCCTCAAAATACGAAAAGCTTGTTTGGCAAGTCATATGAAAACCAACTTTTTGGGATGTTTTCAAATCTTCAAATTCTGTTTTTCCACAACAACGAAAACACTCGAACATTCCATTGTTTTTGTTCCTGAAAACACAAAAAATGAAAATAAAGAACATGAAAACACAATATGATCAAACATTGGTCTTTGTGTGCTTGAGTTTATTTGGCTCCTCCTCACTATAATTTTAACCCGTGCGTGGCAGGAAAATCCAAGGATGAAGCAATGAGTGATTATATCACCAAGGTGAAACAGTTGTTGAAAGAAGCTACTGCCTCTGCTTGATTTCAAGAACTTGCTGTGTTTCTTCTTGATAACTTTGGTTCGTGGAAAAAAAAAAAAAAAAATTTGATTGAAGATAATAATAATGAACATTGTAGTTTTATCTACTATATCCTTTATGAATTCTGTGTGCGTGGATCAGGTATATTAGGGTTTAGTGGACATGGATCATAGCTATTCCTGAGTCAAGTGGTGAAATTCTAGAAAAATTCTTAATATAGACTTTTGGAACATCTTTTGTCTTCCTTCACTGTCTCTGTCTACTTGATTGAAATGATGAAATGCTCTAGCTTGTACTCCTCTTTTTCACTTTGTTTTTATTTAATTTTTTTTTTAAGTGGTCAAGTATGCAACTAAAATCCATGATTTTTTGTTCTCAATTTCCCCGATTTTCCTTTAGAACTCACAAACTGATTCTTTTGGAATGCCGTTTGATTGCACAATTTCTTTCTAGAAATATTTCACAGAACCATAATGTCACACACTAAAATTTCTCTAAGGGTGTAAAAAGACCCAAATACCCAAATCCTGTAAGGGAAGAGTGGCACTGATATTTTGATGTGGCATTGATTGTATCCATAAATTACTCTGAAATATATATGGCCAAAGTATTGATATCCATTACAAGCCCTGATGTGGTTAGGCCTAGAAAGGCCATAACCCACTATGAACAACCCCAGCCTACCACTTAGGGACCAAGACATAACCCAACTGATAAGGCCCAGCACAGCCGAAAATCAACATGGCATGAAGGACCAATAATATTCAGACACGTGGCACGTAAAGGGCAAGCCACATCAGCAGACAAAGATCTGCAAAGTTATTGCCACTGCACATCGCCATTAATGCAGCCTCTCACAGCATTTATTACGACAACACCTCTCCGTCGGGACGGCACGCCCTCACCCTGAACAAGGTAAGTTACAGCATAGACTTTTGGCCAAGATGACAGACCGGAAGGGACAACGAAATGATTACCAAAGGATATAAGCAGACGTTCAAGACAAAAAGAAGGTTAAACTTTCTATCTCCAATCTCTATCTACACTTTACATCTCTTTTTAACTTGCTCGTCGGAGGGTTCGCTGGGGGACTCCCCGTTCCCTGTTGAACTTGTGTGCAGGTTCTCTGGTGGGCTTGAACACTCAGTTACCGGTTGGAGAAGCGTGGATTAGTCCGACCCATCCCACCTGGGACCCGTGATACCATAACTGTATCATCAGTTGGCGCCGTCTGTGAGAACACTTTGCTCCTCGCGCCAGTTGTGTTCACTGTCGCCAGAGGCCCTGTTCCAATAACCTTTCCTCGCTACCCATCGAAGTGTATGGTCACGACTAGATCCATGGCTTCTCACCAAAATGCTGCCGACCACCAAGTCGACCCCCCCAATCCAAACAACCCACCACAATATTTCATCGAGCTTACCAACAACATTAACCGCATGGCCGAGCAAAACCAAGCCCTGATTAATGCCCTACTCCAAAGAAACCTTCCTATGCCCCCTCCACCACCTCCCGATATTCCTCCCAACCACGAACAAGCCCCGAGCCATACTATCCCGCAACCTAATCCACCCAACTGGGAAGGCTTGCAACCTTCTCTCCCAGGTATAATCTTGCCACCCCGGGGCCCACAACCATCGATCTAGACACCAATCCTTAAAGGAGAGGCCAGCAGCGTCCAGCCCATGTTGCCCTTCGGAGGTGACAACATCCCTCTCTGGGACGCGGAACTCCGAGCCATAAAGCTCCAACTCCAAGGGGTCATGCAGAACATCCAGCATAAACCCTCTACCACAGCAAACTCACCATTTGTCGCCTCCAACCAGGACAAACCTCTACCCTCCAAGTTCAAGATGCCCACCATCGACTCTTTCGACGGTACGATGGACCCATTCGATCATCTGGAAACCTACAGAACCCTCATGATCCTCCATGCATTCCCTAACGAGATCATGTGTCAAGCTTTCCCCGTGACACTGAAGGGATCAACTCGACTGTGGTTTAGCCAGTTACCAGCAGACTCCGTCTCCACTTTTCAGCACCTCAGTGACTCCTTCCTCAGCCATTTTATTGGAGCCCAGCGCCAGCGACGCCCGACAACCCAACTCCTCAACATTCGACAAACCGAGGGGGAGTCGCTACGCAGTTTCGTTACCCGCTTCAACACCGAAGCCTTGCAAGTAGCGGAAAATGATGACAAGGTCATCCTCACTGCTTTCATGGCTGGTCTGCGGTCGTCCAACTTCCTGTTCTCCCTCTCTAAAAACCCCCCCGACCTCTATGGCCACCCTACTCTCCAAAGCCCAAAAGTACATGAATGCTAAGGATTCCCTAGCCGCCCGGCAAGTTCTAGTTCCCAAAAACCCGACCCCCAGAGAAAAGAGAAAAGACCCAGAACCCAGAAGCACCCAGTATGATAGCCAAACACCGCACTATACCGACCGACCCCCCCAACCTGACCGATCAGCACCAGCCCGACCGCCCAGTCGGTTCGAGTGGTACACACCCCTTAATTCCCCCATGGAACAAGTCTTCAACCAAATCCAGCGGGACTACCCCCTTAAATGGCCCCAACTTTCACGAACCCCTTCCAATCGGAAAGACCAGTCCAAATATTGCCGTTTTCACCAGGACCATGGCCATAACACCGATGAGTGCGTCAACCTCAAAGATCAGGTCGAGACCTTAATACGTCAGGGACGTCTTAGCTAGTTCACGGACACCCACCCTCAGCAGAGGCAAAGAACTAAGCCCCTCAGAAACAACCTTCGGCACACCTCCCCGGCAGCCAGCCCAACCTAACCAAGGACATGATCGTCCTCCACAGCAACCTCGGCCGCCAAGTAATGCCCCCTCCCCACTTGTTGGAGAAATCAGAGTCATTTCAGGCGGCCTTGCTTGTGGGGGACCATCCCGTTCGGCTCAGAGGGCAGAACTCAGAAAGATAAGGCAGGGCTCAAACAAAGCAGTTACCACGGTCGACCGACCCTCCAAACAGCCCAGGCAGTAGACCGAGCCTATCACTTTCACGGACGCCGATTGTACAGGCATTCGTTACCCTCATGATGACCCTCTCGTCATTTCTGCCCTCCTCTCCAACTACAAGGTCAGATAAGTTCTCATCGACAACGGTAGTTCTTCAGACATCATCTTCCTCAACTGCTTTCGCTAGCTCAAAATTGGGGAGGAAAGTCTGTCTCCTCTCCAAACCCCTTGGTCGGTTTCACTGGCGACCGGGTGACCTCCATCGGCTCCATCGATCTTCCCATCACAATCGGTGAGTACCCATGGCAGACTGCTGTAACAACCCCATAACGTATAATGATTAGTACTTGATTAATTAAGAGGATCTGAGACTTAATTGCCGAGTATTATAATTTATTTGGGATTTATGAGAATTGTGGAATCTGACTCGTATATGATTTTATTGAAGGTTTATTTTGGAATTAGAAATTAAGGGTCCAAATGGCTTAAGTAAGTGAAGTTAAGAAGTCGAATCAATTTAATATTAATTATGGACCCATTTGAGAGTTTAATTAAATATTCGATTCAGTTTAGTAAATTGAGATTCGATTAATTAGGTCCTAATTGGAGTTGATTAAGTCATGGGGATTGAGAATAGTGGTTATTATAAGTTAAATTTAATTATGATGAGTCCAATTTAAATATGTAATTTATTGATGAAATTTTGAGTCTGATCAGAAATTGAAGGATTAAATGATCTAAGAAGCCAAAATTGAGGATGAAAATAAGTTTAATTTAATATTTGGAGCCTTTTGGGTGTTTGATTAAAAATCTGATTCGGATCGATAAATTTAAACATATTTAATTAGACTCTAATGGAAGTTGATTAGATTAATTAAATTGTGAGAGATTTATGATTTGTTATAATTAATTTAATTATGTGTTGATTAAGATTTATTAAGATTAAGTGATGCTTAATTAAATTAATCCTAAACGTAAATTAATTTATGAAGGAATCTGAAGCTGAGGGTGCTAATTGTTGGTGTGTGTGTGTGCACTAAGAAATCTGGGTGTATTGAGGAATCAAAATAAGAGTGCACGTGTGCTGTGTTGGTGATAAGGAAGTGAGGTGTGTGTGTGTGAGTGTATAGTAGGGCTGGGCAACCAACTCACCCGCCCGCACAAACCGCCCGACCCTACCCTACCCGCAGTGCTTTGGGCGGTTTCGATGTAGGTAGGCGGGCGGGTGCGGGTCAAGAAATTCACAAAAGTTCGGGTTCGGGTCGAACCCGACCCGCCCGCAACCCGCAGTTTTTTTTTTTTTTTTTTTAAAGAAAATATAACTAGTTATTATTATTATTATTTTTTACATTTTGGATAGATGGAGATAACTAGTTATTATTTTTATTTTTACATTTTGGATGAAAGTAAAATTTATTATATGGGTACTTATATACATTATCATAATCTAATGATATTTAAATTAGTGTTACTAGTTTGACTTTTATTTATATATATATAAAAAATCATTATATTCCATTAGTCTAGTAGACACAGTTAAATATGATATTTTGAATTGTCATTCTATTATCACATTATTGCATATTAAAAACTAAATAGTGAAAATTAATCCACTATTAAAATTAGTGTTACTAGTTTGACTTTTAAGGGTTTGTTTTTGCATATTTAAATTAGTGTTACTAATTTGACTTTTAAGGATTTGTTTTTGCAAGCTAAGGAGGAAGATTAATCCACTATCCTCAAGTATGGTTCCATATCATCTTATCTAACATGTGGACTATTTATTATGATCATGAATTGTATATCTTGTAATTTAATTTATAACTCTTCTAAAAATAAAAAAAAAAAGTATTTAGAAAGTAACAAAAAATGTCAAATTTGCTTAAGTTTAAAAAAAAAAAAAAAAAAAAAAAAAAAAAAATAAATAAATAAATCTAAACTGCAAACCGAACCGCACCCGCCTGCACAAACCGCGAACCGCATCGCGGGCGGTTGCGGGTCCATTTTTCTCCAACCGCATAAGTGCGGGTCGGGTCGGTTTTGACCCGCAACCCGCCAAAACCGACCCGTGAGCAGCCCTAGTGTATAGCCTAATTAAGCTCAAGAAGGAAACACAAAACAAGGGAAGAATAAACGAAGCTCTGTTTTGAAACCGTGAGAGAGAGAGAGAGAGAGAGAGAGAGACAGAACCGTGAGTGAGGGAGAGTTCCATTCCTTAGATCTTTGCTGAAAATTTGAAGGAAAACCAAGAGAAAAGTGAAGATTGGGAAGAAGGCTCAAGAATTCAACAATTTGAGGTAAATATATGTCTTAATTTTTGTAGATAATTTAGTTAAAAGCTAAAATTAAGAAAGTTATGAAACTAATTCCATGGGTTTTGAGCAAGAAATTAAATTAGATTCTTGATTATGGAAATTAATTTAGAAATTAATTAGTTAGAGTTTGATTTCTTTTATTCTTCACAAATTGAAACTCATCCTTGCATGCATGTTGGAATTTCAAG
This sequence comes from Camellia oleifera, assembly GCA_022316695.1. NCBI lineage: Eukaryota > Viridiplantae > Streptophyta > Magnoliopsida > Ericales > Theaceae > Camellia > Camellia oleifera. The sequence goes on from CM039319.1 coordinate 38,153,733, forward strand.
GTTGTAGATTTAAATCATGTGTAAAAGATTGATAAGTTGAAATTTGGGTTAGATATGAAGGAAATTGATGAAAATCTAAATTAGAGCAATTCAAGAATGAAATTATGATTTGATTTTGAATATAGAAAATTAGTTGATTTTAATCTTAATTTCATATATGCAAATGCTTTCCTAAGAGTCATAGAACTTCAATTTCATGTAAACTAAAAGGAATTAGTAAAAGAGTAATAAAATTGAATTAGATTCAAAATTTTAGAATTCAATTTGGATTGGGCTGCATGCATGTGAGTGGTTATGGAGAATAAATTAGAAATTAATTATTTTAGGTTTGATGTTGTGATTTTGCATGAAATTAAGCTTCATTGGTACATGCATGAATAAATTTTACAAGTTTAATACCCTAATTATACATGCATCATGAATTTTGAAGAATTTGGATTAATTTGATTTCATATTTTGAAAAGAGAAAGGAAAAGTTTTAAAAGAATCAAATTTATGAAAATTTGGAATTAATTCTCATGAAAGAAAAAGTTTTGATTTTATTATGAAAATTATGAATTTGTTTGATCCATGCATGTGATTGAATTTAAAAGTTTTATTCAACTTAAACACATTTTGGAACATTTATGATCATAAATTAAGTTTTCGTTATAGATTGAGTTAAGTTGAGATTCTAAGGAATTGATTTTGTAATTCATTAGTTAAGTTTGATTTTCATTGTTAATAATGAAATTGGGTCTTACTTTTACATGCATCATGAAATTTCAAGAGTTTGGAAAGTATAATTCATGTTTTAAAATTGTGAGTTTGATATAGAGAAAATGAATTAAAACTAAATTTGGCAATTGGGGCATGATTCTGAATAAATGATTTTGCAATTTATGACTTTAATAAATGGTTCTCCATGTTTGTATACTAAGGTATATGTTTTGAGGCTTTGAATACCAAATTGGAACTTTAATTGCAATTTTAAAATTTCAAAATTTTTGTTGTCCGCTCGAGCGAGGGAAGTCTCGCTCGAGTGTGAAAATCGACCTCCCAGTAGTTTCTTCAAATTTTACAGTCTACTCGAGCGACCAAAGTGGCGCTCGAGCGAAGACCCATTTTCAGCACATTTTGGAAAGTTGCATTTAGTTCATATTTTTTTATCCTCATCTCTTTCCAAAGCATTCTAAACATGATTTATGACTCAATAAAGAATAATAAGCTACTAATCAACATAGATTAGTTAGTTAATGAATGAATCATTGATCTAGTGGTAATTGTTTAAGAAGCCGAGTAAAGGATCAATCTATTTGGAAAAGAAGGACTTAGTGATGAAAGAATATGTAAAATAAGAATTCGGTTTATTTAAATGAGAAAGAATAAACGTAGTAGAACTTCAGACTATAAAGACTAGAAAGGACAAGTTTAATCAAGGGAGTAATGTGGTATTTCAATGTGTATATGTTATGTGCTTGTGTAGGTCACGTGCCATTGTCTGCCTGATTTTCCCGATGTGTCCAGTCTGTCTGATTTGCTTCTGCAGTCCACTATGAGTAATAACTTAGTAAAGATATGTTCAACAGTACTTATTTTTTGTGTGACAAAATGAGATCTGTTTTCTAAAATGATATGTTAAGTACAATGAATGATTGTTCAATTTCTGACATGTATTCATGATATCCTTAGTACCATGTGAGATTTATAGTCGTGACCCGGTAGCGGAGGTTCCTTCGTGGAACTAGGTTATTGGTAACCTTACGCTTATGCGTCCTGTTTGTGCACTGTTGCCCGTACCGGAGGCCCGCCATGGGGGCTTAGCTGTCCAGTTACCCGGATCCGGAGGTTCCTTCGCGAGAACTAGGAGGTTATTCATAACCTTACGCATTGCATGTCCTGTTTAGTTATGCTAATGGATGTATCACGTAAATGTAACTATGACTTATGATTTCTGTCGGTATATGATCTGATCAAGTATGAATTCGATAAAATTGAATTATGATTTCGACCTGATCAAGCATGATTTTGATACAAACTACATTGATTTCTGAAATCTGTATGGACTCATTCATTGAAACCCTTTACTCTATTATTATTCATTGGGCTTTAGCTTACTGTATTATTTATGTATGTAGGTGATCAGGCGCGTGACCAGGCTAGAGGCTTCTATCTAGAATCTGTTTTGTCAGCCCACCTATGTGCCTCCCGTGGAGGTTCCGGATGTGATAAGTGTTGTCATTACGTAATTCAAAGTTTAAGTTATGTTTTCTTAATTGGTTCTTCAAGTCATGTGTTTTGAAAAAGGGACTAAGTCCCTTCCTGCCTAATCTGTATATATTATGACTTAAAGATGATATGTATATATGTATATAAAAAGTTTAAAATTTTTCTGCCTCATATAAGTCTGCACAGCTCAATGGACGTTGTATATTCTTATTTGCTTCCGCTAGCCCCTAATATTATGTTAATCTGTCTCAGAGGCCTTCGGTAATCCCAGGATTACTGGCCGGTCACGATGCTAAACCTATAGGGGCGGGTTTGGGTCGTGATAACTACAAAGTTGCTCACTTTCCTTATTATCGATTGCCCATCCGCCTACAACATCATCCTTGGCCGCACCGCCCTAAATGCCTATCAAGCTATTATATCAACCTATCACCTTGCCATTAAGTTTCCCACCGAACTGGGGGCCGGGACAGTAAGGGAAGAGCAGACTGTGGCCAGGGAATGCTATGTCGCCTCGCTCAATGAAGTCAAGCTGAAGGAGGCCATGATCATTGAAGGACTTGACGTCCGAGATGAGGACGAGCTGGTCAGAGGGGAACCTGTGGAGGAGCTCGTTGAGGTTCCCATCGACCCCACCAACCCGATGAAAATCGCCAAAATCGGCAACCAACTGTCCCCCCGAGCAAAGGCCGACCTCACCGCCCTCCTGATCGAGCACAACGATGTATTCGCCTGGACCCACTCAGACATGCCGGGTATTGACCCCTCATTCATAACCCATCGCCTCAGCATTGAACACCATTTTCGACCTTACCGCCAGAAACAGCGCATTTTCCATCCACAGCGCAATACTCTCATTGCCGCAAAGGTCGACAAGCTCCTTGAGGCACAATTCATCAAGAACGTGGACTACCATAGATGGTTGTCAAACGTGGTCCTGGTCCGCAAGAATAATGGTAAATGACGACTCTGTGTCGACTACTCAGACCTCAACCGAGCTTGCCCCAAAGACAGTTATCCTCTTCCCCGCATAGACCTGCTGGTCGACGCCACGGTCGGTCACCAAATGCTTAGCTTCATGGATGCCTTCTCTGGGTACAACCAAATTTTGATGCACCCATCTGATCGGGAACACACCTCTTTCATTACCGACCGAGGCACCTACCATTACCGTATGATGCCGTTTGGACTGAAAAATGTTGAGGCCACCTACCAACGGTTGGTCAACGCCGTTTTCCATCATCAGATCGGTCGAAATATGGAAGTATATGTCGACGACATGCTAATCAAGAGTAAACTCTCTGCTAATCATCTGACCGACCTACGAGAGACCTTCGCCACCCTACGTAAGTACCAAATGAAGCTCAACCCGGAGAAGTGCGCATTCGGCATAGGATCTGGGAAGTTTTTGGGTTTCATGGTCAGTCAGCGTGGCATTGAAGCTAACCCTGAAAAGATCAAGGCCTTGATTGAGATGCAGTCACCCAGAACGGTCAAGGAGGTTTAGAGACTCACTAGCCGAGTTGCCGCCCTCAACTGCTTCATTTCCCGCACAACGGACAAGTGCCTCCCCTTCTTCAAAGTTCTTCGGCAAACTTTTGAATGGACAACCGAATCCGAAGAGGCTTTTCAGTAGTTGAAGCAGTGCATGTGTAACAACCCTCACTTTGATTAAGTCATACTAGCATACATTCATGTGTAATCTTGTCTTGTTATGTTTATAAATCTTGTTATCTTGCTTTGTCTTGTTTGACTTGAATTGCTTGCTTGATCTTGTACCTTGCTTGATGTATAGCCGAGGTCAGCTTAGCTTAGCTCGCCTTTAAACCTTTGTACTTGGAATCATTTTGGAACCGTGGTTGACCTCTATCTTCACCTCGGCATGTTTGCCGAGATGTCACTCTTTGGGCCGATGTGTTTAGAGCCGAGGCCGAGATGTTTTGTGTTAGCGATCCTTGTCCTTGGGTAGGTGTGGCCTAGACCGAGGTGTGGCACACCCAGGCCAAGGTGTGGCACCACTTAGTCAAATGCCGACCTCCCTAGCCGATGTCCTTGTTATCCTTGCAGAAGCTTTGACTTTAGCCGATGTCCTTGCTCGCCGACGTGTTTTGCTACCAAGCTTGTTGTGTACGCTTTGTCAGAGACTTGTCTAATCCATCAGTCACCTTTTTGAACTGAACCAACCCGGTAGTGCCACGTGTCCGAGCTGTGGTTTTAGACAGCCGATAGACTTAGAAACAATCATTTTTGGTCTCAAATCTTTGTTTTAGAGAGAGAAGCTCTCAAGGGAGAAGGAAGAGCTTTAGAGAGAGAAAGGTGACTTTCAAGCTTGGTCTTGGTTGATCGAACCGTTAGATTCGTGATCTGAGGTGAGAATCTTGATCTGCTTCGGTTATTCTTATTGATTGTCAAGCTGCATTGCTTGATCGAATCTGTTTTGCATGCCATGCATTGATTTGAAGTTGGTCTTGAAAGAGAAAGTTAGTATTCATGTGTTCTTGATGAAAGTTGCACTTTGATCTAGAAGTTTATGGCTAGAGCCATGTTATTGTGTTTATTCTTGCATGTTCTTGATGTTCTTGATGTTCTTGTTCCTTGCATTCTTCAGAGGGAAACTCAGGTTTCCCCGATTTCGTTTTGTACGTGGCCAGCAGGACCACACCTCGGCTAGGAGGTGCGGGACCTCGGCATGACCTGGGCAGTACCCAGCATTGACTTAGCATGTTCCGTTTCGTTATTGATTTGGATTCGGTGGTAGTACCGAGATCATTATGTGTAAGTAAAGCTTGTTTTGAAAATGTGATTTGCTATGTGATTTGTCAGGACCTTGATCTTGCTTTGAGCCTACACCTGCAGACCGAGGTGAGTGGTGCTTTTAATAAAGCTATGTTAAACCGTTTTGATAAATCTTGTCTTGCTTTGTTTCGATGAAAGTATTTGTTAAGCATGAATGTTTAGCCTAATGCGATGTATCATTGTGAGCTTTGTCTTGATGCTATCTTGAGAAGTCCCTTGGCTGGAGGACTATAAACTTTTGCAGCACTAAGTGTAAAAGTCCCTTGGCTGGAGGACTCTAAACTTTCGCAGCACTATGGATTAAAAAGGATACGGTCCTTTCTTGAACACAAGTCCCTTAGCTGGAGGACTCTAAACTTTCGCAGCATCATTTTGTCTAGAACGATTACGGATCGTATAAATCTTGGTTTTGCCACTAATGGGCTAACACACGTACTGATTGTCTGGAAAGCTTTTGTCCTTGGTTGCCGATGTCATGAGCATCCCTTGAAACTTGTAAGATTGGAAAGATGAATACGGTTCATCCTTTGAATTGGTAAAGGTTTATTGTGCTTTGCTGGAAAGGATCTCGGCTAATATTTGGATGGATTTGACATGTTTTGTTTTGAACAGACTTCGGCTATATTCATGCAAAACCTTTATTATTAGTATCATTCACTGAGTTTCCATACTCACCCTCTCTATATATATATGTAGGTGATGAGCAGGACGGCGGTGACGCCTAGATGTGTTTGCAAGACTTATTTTGGATTCTCGATTTTTACGTCGGCTTGTTTTGCATTCTTGTCGACGACACTGTTTCCACTCCGGCATTTTGTGTTTACGTCGGCATTTTGTATTTATCTCGGCAGATCTTGAAAATCATGCTTCTTGGCTCATATTCATTGTATTTTGCACTTGTCGGCTTAGAAGCCTTTTGATCAAGATTTGACTTGTATTTTGATAATTTGGACTGATTGTAAGACTATATTGAATATGTCTTGTCATTTGATTTATGCACAGCTCTTATGGACCACTTGTATTTTGATTTATTGCTTCCGCATTTTTGTAAGCCCCTATGTGTACTCTGTTGTGTGTGGATTTTGGTAAGTTGGCCTTCGGTAATTATGGATTACTGGCCATCACGGCACCATCCTACTAGGGGCGGGTTGGGGTCGTGACAGCATGGCCAACCCCCCCTCCTTTCACAGGCAATCACGGGCGAGCCCCTCTTCCTATGTTTAGCCGTGTCAAACACCACAGTCAGTGCAGCTCTTATCAGGGAAGACGGCTCTGTCCAACGACCGGTCTACTACATCAGTCGGGCTCTCAGGGGAGCGGAGCAGAATTGCCCACTGTTAGAAAAATTGTCTTTGGCCTTGGTCACTACCTCCAGACAACTCCGTTCTTACTTCCAAGCCCATTCCATAGTGGTCCTCACCGACTAACCTTTGAAGAAGGTCATGCAGCAACCAGAACTTTCCAGCCGACTCATGCAGTGGTCAATGGAACTCAGCCAGTTTGACATCTCATACCGACCTCGAACAGCAATAAAGGGGCAGGCTGTTGCTGATTTCATCCTGGAATTCACTAATCCTACCCCAACCACGGCCCCTCCACCCCCACCAACCCTTACCGAGCCAGAAGACCCTCATTCTTGGACTCTCAACGTCGACGGATCATCCTGCAAGGAAGGCAGTGGGGCTGGTCTCATCCTCACTACCCCTGAGGGTGGCTATTTCAAATGTGCTCTCCGTTTCTTATTCAAGGCCAATAACAATGAGGCCGAATACGAGGCATTGATCGCAGGTCTCCGCTTAGCCAGGGACATCGGTGTCAGCCACATCCGGGTGTTCAGCGACTCCCAGCTCATTGTCGGACAAATTATGGGAGAATTCGATGCCAAGGAGGATACAATGCGGGCTTACAGGGATATTACTCCCCCCTTTGTTCGCCTCTTCAATAACTTCCATATCAAGCACATCACTCGGATAGAAAACTCTAAGGCAGATGATATGGCTCAACTAGCTTCTGCAGACCAGTCCGACCTCAGCCATGGTGTCTGCCTCGAATACCTAGCCCACCTTGCCATCTATCCCGACCAACAAGAAGTGCAGTTCCTCCAAAATGAACCCATTCCTTGGGCGTCCGACATTTTCCTATTTTTGACAACGGGGGCACTTCCAGATGACCAACAGCAAGCCACCAAAGCCAGCGCCCAGCCGTCCAATTACATCCTTGTCAGTGGCGTCTTGTACAAACGTGGTTTTTCATGCCCGTATCTGCGATGCCTCAATCCAGCTCAAGCAACCTATGTGATGCAGGAAATCCATGAGGGTATTTGTGGTAATCATTCGGGCGGCAAGTCTCTAGCCCACAAAATACTTCACACTGGTTATTTCTGGCCCACTCTCAATCAAGATGCGACTGACTTCGTGCTCAAATGTGATAAGTGTCAGCATTTTGCCAACATCCCCCATGCTCCTCCTACAGAGTTGATCACACTTTGCAATCCTTATCCGTTCGCCAAATAGGGGATCGACTTAGTTGGTCCACTTCCCACCGGCTGAGGCCAGACCAAGTTCGCGATAGTCGCCATTGATTACTTCACCAAGTGGGTAGAGGTAGAACCCCTTGCCACCATCACTGGGCGAAACACAACCAAATTCATCTGGCAGTCGATCGTATGCAGGTTTGGCATCCCTCAAGCCATCGTCTCTGACAACAGCAAACAATTCGACAACGCCAAGTACAGGAAGTTCTGTGTAGACCTCCAGATCCAACCATGTTTCTCCTCCCCAGGTCATCCCCAAGCCAATGGCCAAGTCGAGGTTACCAACCGTTCTCTTTTGAAGATCATCAAAACTAAGCTAGAAGCTGCTAAGGGACTTTGGGCTGAGGAATTACCGAACGTACTCTGGGTTTACCGTACTACCGCTTGAACTCCCACTGGGGAGACCCCCTTTCGCTTAACCTACGGCGTTGAGGCGGTCATCCCAATGGAAGTCGGTCTGCCTACCCCAAGGGTTTTACATCTGAATCCAGAAGTAACTGAAGAGCTCCGTCGGGTAGACCTTGACCTAATCGAAGAGCTCAGAGAAACCACTGCTGTCAGACTGGCCTCATACCAACAGAAAATGAGAACACACTACAACCGCAAAGTACGTCCAAGGGAGTTCGCCGTGGGGGACCTTGTCTTGCGTGAAGTAACTCTTGCCACCAAAAACCCGACTGAAGGCAAACTTGCAGCCAAGTGGGAAGGACCTTACATTGTGAAAGCCTGACCACGTCCGAGCACTTACCAACTTCAGGACATGGAAGGTCAAGACCTCCCCCACCCATGGAACGCCGAACACCTGAAGCGTTACTTTCAATAAATTCCTACTTTTGTATTGCTCAGCTGTTGTATTTTCTTTTCGACAAATTTACATGCTTGAACATTCTTGTTCTCCTCTCACATAATGTAACTTTTTGATCAACTGGGCTACACTTTCCATGACAACAATTTTATATCTCAGTTATCTATATGGCGTCTCCATAACATTTTCATTGCAGCACTCATAAAAAGCCTCAGCCAGACTGAGCACCAATCGCCTTGTCCAGACCGAGCGACAAAAAGCCTCAGCCAGACTGAGCATGAAGAACTTGGCCAGACCGAGTTGTTAAAAGCCTCAGCCACACTGAGCACCAAAAGCCTCGGCCAGACCGAGTCGTTAAAAGCCTCAGTCAGACTGAGCACAAAAAGCCTCAGCCAGAAGGAGCACCAAATGCCTCCTCCAGACCGAGTGACAAAAAGCCTCAGCCAGACTGAGCATGAAGAACTCGGCTAGACCGAGTCGTTAAAAGCCTTAGCCAGACTGAGCACCAAAAGCCTCGGCCAGACCGAGTCGTTAAAAGCCTCAGCCAGACTGAGCACCAAAAGCCTCAGCCAACTTGAGCACCAAATCTCTCAACTAGAGTGAGCACCAAAAGCCTCGGCCAGCCTGAGCATGACAAGCCTCAGCCAGACTGAGCGTAAACGCCTTGGTCAGCGCAAGACTGAGTTACTTCAAGCCACTGAATTATTTGCAAAGTCAGTGAATCATAGCTTTCTCCCAACTGAGCACGCATACAGAGCTCAGTCAAGGCCATTCAAGCCAACCTCATGCTTGTGGCATTCGTAGACACACTTAGTCAAAATGCCAGGTCCATGTTTTTACACCACTCTTTGCTTAGTCAAATTCCAAACTAATCTTTTATTTACCAACACTCTTGCAACATGATTTACAACTCCATTTTTGGGCATAATTTGAAACTTCACATCTCTAACGTTCTTACATGTTTCCTTTACAAGTCAGACTATTTCCTTATTTATCAACAGTTGCAAGTCAGCCTTTTTCTTTACAAGTCAAGCCTAACTTTAATAAACCACTCTCATTCACTTCAACAGTGTGGCAGACACACACTTGTAATTTTATTACATCTTAACCTTCACTTTGCATTGAGTTTTTAATACAAGTTCGACTCCAATTTACATTGAGATTTTCACAACGATTTGTACACAAGCTTCACACACAAGCCACCATTCTCATTCATTTCAGATGCACAAGCAAGAACAATCGAATGAAAACACAACTGAAATTTTATTCATTCACAAACTTGTACATAAGTTCATTACAACATTTCAAAAAAAAAAAAACAAAAACAAAAACAAAAACAAACACACAAAAACAACTCTAAGTACAAATTTTGTTCACTTCAATTATTCCTCCTCACTAGAAACGAGGTCTTCTTTTTCAATACCTTCATCCATGGGGGTCTAGGCCACATCGTCTTCGTCAATTTTTACACAACTGAGGTCTAAGTCTGGGAACAGCTCTTCAGCTTTACGCTTGAACATCTTCCAGCCACTGTCCCAGAACTCAGCCATTTCGTGCTTATAGAAGTCTGACCGCTGGAAGCTCTCAATAACTTCTGCTTCAGTCCTGCCCCCAGCGGTCGTTCCTGACGGGCCCGCCCCACCAGACTCCTCCCTTGCCAAGCTGCTGGTGACCGCTGCATCGACTGCCATCTGAAATTCAACAGACCCCTTGAATTGCTCTACCGCTGCGATACACAGATCGAGGTATGATGCCCTCTCAAAGGCTACTTTGGTCCTCTCCACCTCCTATTCCTTCTCCAATGCTGCCCTTTCAGAGGCTGCCTTGGTCCTCTCCACCTCCAACTCTTTCTCCAACCTCGCCCTCTCCTCCAGCAACTTGGCACACTCATCTTCCAGCTCCTTCTGTAGCCCAGCAATCTTCAGGTCTACGTCTTCTTTTTCCTTGATCTGCTGGGCACGCAGATCTTCATTGTTGGTCATAGCCTCTTCAAATCGTTCGACGGCAACCGCGCAGGCCTTTTGAGTATCCTTCAGCTTCTTCTGCTCGCCAGCAAGCTGGAACTCAAGCGACACTACCCTGCGGCACTCGTCCTCAAGCTCCAACTTGGCCGCGAGCAGCTCAGCGTGGGCACGATCGGCAACATTCTTCTGCAGCACCGCCAACACTCCTAACTTTTTCGCTTTCTCAGCCTCCTCCCAACTTTTGGCACACGCGCCTTGCGCAGCCTTCTTCCAGCTTGCACTCTCCCTCGTGAAACTTGCAAGTTGGGCCTTCACCTCCTCTAACTTGGCTTTCACCGCCACCGCCTTTCTCAGCAGAGCCCCTCCTATGGTGGTTACCTCCATTTGGGCAGAGCATAACCCCCTTAGCAGCTCAGCCTCATTGAACCTGGCCACTGAGCGGACGGCTGCATCATCCACTATCCCCACAAGGCGATCTGCAGCTTCCCTGGCTGGGCCTTCATCTCCTTCCAGTCGCCCAAACACCGCGCAGGCGTGGTAGATAGCAGTCGTCAGCCTGACCCCCCTCTCCTTGGGACGCAGGACCCCCTTGGGGCTGTTCCTCTCCTCTTGGCTCAAGGCCAGTTGCCCCCCCTCTACTTGAACTTCTTGGGCGATCTCCACCACTACTAGAACGACCTCCACGACCTCTGAGGCAACCTCCACCATTTCTAAGGCAACCAGCCTTCCTGGGACCTCCCCCACTCCCTCCTCCTCTGCCTCCTTGGCCATGGGGGTCTCCTCTGCTGTCACTTCCCTCCTCATCTTCAAGGCAGGCTTCCCCTCTGTCACGCCCCAAACTTGCCCCTAAAAGTTTGGGCATGACCTAAGTAGAAAAGGACACTTAACCTGATTTCATATAGGGGCCTGACCGGAAGCTGCACTAATAAGTGATATAAACCAGAAACTATGTCATCCATTGAGCTACAAAATTATGCCAGGATCATAACATCTCGTAGAACAAGTACATCAAAAGCCAAAATACATTTGAGAGTTAGTTATTTACATGCATGTACAAATCCAACCCCGAGGTGGGGTACATAACAAAAATATTAAGTACATAATAACTTAAGCCAATAATAAAAGTGTACGCCATCATCTAACAGACTCCACAAAAGTAGGGTTCCGACCCCAAGCTTGGCTGTGCCTAGGCTGACAAAAGTATGACGATGCCGAGTTAAGATCGACCTCCTGGTTGGTTACCTACAGAAACAGACATAATATGGAGTGAGTCAAGCTCAGTGAATAATAGTACTTGCATACATGTATGCATGTAGAACATAATTAATGCCGTAATACAAGTTATCACATTGGCTTTGGCCCTTCTTGTTTCACAAGTTCACAATTCATAACTTCGTATATCACACATCGGCCCTTGGCCTCATAATATCATCGTTCACAAATGGCCCTTGGCTACATCGTTCCATAGTTCACAAATGACCCTTGGTCACATAGTTTCACAAAAAGGCTCTTGGCCACATTGATTCACAAATGGCTCTAGGCCACATTGGTTCACAAATGGTTCTAGGCCACATTGATTCACGAATGGCTCTAGGCCACATTGGTTCACAAATTCACAATTTCCTTGATACAGCCCAAAAGTCACAAGATTTCACATATGACGTGCATAACTTCACAACCTTTTTTATGTTTCCACAATTTCATAATGGTTCACTTATAGCGTATATATATTTCGTACCATCACAAGTTTGACAACGAAGTTCGTAACGTCAATATATAATCACATAATCACAACGTCAATAATAATAAATTGAGTAAAGGTACATTGAGGTACTATTACTCACAGCGTTGTGTCGGCGTGCTAGTGCTTTCTGGAGTGTGCCCTGCACACAATCATAACTTGTAAATTAACTCTCCTTCCTTTTAAATCATTGTGTTATCATACTTTTTATAAATTTATAACTATCTTAAAATCATCAGAAAAAGATATTCTAAAAATACCAGAAAGCTAAGCACACAAGACTGAACCAACACAATTTTTCCTAAAAAAAACGTCCCCCGCTCGAGCGCCACTTTGGCCGCTCGAGCGGAACAAAATGTTGAGAGATCGATTTTTGCGCTCGAGCGGAACTCCCTCCGCTCGAGCGGACAAGGTAATTTTGAAAAAACTACTGAGAGATTGATTTTCCCGCTCGAGCGGGATATACTCCGCTCGAGCGGACCAGATGAATTCTGAAAGTTTGATTTTCCAATTGAGTCCTAACTTGGTAGCTAGCTAACACTTCAATATCTCTTTAATTAAGGCTCAAAACACTTGAATCACAACTTCTAAACAAACATACATGCAACATACATTCTTTCAACATTTTACTCCTTAAATCCAAACTCAAAACAACCATAACCTTCCAAAACTTCCACTGTTATGGATTTACATGAACATATGCATCAAGAGGTACCTAAGCTTCTAGTTCACACACATAATTGAATATTCTCAAGACATAATAAGGAAATAGGGTATAGATGTCCTTCCATAACTCAATTTTGTTGATGATCAACATAAATCATCTCATAAACCCTCAAATCTACCATAACTTCCCAAAAACAAAAGGAAAACTCCCAACCAAGATCAAGAGGGAGATTAGATCAAGAAATTTTCCATACCTTGAGTTTAATCTAGACAATCTTCACCAAATTCCCCAAATCCTTCACTTGGAGAGCTTCTCTCCAACTCTCACGTTTTTCCCTTCTTCTAAGGAGATATTTTTTTGTTGATTCTAAATCAACAAGAGCTTAGGTATATATATATATATAGATATAACCTTATAAGAGAATAAGACAAAGTTGAATCGTTTACTCATTTCGAAATTAAAATTTCGTAAACATGCTTAATATTACCTAAAAATTATGCTGATCACAAATATCTAATCAATTTCTAATAATTAAGCCGTTAAGGCCTCCAATTTCTGTTTTAACGTTCTAATAGTAACAGATACTTTTCTTGCCTAACAGATAATGTTCAATTCATAAAGCATCAACTCATAAGACATATATACTTAACTTAAATTCTCATGCAGTTTCACATTAAATATTTGAAAGCACCGAATAAAGACTAAAATATAGCAGAATCACATACGAGGGTGGGGTTATTACACCCTCACTCCTCTTCACCTTTCTTTTCTTCTTCCCCACACTGCCCATCTCTTGGTTAGCCCTCTATTTCAATGTATCAATCGGGGGCGGTCGTGGCTCAGATTCACCCAAGTCTTTTTCCCCCAGCGATTTGGGGCGCAGTCGGATCCTCTCCCGTGCGATCGGCTTATGCGGTTGGTCTTCTTGCGCCTCTTTGAACTTACTGGCTTGGGCGAGGATGGTCCTATCCTCCGCTTCTTGTGCCTTCCTTCTCGCCTCTAATTCCGCCCGGTCGAGGTCTCCATTGTTCGGTTAAGGACCCAACCCTACCGCAAACAAGGCTGACGGCTGAACAAGCTTGTTCCACTTGGCCCCCTCCTTCTCCCGCAATTCCTTCACTTTCTTCACCCTCTCCTCCGCTACTGCCCCCAGTCTTGGCTCCATTGATTTGGTGGGCACTTTCCAAACTGTACGCACCCCAACCCCTTCATTAGTGGACACATAGAACCACCGCGGCCTCCACCCCTTGATCGATGATGGCAGCCCCGCCACCAACCCCTTCCCTGCTGCTACCTGTAGGGTAACCCAAGTCTCTTGCTGCCCTGACGCCTTGTAGCACGCAAAAAACTCGTCCACTGTCATTTCAGCCACCCCATTCGCCTTCGGCCCCGCACTCGCACACGCCAGCAAGATCTTCCACGCATTGGGCATTAGCTGGCCTAGGGCTACCTCCAACCGGTTTAGTACATCCACCACTATCCGGGGGAGGGGCAACCTTAACCCTCCCTTCAACGCCTCCTCGTACAGGGCGAACTCCCCCGGTCGAGCATCAGACGCCCTCTCCTCTGATTTCGGCAGTTTCAACTCTATCTCTGCAAGGATCTGGTACTTCTCCCGCATCTCCTCCAGCTCCTTCACGGTAATGATCGACTTATCAGCCTTTGTATGCCAATGATCTGGCTCCACCTGGCTTATCGGCGTTGGGGCCGCCATCATGGTGAAAGAATGAGATTGTACCACTGGCTCCCCTACCCTCTCCATTTGCCTCTCCGCCCTGTATTGCTCCGCCAACTCCACCGCATCGTCATCCCCAAGTGGATCAACCCTGGCGATTCCAGCCTCTTCTTGGGCTATTTATGTGGTGTGTCTACGAATAGCTTTAGATGCGGGCGCAAGGAAATTCAAAAAATGTCGCAGAGGTGTATCGTCAGCAACAAAGGAGTTAACACTTAGAATGTGTTGATTTTTTGCAAAGAGCTAGGTAAATCGAATAATACCAAAGGCCCAAGGCTTGCCCGTATTTCAAGGGCCACAATTAATTTTCGCCAATTTGAAAAATTTTCAAAAAACTCCGCCAAAACTGTCTTTTCAACACCCACAATGACCTATCGTTTCACTTCTGGCTCAACGCCTAACCTCCCTCACCCCGAGATGCTGCCACATGTACGACTACGATTCACTGCCCCCTCCCCTACCCTGTCTTTTCCACTTCAAATCACCACGTGGCACGCCACCTCTCGAACCCCGCGCCCCCCCACCTTACCCTTCGGGGTCGGCCCCTCCACTCGGCCACCCTTCGCGGTCGGCCCTCCTCATGGTCGGTCCCTTCGCTCGGCCACCCTTCGCGGTCGGCCCTCCTCACGGTCGGCCCCTCCACTCGGCCACCCTTCGCTGTCGGCTCTCCTCACGGTCGGCCCCTCCACTTGGCTACCCTTCGCGGTCGGCCCTCCTCATGGTCGGTCCCTCCACTCGGCTACCCTTCGCGGTCGGCCCTCCTCTCGATCGGTCCTTCCACTCAACCATTTCTGGTCGGTCTTTCCTTTCACTCGACCTTCAACCCCCATCTTCCTCATTATTCCCTTCGTTGGACTAAAGTTGCACTCGGGAATGGGGGACTACTGACGTGGTTAGGACTAGAAAGGCCATAACCCACTATGAACAACCCAAGCCTACCACTGACATAACCCAACTGATAAGGCCCAGCACAGCCGGAAATCAACATGGCGTGAAAGACCAATGATATTCAGACACGTGGCACGTAAAGGGCAGGCCACATCAACAGACAAAGATCTGCAAAGTTATTGCCACTGCACATCGCCATTAATGCAGCCTCTCACAGCATTTATTACGACAACACTTCTCCGTCGGGACGGCACGCCCTCACCCTGAACAAGGTAAGCTACAGCATAGACTTTTGGACAAGATGACAGGCCGGAAGGGACAACGAAATGATTACCAAAGGATATAAGCAGACGTTGAAGACAAAAAGAAGGCTAAGCTTGCTATCTCCAATCTTTCTCTACACTCTACTTCTCTTTCTAACTTGCTCGTCGGAGGGTTCGCTAAGGGACTCCCCGTTCCCTGTTGAACTTGTGTACAGGTTCTCTGGTGGGCTTGAACACTCAATTATCGGTTGAAGAAGCGTGGATTAGTCCGATCCATTCCACTTGGGACCCGTGATACCATAACTGTATCATCAAGCCCTAAGCTTCAGGACTAAGTTCTCTTAGGGTTTATTTTACTTATTTAATAGTGTTTATACATAGATACGCATGTGTATCGATTAAGTGCTAAAACAAGAAACTATTTGGAAAAAGTTGATTAGAAAGTGATGAAATAAAGACATTCGCGGAATTGCAAATAACGATGGCCAAGTTTGGGTGTCACTATATAAAGTGTACAGATAAGTTCCTCTCAGCCAATAAGCTAATAGCAAACACCTTAAAAAGAACTTTTGAAGAAGTCAGATTTCTACCAAATCATACCACGTTGGATCAATGAGCTCCATGTGGGGGCCGCTAATTCAACCATATGACTCGGTGATATGCACGTTTTTTCCATATGAAATTTATTTAGAACATAACATTTACACGAGTTCTTCATTGATGTCTCTATTCTACAACATTTTTTTCCCTTTTGAGCTCCAGTTTAATGGCTTGTGTTAGTAATTCACTAAAAAAGGAATACATATATTTGCTAGATCAGGATTCATAGTTGAGTCATGATTTCTCTATTGAACAAAAGGATATCTGGATATATAATATTCCCTTACTCGAGAAGCGCCATCTCTAGCTAGATTCCCTTCAAGATCTCCAACGATTCTGGCCAACCATATCTCCAAGTTCCTCTAGATTTCTTTGAAGTTGTTTTTAATTGAGTCCAAGCACCGCTGTGTAGTCAGTTTGGTGTGACCTTCAAGCTCATCCCCAAAATGGCTCTTTCCCATCTCAGTTTTCAATGCCATCAGCTTTTGTCTAGTTTCAGATGCACGCTGCTGGAGACGAAATGCTTCAAGCAAAAACTCTGTTTGCCTTTGTGCTCAAAACTCCGAGCTCAGTGTGGGTCCACATGGATCACTTGTTTGCTATATCAAGCAAGACAAACATTGTCACTAACATTCGTCATTATAAATCAATATTACTAAAATAGACAGGTCACAATGCCCATGACAGTGAGACAGAAACTAAAGGACCACGAATTATGTCAACTGGATGATTGTACGAGTGAAGCAGAGAAAGTGTTCAAACTTCAATTGATATATCCATCCCTAACCTTAATCCCAGAATTTTCACCCTGGTCTTCCATCAACCGACCATGAATTATGTCTACTGGATAAACAGCCAAGGGTTGTGCAAATTATACAACTTACACTTTCAAATATTTGATCCTAACACATTTTGTGGATTAATGTAGTTTCTGGGATCATTGAAGAATTGCTAACATCTTACTTCTATTTCAAATAAATTTTTTACTAGAGAAGTTATTTAGTGCTCATGGAGCAAGGTTCTTTCTTAAAATTATGGGTGTTAACCGGCCTACTTTGACAGCCTGTCACATCATATATTATAGCTACTGTCGCATTTGACAAAAAAAGTTTTATGTTGTAATATGGTGACGTAAAATGATAAGGTTCCTAAACTACTTGAGGATGAAATACATTATATAAAAGAATAAAGCTGCAAAAAAGAGGCTGTTAACTTGCTATGCATTACCACTTTTTTGCATAGATCATCAATCTTCTGTGAAAGAGCTTGATATCTCTTTGCTTGCTTTCTCACCTGTGATGGTGGTACCTTTGATTGATCACCTTTACCAATTCTTTCCAAATTCATCAGTTCATGCTCAAGTAACTCTAGTTTAGAGGAGACACCTGTTGACTCACCATCCACCTTCCATGGGGACTCCCTTCTAAAACAACAAACATTTGTTGCTGTTTAATTAGTTACAGTATGTCGACATTATATGATTTCGTAAAGATTTTTAAGAAGATTGTTAGAATTTACCTCGATACAAAATGCTTCAAATGGCACAATGATTCAACAGATTCAGTAAGTGCAAAAAACACCATGTTTTATACCTCAAAAAAAGAAAAAAAAGAAAAGAAAAGGGGTCATCCGCACACAGGTAGATGAGTCCATGAAAGATATAGACATCACAAATTAACTCGATAGTGATTTTGTGACATCACTTTACTGGAGTTCAGACGATTATCTATCAAGTAAATTGATTTTTTGTACCAAAATTGAGGAATCCAACGTTGGGTGCTCTTACCAACATGCAATTCGGGTTTCAGTGGTGATGGAAGTGGAAGATGGTAGACCATTATCTTCCAACATTTTCCTACGTAGTTTGTCATTACAAGAACTTAATTTAAATAGAAAATTGTGGGCTTCTATAATACCAATTACAGTTGGATGAAAGAGATGCACGAAGAAGTTCCAGTCAAATGCTGAAGTGCAATGGTAACACTACAAGAAAAATGACTTTTGGCGACTAAATTTTTAGTCGCCAAAAGTCTACTTTTAGTCGCCGAAAGTCCAAATTTCACCTTCCCCGACGAAATTTTTTAGTCGCTATATTAGTCGCATATTTGTGTTCGGCGGAGGGTATTGGCGACTAAAATTTTTTTAGTCGCCAAAAATAGGTCTTTACCGACTAAAAAATTAGTCGCCAATAGTGTTTTTCAGTTTTGGAAATAATACATTTAGCGACTAAAAATTAGTCGCCAATAGTGGTTTTCAGTTTTGGAAATAAAGACTTTTGGCGACTAAATTTTTAGTCGCCAAAGGTGTTTCCGACGGAAAAAAAAAAAAAAGTCCACTTTTTTTTTGCTTCTGCTGAGTTTCGAACCCCAACCATTCACATTCCACGCCTTTTTGGCAACACCCGCCCTCCACTATGCCACCACAACTTCACATGTACGAACACGCAATATATATTATTTATATATTATATTATTCGGATTAATATAAAATAATAATATATACAAATATAATTATTTTAATTCAATATAATTAATTAAAAAATATATTATTTATTAAAAAAAAATTCTGGCACTTTTGGCGACTAAAGTTAGGTTTAGTCGGCAAAAGGCCTCCATTTAGCTACTAATTTCTGTTTAGTAGCCAAAAAGAATGACTTTTAGCGACTAAAGTTAGGTTTAGTCGGCAAAAGGCCTCCATTTAGCTACTAATTTCTGTTTAGTAGCCAAAAACAGAACTTTTAGCGACTAAATTTAGGTTTAGTCGGCAAAAGCTCTCCATTTACCTACTAAATTTTTTTTAGTAGCCAAAAATACCACTTTTGGCGACTAAAGTTCGGTTTAGTCGGCAAAACCCTCCATTTAGCTACTAAATTTGTTTTAGTAGCCAATAATCTGCACTTTTGGCGACTAAACCATTTTAGTCGCCGATTGTCCTACTTTCAGCGACTAAATTTCATTTTTTAGTCGCCAAAACCCGATTTTCTTGTAGTGTAATATCGAAGAGTTGTTTATAAAGTCAAACAGAGCTAGAAAACAAAATCCTGAGTGAGCACCGAAAAGATCAATTTATCACCAAGTTATCGATAAGTGAATGAGGACAAAATGGCTAACAAGAGAAAAGACAAAGGATCGGACAAATTGCAAATTACTGTACCCACTCCATTACAAAGATAATTAATAGGGGACTTGGGTGTGTGCGCTATTTTCTGACTACATTGCTAAACAGGTACTCGGCAGGAGAACACCGACAGAATAGATTGCACCTGAATGACCTATCACAGAAAGATAAAATTCCGGCGGTGGTTCGTCCACCCGGGGATACTCCAACGATCAAGTCAGTTATCTCTTAAAGATAGCAAAAATACTTAACTCACTTACTCAAAATGCAAAAAGTGTACCTTTGACTCACGAGGGTGCCTTACTTTTATAGCCAACACTAACCTGGTTCTTGTAGAAGCCTAGCTTCTTCTGGACTCTGGCCCAATGCCTATCTTGGACCCCCAGTCAGATAAAGATAAACTCCCTAAGAGCTTTATTCTTATCCAAGCTAAGGTCCTCCCCCACTCTAGGACTCTTATAGCCTATCCGTTTACCTCGCATTCCAGCATCTTCGCAGATAATCTCAGCCTAGCCGAAATCACATCGGCATCATGACCAGGACACATGGCACCTCGGCTGGCACTTCGGTGCCATCTTGGCCATGTGTCGTTTACTCAAAAAAATATGTCCCCACAACTGCCCCCTAGGTTCTATTACCTCTGTATCCTGAGGTAATGGAACCTATATCTTTTGACCACATAGAATGTCAGCTAAGCTTGCTCTATTCTTCATTATCGAGGTCATCATTCGTCGGTTCCATATGACTGTCAGGACCCAAACCCGCCCCTAAGGGTTTAGCACCGTAACCAACCAGTAATCCGAGATTACCGAAGGCCTGCTTAACAGTAATACAGTATAACAGAGTACAGGGGCATGGCGGAAGCCAATATAGTAAATAAACGATATCCAATGAGCCATGACAGTCTGTATGCAAAAAGACTTTTCATACATAAATGCAGTCAGTGACAAAACAGTATATACATATATACCATCATTCAAAACAGGGACTTAATCCCTACTAAACAGTACAGTCTATACAGTTATTACATAACCTACATAGAGACAGACGAGGGAGATAAAAACACCCCTAAGCCATAGCTTGAACAGGCTTGGAACCTCGCAGTGAGGCATAGTGGTTGGCTTGACAAAACTGGAGTTTACCCCGACGCTTCTAGCATTGATCCGGTGCCTGTACACCTACATATATATATGAACAGTGAGCTAAAGCCCAGTGAATAACATAATGCGTAAAGAGGTTTAGAATGAATGTCCTTACAGTAATGAAAACAATTCATTAAATCAGTATATCAGTTGTTCAGTACAGTAAACAGTCATATATGGTACATCCATTAGCATAACAGTGAACAGTAGGTCTTAAAAGACCGAACAGTAAGTGATGGCCATCAATCAGTAAACAGTAGTGGTTCTGATAAGGGAACCGCCAGAGATCTCTGTAACAGTAACAGTAGTTGCTAAGGATGCCACAATACAGTTCAGAATATAGGACATACGTTCATTCAGTTAACAATATCAGTTCAGAAAGCAGTACAGTTCAGTCGTTCAGAAGATAATCATTTTGAACATATCTTTACACAGTTGTTACTCACAGAGTTCTGGGCTACGGTGAGATAGAGCGTCTCCTCGGAAAGCCAACCCTACACAGTTTACAGGTTGAACATACACTAAGCTACACAGTTGGGAAAGTAATAACTTAGTCCCTAAATTGCCTCGGTGTGGTTCTACATCTATATCCTCACTAAGATGTCTTAAACTAGGCCTAAAAATGCCTAGGATGGGATGAGGATGCAAAGATGCACTTAGAAAATATTTTCAGAATTTTTCAGAAAATAAGGGTCTCGCTCGAGCGTGGATTTCTTCGCTCGAGTGAGCTTGTCAAAACAGTAGGGTCGCTCGAGCGTGGACTTCCTCGCTCGAGCGGTCTGCAAAAATGCAAAAAGTACTGGGTGTTGGAAAACTCCGCTCGATGCTCGCTCGACGCTTGCTCGAGCGTAAGACACAGTCCTCGCTCGAGCGTAGGTTCTCTCGCTCGAGTGTGTGTCTGCGTGCACCAAGATTCTGAGAGCTTGAAATTTACGCTCGAGCCACTATTCCTTCGCTCGAGCAGAGCTCAGAATAAACGATGGTCGCTCGAGTATGGAATCCTTCGCTCGAGCGAAGAAGCCAAATTCTGGAATTTCCAGATTTGCCTCCCAAGCTCAAACCAAGCATTCCTTAGCTCAAAACTCAACCTCTTGGGCCCAACTTCTAGAAAACACATCTAAACTCAATATACAACAAGTTTCAAAGCTTAATTTGTGAAATCCAAGCCCAAGGTGAGTCAATTAAATCCAATTTTCAAACCCATTTCCATGAACATGATCCAAACATGACATGCATGAATCAAACTCAATTCAAAGCTTCAAAACATGCTCTAATAAGCCAATTCCTTTCAAAAACAAGATGAAATCATGGTCCTAAACATTAACATGAACATGCATGCAACATTTGCCATGAAATCAACCCAAAACTCTTCAATGCACACATACATGCAACAATTAAGCTTTAATTCAGCATGCTAGAACTAAATCATGCCTTAGCTCTACAATTTGACATGAATCATGCAAGAATTAACTTAAATACACAATAAAGAAGGTCAATGATCTACCTTACGTCTAGTAGTTTAAGTGTAGAGGCTCAAATAAGTAAGAACTCCTTCCAATCTTCTAATGGCAAGCTAGGTACAAGATGAAGACCAATCTTCTATGTTTCTCTCTCTCTAAAATCGGCAAGAACAATGAAAATGGTTGAGGAAATGTTTGTTGTAATGAACTAAGGCTTCAAAAAGGTTTACATAGTGGCCCACTCACAATGGTAAGGTTGTAATTAAACCCAATTCTTGTAATTTACCATTATTTAATCTAATTTAATCACACTAAATCACATTTCAAATAGTTATGTCATAAAATCACATAAATTATAATGATCCTAAAACATCAACCAATTTCTGATTCGGCCGCCGATAAGGCCTTTAACTTACAGTTTAAACATATAATCACACAGTCAAACAGATAGAATGCAATTCAAACAGATATATATATTCAATCGATTCAGTTCAGATTTCAGTCAGTCAGTTCAGTAACTCAATCAGTTCAATTATCGATGATAATCAGTCCCAGTTTAGCAATAATCAACAGTTTATCGGTAAACAGTAGTGAGGGTCATTACAATGACCAAGACTTGTAGTCTGTTTTCATCAATGCCTTAGAACCAATAACCAAGTTTGTTCAAGTTATTTTAGCCAAGATCGTCCCCTAAGCCGAGGTCTTTGCTTCATTAAATCAAGAACTCCAAGAGTTTCAACACGCGTATGAGCTGTCACGCACAGTATTTCAACCATGTTTGCCATGCGTCTCGTTTCTATTGAACCGTACCTGACACCCGCCATCAGGTCGCGTCATTTTTGCCTGCGCCGCCTAACAGGCACGTCGTCTTAGGCACATTCAATACCATTTTGCCGTCCTTTCGTGTTTTGATAAAAAAAAACACTTCTCTTTCCTCGTCTTTTCACTTTCACATCACCGTTTTCGTTCAAGCTCTCTCTCTCTCTCTCTCTCTCTAACTTTCTCTCACAAATCCTCCATTGTTGCCTTCTCGAAGGTTTCTGCAACCACTTCCATTCACCTCCTCCGGCGAAGTATCCACCGTTTTGCCACTCGTACCACCAGGATTCAACTCTGGCATACTTTACACCGGCGTCACCTTCTTTTGGTAAGTCACTGCTCCCCCTCTTATCAATCTGTGTTACCTGAAATTCCAGTCGACGAAAAATCCAAGTTCAAAAGTTTCTTCTGTGATTGAAGCCAATTAGGAAAACGTGGACCCAAATGACATGATCTTAAAAGAATTTGATCAAGTTGGAAAGGAGGAATCCACTTAGGGGTTACTTTAAAAATCAATGAATTGTCAGTAGCACCTAAAATTTCAAATTTTTTAGATTGGCAAAATGAGTTTCAGACACATTTCCTTCCAACAAATTATAATCTATATATAGTTCTTCTAACTTCGTGAGATTACCAAGAATTTCAGGAATTGTTCCATTCAATCGATTATTAGTCAAATATAATGACACTACAAGAAAATGCAGAAATGGCGACTAAAAAAATTATTTTCGTCGCTGAAAGTGTCATTTTCGGCGACTAAAATGGAATTAGTAGCCAAAAGTGAAGACTTTTGGCGACTAAAACAATTTAGTAGCCAAATGTATAGTTATTGGCGACTAAAAATCAATTTAGTCGCCGATTATATGGGTTTTACAGACTAAAGGTTTTTAGTAGCTAAAAGTGACGGTTTTTGGCGACTAAAATAATTTAGTAGCCAAAAGTATAGGTTTTGGCGACTAAAAAATAGTTTGGTCGCCGATTATACGTGTTTTGGCGACTAAAAACAGTTTGGTCGCTGAAAGTGAAGCATTTTGGCTACTAAAAAAAATTTAGTAGCTAAAAACAGGCAATTGGCGACTAAAATTCAGTTTAGTAGCCAAAGGGGACGTTTTTGGCGACTAAAAACAGGTTTGGTCGCCAAAACTGTTTATTTTTAGGCGGAACTTATTTTTTTAGCGACTAAACAATAATTAGTAGCCGAAAATTACAGAATTGGCGACTAAATAATGGATTTAGTCGCCAAAAGTGGCCTCAATTTGTTTTAGTAAATAATTTATTTTTTACATAAATTATATTGAATAAAACTAATTATATTTATCTATATAGTTTTATATTAATACGGGTCAATATACTATATAAATAATATGTATTTCATATATATTCATGTTGTGTTGTAGCGGCATAGTGAAGTGAGTGTGTTGCTAAAAGTTTAAAATGTGGGACAGGTTGGTGGTTTGAATCTCAGAAAAAGCAAAAAAGTTGGTATTTTTTTTTTCACGGAAGCACCTTTGGCGACTAAAATTATTAGTCGCCAAAAGTCTTTATTTTGGCGACTAAACGGTTTAGTCGGCGATTCAGTGAGTATTGGCGACTAAAGGATTAGTCGCTAAATGTATGATTTTCAAAAGTGTAAATCACTATTGGCGACTAAAACTTTGGTCGCTAAAGACCTGTTTTCTGCCGACTAAAAAAGTTTTAGTCGCCAATACCTCCGGCGACCATGTATTCGCGACAAAAGCGGCGACTAAAAATTTTAGTCAAGGAAACTAAAAAGTCGACTTTTGGTGACTAAAAATGGACTTTTAGTGACTAAAAATGGACTTTTAGCGACTAAAAATTTAGTCGCCAAAGGTAATTTTTCTTGTAGTGTGATTTTAACGATGATAATCTTCCTATTGACGATGGAAGTGGACCAGCAATCAAATTAACTGAAAGATGTTAACTGAAAGATGTAGTTCCTGCAAATTTTTAAAATGCCCGAGATTATCATCGAAAGAACCAGAAAGTTGGCATCCAATTAAGCTTAGCGTCTCCAAAGTATTTGAAATGCATCCAGTCAAACTTCTAAAAACATCTGATATGTCACCAAATTGTTATCTGAAAAATCAATAAATTTTGTGTTGCAAAGACCTCCCATAGATCTTGGTATTCTTCCTTCAATTTTATTGTATGACAAATCAATGTGAATAATAGAAGTCATATTTCCAATGTCACCTGAGATTGGACCTTGTAAATCATTCCAACCAAGATCGAGTGATTTGAGACCTTTGAAATTATACAACCAAATGGGTATGGTGGAATTGAAATTGTTCCCTGAGAGATCGAGATCTCAAAGGCTAGTCATGTTTTGAAGTCCATTAGGAATTGGACCACTAAAATCACAAGATCGTAGAACCAGAGAATAAAGGCCAGTAAGACCAAACAACCAATTTGGCATCAAAGGTTTGATGTTGTTTGCAGAGAGATCGAGGACGGCAAGAGAAGTAAAGTTAAGGCCAAGAAGAGAAAAAGAGAGATCAAGTTGGCTACGAGGCAAGTGTAATTCTACCAAAGAAGGAAGCATACTAGTCATTTGCAGCCAATTAGAGGATTGGCTAAGATCCACACAACTTAAATCGAGGCGTTGGAGCGAGAGAAAACCAGAAATCCATTGAAAATTTTCAAGACTCAAACTAATACGATAACAATGTCTTTAGGAAATTTTCAAGACTTTCCTTATTTATCTTTAGATTAAAATATTGGATACATTACCCTTTACCTTATTTATGTTTGATCACTTTTTTATTTTGAGCCTTTGAAGTTTGTTTTTTCCTACTTCAACACTTCACATTTCAAATTTTTTTCACTTTACTTCTAAGGCTAATTTCTGTTCAAAATTAGACGAAAACAAATGTCACAATAAGTGTTACATAATATAAAAATTATTAATATTAAAGTTTAAGTTTATGTTAAAGGTATGAATTATATACAACAAAATATTCTTATGTTACGTAACAGTCAATGTATCATTGTTTGTCTAATTTTGAACATTTAACTTTAGGAGTAAGGTGGAAAAACTTAAAACTTGAATGACCAAAGTAGAGAAAAATAAACTTTAAACACCAAAGTAAAAAAGTGACCATATAGAAAAAGAAAGCATAATTTACCCTAAAATATTTTTCAAAATATTATTTCTTGAAAATAAGCGCTTGCTTTTTATTTTTGTTGTAACTTTAGAATATTTTTTCTACTTTTCAACAGTGCTAAATATTTTTCACCTAAAAGAATTCAAAAAAGCTGGGAACAAAAAAATCAGGGTAACTTTCTTGAAGTTTGAAAAAAATATAATAAGCATTACAATTTTGCCATAATTATATTGATTTTCGTTTTTTAATAAAATACAAATGGTATAAAGACACAAAGGTACATAAAGTAAAATATATATTTCAGTGTAAAAGATATGATAATTTCATTTTTATTCATACGACTAGCGAGTTTCTGATGAAAATAAAGTCAAGTGTTATGTAAATTAAAACCTTAATGGAGCCCAAAGTAATTATGCTAAACTTGTGAGAGCTTATTCTATTTTTTTTAAACTTTAGGAAAAGTCAATGTAATTTATCTAAAAAATTAAACACATAATGAATCACATATAATCACGGGATTATGAATCCTACACAGTCAGGAGCGGAGCTAGAGAGAAGCCAGGGGGGGTCACGTGCACCCCCTTCTCCGGGGTTTTGGGCTGCTTTTTTTTTTTTTTTTAATATCAAATATAAAGAAAATATTTTTTTTTTAAATTATAAAAATATTTTTTAGAGTGAAATATTTTTAAAATTATGAGAACAATAATGGTTGTTTTGATTGAAAATTAAAATATTACGATAAGTTATATTATTATCTAAGAAAAATTTATATATATATATATATATATTTTAATGTAATGGTGATGTCTATTATTATTGGCATGCAACCGTAATTAATTTTACTATGAACATATATAATTTATTGAATTGTTAGTTACATGTTCACCCTCCATGTGTTTCTTTATTATTGGTTAATGACATCACATGCCAATGATAATGTGGTATTACCATTATATTGAATTTTTACTCAAATTTTATATAATTAGCATTATATAATTTAATTTAAGAATCATAACTTTTTTTGTATTGTCCATGATACATTAGTTACAAATAATATTATTTTTTTTATCTTTCTTAAAGTCAATCGTAAAAATTTATGCGAAATATTTTTGAAAAAAAAATTAATATTATAATTAATAAATGCCCCCTCTGATTTAATTTCCTGACTCCGCCACTGTACACAGTGTAGGATTTACAGTTATAATGTCTTTGATCTATTTTGTGTTTAGTTTTTATGTTAATAGTATTGTTCAAATTTATTTACTTTCCGTTAATTATGAAAAATATTTTTAATTAATTTTTATTACACGAAATGTAAAAAATTAACATTTTTTTTTTTGAAGTATTTGGGTGTGCAAGGTGCATACCATATGCACTTGCGTAAATTTTTACAAATATACATAAGTTATCTCACAAAATCTCCTAAGTTCTTACAAATATACATAAATTGTGATTTTTTAAATTTTTATAAGCTAACTTACGTATACTTGTGAAAACTTATGTAATTTTGTGAGATAACTTATATATATTTGTAAGAACTTACACAACTAAATATAACATACACTTAGAAACTTAAAAATTATTATTTATTAGTATTATTTTTCTTACCAAAGATCAACTTGATCTTGGAATTTGACGTTATGAGCACCAAAGATGAGCTTGTTATTGGGGTTTGACGTTTATGAGCACCCCCACCCCTACTCTTACGGCAAAAGTGTTTCAAATCTCATCCATTCGAAGATCAATTTCTGTTCACGTTATGAATGGATTAAAGTCCTTTTTCAATGCGCGTAATTCACGTTTCCTAAGATTAATATAAAGGTAATTTCAGTGCGTAGACACGTGATATTTTATGATATTTTAATTAATAAAAAAGGTGGAGTAAAAAGTATAAAAAAATAGAATAAATTATGATTAATTAATAATACAAACACGTGATATTTCAAAAATAATCTATAATTTCCCTCGATGCAATTACCCAACGCTCACGGCGGAGATTTTACAGCTTCATTTTGTTAAAAGTAATTGGGTCACTTTGACCCTGTTTGGTAGAGTTGTGGGAAATTACTTATAGCTTATGCCTAAACAGCTTATAACTTATAACTATGAACATAAACTGATTTCTGACTTATAAATTAAGCATCTCCTGCTCCACTCAAAGAATAAGTTAATTTCTGACTTCCAAAAAGTTATAAGCTATAAGCTATAAACTAAACCAAACACATCAAAATAGCTTAAATTAAGCTGAAAGCTGAAATAAGCAGCTTTTAAACTGCACCAAACAGACAATTTGTCCTTTATGATTTGCTATTTTTTTACTTTCACTTTTAAAATTTACATTTTTTTTCATTTCAACTTTTTATGTGTCAATTATTTCTCAATTTATTACAAAAATTAATTTATATCTAAAATTAGATAAAAAAAAATAACACATAAATAATCACATAGTATAAAACTATTTTATTATATATAATTTATACTTTTATTACAAACTCAAGCCCCAATATAAAAATATGTTGCAGTTAACATAACATTTTTTTATTTTATTTTGAACATAAATAAAAACTTAAAACATAAAGGTCCAAAGCAGTGGTGAAGCCACGTAAGGACTAGAGGAGTCAGCGTGCCCTCCCTAGATTTTGTGATTTTTTTTTTTATAAATATAAAGAAAATATTTTAAATAAAAATAATTACAAAAATATTATTAGAGTGAAATGTCAATAACATGTTAAAAATTATGAAAATAATAATGGTTATTTTGATTGAAAATGAAGAGACTACTAAAAACCATATTATCTATGAAAATTTTAAATGTAACGGTGATGTCATTATTATTGATATGCAAGTATAAGTAATCTCACTATAAATATATGAAATTTATTGGATTGTTAGTTATATTTAGCATGTGAGGTTCACTCTCTATGTCTTTATTTACCATTAGTTAGTGATACTGCATACTAATGATGAAGTGATATTACCATTATATTGAATTTTTAATCAAATTTTGTATAAAAAAATAATTTATCATTATATAATTTATTTTAAAACTTATATACATATTTTTTTATATTGTCCATGATACACTAGTTATAAATAACATTATTTTTTTTGATATTTTTCGAAATTAATTGTAAAAACTTGCATGAAATATTTTTGTAAAAATTTTCGATATTGTAATTAATAAGTGCCCCCTAATTTAACTTTCTGGCTCCGCCATTGGTCCCAAAAAAAAAAAAAAAAAAAAAAAAAAAAAAAAAAAAAAACAACTTTATGGGCTAAAATGAAAAAAAATGGCCAAATATAACGGAGGCACTACTAAAAACCGGACTTTTGGCGAAGGTCTCAAACGTCACAAAAGGTTCATATATCGTCGCAAAAGGCTTTTCGCGACGGAGCAGCGACGAGAAATGGGGGGGTGGCGGAAGGGGGCGTGACAAAAAGTATTTGCCACAGTTTTATTTTCCGTCGCATATAATTTGCATGACAAAAAGTATTTGCCACGGTTTTATTTTCTGTCGGATATAATCTTACTTTTTGCCACAGTTTTATTTGCCGTCACAAAAATCAAGCTTTTGCGACAATTTTTAAACCGTCGCAAAAGGTTTTGTGTCATTTATCCCTTTTTCTAGTAGTGAGGAAAAGTGTAATTTACCCAAAGTAATTTGACCATCATGTTGTAGATCTTGTTTTGAAAATTGAATCGTTGACTTTATAAAACTTTTTGCATATATCATTCATGGAGAAATTAAGTCTATTCGATAATCATAACATCTTCATTTTATCGTATTTGTCTTAAAAAAAATAATAAGTAGGTTTTTAAAAATAAACTACATATTTTTTTTTTTTTGAAGCAAACACAATAAAATGAAAATGTTTTGATTATCGGATCAATCTACTTTTTTCATAGATGGTACACACGGAGAACTCTAGAAAATGAACGATTTGAATTATTAAAAAAAGACTTGTAGTGAGCCACACGGAGTCTTATATGATGTTCAAATTTAAATTTTGAACTTGAGAAAATTTTATCTTTATTTAAAATGTCTAACTCAAAATCAATTGATTACTTGATTTTTAAGTTGTGCATAGGCTGAGATTGTGTGTTATTTTATATAGATATAATATCTTAATATTCAAGCCTCGTTTTTTTTATTTTTCGATTAAAATATAAGGTAACAAAAATTAATATGTTTGTGATGACTTTTTAATTTTTTTATGAAAAGATGTGCAAAAAATAGAACGAAAAAAAACCTTTGACTTTTCGATATAAGTAGTTAGTTTTTATTTTTTTAGTGACTTTTTAACTTTTAAGCTAAAATATAAGTTGCCAAACGAGACCTCATTCATTCAAAGTGACACAATTTAAACGTGGTGTTCTTTATAATTTTATTTATGATTTAACTTTCAAAATTTAAATTAAATTGAAAAGGGTACGTTAATTTAAAAATAGAATGAATTAATTTTAGAAGTTAAGTTGTAAAATGTGTTATATAGGGCATGAAAATCAATAATTAATTTAATAAAACTTGTAGTTATATTTTGAGTGTTCTTAAACATCATCAGTGTGTTTGTTTAAAAAAAAAAAAAAAAAAAATCTCTAAATACAATATATATATATATATATACAAGAAAAAGAAAAAGAGAGTACATTTTTTGTATTTTTTTTTTTAAAAAAATTCTTTAGAAATATTTTACTTTTTATGTAAATCTAAATTAGGTACATTTAAAAAATTTTAAAAATTAATTAAAACATAAAAAAAATTCATAAGAACACGAAAAATATAAAAAAAAAAAAATCAAAAATAGTTTTAAAAACTAAATCCAATAGAGTGATAATGACCTATAATCAACCTTAATTCAAATGGGTTGGACTTGTCTCAAATTCTTATTTGATTTGAGAGGCTCGTGGTGTCCACAAGGGTTCTGTTTTAAAATCCGAATTGCTCATTTTCTAGGACTTTCCGTGCATATCATTTAAGAGAAATTTAGGTTGATCCGGTAAATATAACATTTTTATTTTATTACGTTTGTCTCGGAGAAAAAATAAACGACAAATACATTTTTGAAAATAGACTATATATATATTTTGTATACAAACACAATAAAATTAAATACCATGAATATCGAATCAATCAATTTTTTTTTCATGAATGATATACACGAATGATTTAAAAAATAAATAATTTTAATTATTAAAATATGACCAGTGGTGAGCCCACAACAAGTCTCTCAAATTCTTTCAAATTAATGTTTAAACTTAAAAAAACCCAACAAAATTTAAACAATAACTGATATATAATATACACTATATATATCGAGTTTAGATCTTCTGTAGTACCCTTTCTCTATAGGGCTTTCTTGTACTCCAAAATGATGTCATTTGTGTCCTCTCTAGCCGCAGTGACACCATTCCAAGTTTCTTTCCAGCTAGTAGTCTTATCTATGACCTTGATTTGTTGACATCTTTTTCATTCCAAGTGCCTTTGTTAATTATGTGGCCTAGAAATCGTATGAATATATGAAAAAGTTTCATCTGTTTAGCATTCAGAGCTAAATCATTGTTTTTGATAATATGATAAAATTTGTATAGATGTTTACTAATGTTGGGAGACAAAATTTGAGTATACAAAAACATCATCAATATAGACAATTTTGAATGTGGAATAAAGATTGAAAATATCATTTATAATATTTTAAAATTTAAAAAGAGTATTTTTTAGGTCAAAAGGTGTGACATTTCATTCAATCTCATCTATGACCTTGATTTGTTGACATCTTTTTTATTATGAAATTGTGAACTCTGAGCTGGTGAGTTGCTCTGTTTATTTGATTTTGAAGATCAAAGACTAATGTTTCGGTTATGCTATTGTAGCTTAATTTGAGTTTTCTTTGCTTGATTTCATTATTGTAGTTTAGAATGGAACTCCGATGAGAGAGTTATATTTCTTAGTACAGTTTACAATTTCTTTCCTTTGAATTAAACAAACCATTTTCAATTTGGGAGACATACATTTGCTTTGTATGGGTCCCGTCAGGGCTGTGTTCTCAATCGAGATCGATCTGGGATGGAACTCGTGTATGTGATGAATTTTTTATTATTATTTCTTTTTAAGTCATGTCCCAAAACGATATCGCTTGAGACACTGCAAAACATATAGAGAAAAGCCATTATAAAGGACTTGAACTCAGAAAGAATTGGTATCCAAATTTACACGTGATATAATTGCTTTAACGAAATAGCTTGTAAATTCTAATCAGTCATTAACAACAAACTTATTAGAGAATTAAAATATATATATATATATTTAAAATTTTACACAATATATAGCTGTGAATTATTATATGATGTGAGTCCTTATAGTCCTTGATAATCTTGTTTGGAGTTAACAATAAAAAAATTTAAATCATCATTATCTAAGATTAAAAAAATAAAAACAAAGCAATATATATACATCGATTGCAAAACCATTGTAAATAAAATTTAAAAAAATCGTTGTTTTCAACAAAATAATAATAATAATTGCAAAGCACTAGTTGCTTAAAAATTAGAAAAATATGCAAGGTGATAAGTTTCATCCTTTCACAATGTATTTGTGCTAGGTCATTCAACACTCATTAAACCACAATTATATTACTACTTGTAAAAGGAAATAGGAAGATCAACTTTGGAGCAATTTCTCAATGACAAGTTGTACAAAAGGCATGAGACCTATAACGGCTTTATGAGCGCAACAATTTACATAATGTTGGTGAAAAATCTAGAAACCCTAGATGTAGATTTGTGATTATGTATCAATTTTAAACAAAATATAACAATCCTAATCAAACAATCAAGAGAAAGAGACACAAAGATTTTATGTGGAAAAACCACAATTGGACATCTTCCAAATGTGATAAAAAAAACCACGGGCAACAGCCACAAGAACAATCCACTAAGAAGATTTAAAGGAATTACACAGATATCACTCTCAATTATCTAGCGAATCCACAACGCCTAATTGAACCAATCTCTATGTGCCTCTTCCAACCCCATCTTCAGTACGGAATTGTCTTTCTGATGAGCCACTCTGGATTCCACCAAAGCTTCAGGCTCGAATTCTTCAGAATTTACAACTGAAGAACAACTCTCTCTTTTGTGTATAACAAACAAACCTTTGATGTACTCTCTTTAAATCATGAGTTGAATACTCAATAAAACATCAAAGAAAAAATAACAAAATATCCCCAGATATAAACCTTTAAGAACCAAAAAGAAGATCTGGAGGAATTCAATCAATTCCTTAGTTTTGGGAGAAAACCAAGTATTTATAGAGAACCAAAAGCAATCCTAGATTGGGAAGAAAACAAACTCTTTGAGAAATCCGGATTCTGAGGCTCGCTCGAGCGAAGCTTTCCTGGCTCGAGCGAGGAGAGTAATTTTCATGATTTCTACTAGTGCCTTGGCTCGAGCGACGGATCCTTGGCTCGAGCGACCGATCACTTCTTTCAGATTTTTGTATGGACGCAATCCTTCGCTCGAACGAGCATTCCTTGGATCGAGCGAGCAAACCTTCGCTCGAGCGAGCTCTTCTTGGCTCGAGCGACCAATGGCAGACATGCAATTTTGAATGCAATTTTGCATTTTGCTTCGGCCGCGAGCTGACCCCCGTAATAATCAGCGAAGTGGCAATCTTGAAAGCATTAACAACACAAACTTCTCTGCATGGCTCGATTCGGGTTTGGATTTGCATCTAATAAACTCATAGCCTCACTGAAATAAAAGTGCGAAAATAAACACATCTGAAAGGAGTTTTGTCAAACGGGGTTGCCAAGAATAAAAACCTAACAGTTGAGATTGCCAACATCCACACAACATAAAGTTTGTCCCACGTTATATCTAGAAACAAAAAATAGGCATACCTCCATGACTTGAAGAAAAACAAAGATATACAAACACTCCAAAAATCCACTGCAAATCCTCTTCCCATGCACACATAAAACCAATCCACTTCATGTTCTCCTTTTGTCTACTTTGTTTCCTTCATTGTTGATTGGTTCACCATCCACTCAGTATTTCTGTGCGAGCAGAGGTCCACAAAGTTTGTCGCCAATAAAACTAGAAGCATTAAAACTTTGGAGTTGGGTGCTTGATGGAATTTTACCAAACAAGTTATTGTAAGATAAATCAAGATGGTGTAGGAAAGAGAAACCGGACATGCTTGGAGGGGTTTCCCCAAAGAGTTGATTTCTTGAGAGATCAACAGATTCCAATAACTGCATGTCACCGATCTTCTTGGGGATCATTCCTGTCAAATGATCTCGAGATAGATTTATTAGTCGTAAGCCCAACAAACTTGTTAGTTCCTCAGGGACATCTCTACAGAAAAATTGTTGCTTGAAAGGTCCATGTTGGTTATAAGTGCGAGAATAGTGTAATATTGATACTTTTTTGTCACCAGAATTACATCATCTTGGATCCTTACGTAATAAGAAGAATAAAAACACCAGTAAGTTAAGGTTTGTATCGTGACCATAGCCTAACCAATAAAGATTCAAACTTTCCATAAACTATTCATTCTTGCAACGTCAATAGCATATCAACAAGAGATTTGATCTGCTAAAAGGATGAATAAAATGAACTTATGTATTATCAAACGGGTGGTATCAATCGTCAATTATTCATATCATCCTACTGGAAAAAAAAACCACATTGCTCTGGCTCAAGAATCAATCACCCATTTGATTGTTTCTCAGGAAACAAATGTAAGAATTTGATAGCATTCTGTCTATTCTGTTAAACTCGGAAAATCAAAAGTCATATATGATATTAGAAGACATAACATTTTTTCTTCCCTTTCCTTCTGTTTTCTTTTCTTGACAACCAAACAGAACAAATTTATCCATCAATGTGCAACTTCCACCAATAATTCAGGCAATCAAAATGACAAAAAAGAAAAAGAACAAAAAGAAGAGTGCGAAGATCATCAAACCTGCAAGAGCTTCGAAGCAGATTCAAAAACCCAGAACTAAACCCATTGCTCTGTCCATACAGATCACCTATTTCATTTCCCATTATATCCCTCTCTCTCTCTCTCTCTCCAAAAAACACTCCTCCGAAACCCTAACCTCACCAAACCTCGCCGCCTCCGAACAACACTCTCTACTACCGCCACAATCGGAAAATTCCTCAAACTCCGACCTTCTCACCGTGAAATTCAACATCTCATCATCCCTCTCATCAATCTCTCTACTGAGTTCTTCAACATTTTGCCTCATCTCCCTCTCCCTCTCTCTCCCACTCTCGTTGGGGGAAATGTGAGTTGGGTTTGTCTTCTGTATATTTATTTTGCTTAACTTGAGGGGCTAGATACACTGAATTTGTTCAGCATATGAAAATCCCTTTTAAAAATGTTTTATCAAATGTGTAAAGGCGTCGAAAGATGAGAGGAATAGTGGTAAAGCAGAGAAGAAAAGGTGGAGCTCTATTTACTATCAACTAGCCTAGGGCTTACTTCACGCTCTTGAGATATTTGATAGTAATTTTTTTTTTTTTTTATTAGCAAAAAACTTTTATTGATGAAAAAAGAACACATTACATCAAGAAAGGAAAAATGATGGGTGCAAAAAGTATCATAGTGAGACATACCAATCCCAACTAGGTTAGCACTAATATGTCCGCTCAATCCCTTGTTAGCACGCCATCAGAAGTTGGTGAGATGCCAACCGAAGCGAAGAAAAAACACAACAATTGGCAAAAACAAAACACCACCAAACAAAAGCCCACCAAACTAACCTCTGATTTCAAAACCAAGACACAAACAATAGTAAACATATCAAAACAATACCAAAAACATCATAACAACACAGTCCACTACCAAGAATAGCACTGCAGCAGCAACTAGCAGCATGAACACTTCCAATCAACAGAACCCTCCATCAAAACAAGCAGCATGACTACTACAGCAGCGACAGCCCCTCTTCACCAACACCAAACCAAACCATTAATATACCCACAGCTGCACAATACAGTAGCAAGTCACCAACCTTCAAGAAAACAAACCAGAGGCCTTGCTACCATGAACTCCACCCAACAAACACTTCCAAGCAACATGCCCCTCCATCTGGATTGCCAGTGACAAGATCCCAAATAACCACCCATACATTCAATACTTCCAATGCTAATGAAATCAACAGCTTCTCAGATCGGTTTCTTAGCTCCCTCTTCTCCTAAGTTTTCTGTTAATACTTTTCCACCTCTTCAAAACTTCTTCAGCTAAGTCTTCAGATCAATCACCTAACCCTGAATAGGTCTTAGGAAAGATGCCAGCATCTCCTTTGTTATATTCAGCAGATGGTTCCAAGAATGAAGGAAACAACGGCATCTTTGCAACTCTAGCCTTAATACACTTGCCTACTGCCATTACACAGACAAAATCTAATATGCCTCAGGTTGGAAATAAAATCATTGGCAGAGAACTGATGATCCTTTAACACATCTTTGAACCAAAGAGTAGTCTTGACTTTTAGTAGTTCACAAACTCGTTCTTCACTTGGAGCAACATCCTTAAAAGTGCAATCATTTCTATGTTTCCACAATGCCCACAACACAGTAATAGGTAAAGTATTCCATATCAACCTTTCCTTTTTGTTGAGACTTACTCCATCCCACCAATGTAGTAATGACTCCATCGAGCCTGGTAGTACACCTTGCAACTCCCACCAATTTAGAATTTCTGTCCAAACTCTCTATGCCACTGGGCAATACAATAACACATGGTTAAGTGACTCCTCCTCTAATTTGCAGAAAATGCATGATAACGCAAGAACACCAATACGTAGAAGGAAATCTGCAGTCTTCAATCTGCCATTCCAAGCAAGCCAATCAAAGAATTGCACTCTAGGGGGAATGTACTTCACCCACACCAACATACTTGTTGGACATTTATTACCAAAACCAGCTGCCAGATTTTTGTACACAGAGAAAATTGAAAAACTTCCTGATTTTGAGGCTATCTATACCAGTACATCCTCTGCATCTGACCTTATTGTAAGGGCCGCCTCTAACAGAGTGAGTAATCTAGAAACCTCCACCCTTCCCTAGTCATAAAGCTCCCTTCCGAACTGGAACACCCACTGTCCTGCATTCACCTTCCGTACCATCATTGAATTTAAAGATTCTTCCTTATTCATAATCAATCTATGGACGAGTGGGAATTCCTCCTTCAGACACAAATTTGCACACCATTTGTCGTACCAGAACTTCACTCTATGACCATTACCAACTTTTATCTTACAGTTTTCCAGGAAAATCATCACCAAACTGCTATTTTGTTGACAGCCATCTACAATGTCCTTTCAAATTTTTGAGCTACTACTACTGGAGTTGATTTTAGGCATCCAGTTACCCTCCTCAACTGTATACGTACTACAGATAACTCTTCTTCACAATGTATCAGACTCAATACCAAACCTCCATCACCATTTTAACAAAAGACAATCTGTCACGCTGCAAAATTTGGACAATTAAATATTATATTAGGACTAACCCCAATCAATATTCTATCATCCAAATCCTAGGGGTGAAACAAAAAAAACTAAACGCAAACCAAATCATCCACCATAAATTCATAACTGACCAATACCTCAACATCAAGATAACAATAAATAGTCAAAACAACTTAAAGAAAGTACGGTTACAAAACCATGCCAAATTATTCCAATACTAAAGTCATTAAAAAAAAATAATTAATACATAAATTAGTATCAACCCTAAGCTCAAGAAAAGTAAAAGAACTCCAAACGACATGTCCTGCGATCACAGTTATTTCTTCTCACCACCAAAGCCTCTACTAATCCTGCAAAGGAAGCTCGGCTGCGCTCAAAAAGAACGCACCCAAGTTGTCAAGAGACAAAACGGGTCAGTATACATGTATACTGGTATGAGTACAAGATCTAACACCCACGTGTCCACCAGACACAAACAAAAATACATTTAATTCTTATTACAGGACAAGACAAGTAGTTCCAACTGCACCGAGACGAATGGGTAGTTTCCCGAGATACGGTGGCATTTAGTTTCTTGTCCATATACAACGAAATATAAATTTATTATAAAATAAAAAAAATAGAAATAGAAATATGGTGGGTCAGCTCTGTATAAAAAGTTAGTAAGACCCACCATCTTGCAAAAAAAAATAATGTTAGTATAAATTAATCATAAGTAACTTGCTGAATACATATAAAAATACACCGTTTCCTACTTAAATAATTTGAATTGACCAAAACTCAAAGAACGAAAGTTGTATAGAATCAAATTTCCTAAAAGACAGCGCAAACGAATTTAACAGAAACTAAACAGGCTAAGAGAAAAACTTGATCTAAAAATCTAGACGGAATTCAATCGAAAAATCTGAAGCTGAAAACGAACAAAAACTGCCCTAAGATGATTTTTTTTCGAAAAAGTTCAAAACATGAAAAGTGTGCAGAATAATGTTTTACTTCAGTTTACGCGAAACCAATAAAAATGAGCTCGTTTCGTGGGTTAAAACAGCCTATAAAATCTGCATTACCAAAATGAATCATACCGACAATAACCAAGGTCATCCGATTATAAGTTCTAATCGATCTTTTTAATAAAAAACTACAACACAAAAGTTGTCCAACATCACGTATACATGCCTCTGGCTCAAATTTCATCATTTATTAAGGTCGATTACTATTTTTCAAGATGTACAAATCAATAAACTCATAATTAAATTTTTGTATCTTAACTTCATCACTTCGGCCCTCCCCTTCCGGCCTACACATATATCCCTTGTGCCTCCCGTATACCTAACACCGCTCAGAAGCCAAACTTGCACGGGTATATTGTCCCGAGTTTGACTCACACTCCCCGGATGGTTAGCATATACGTACGTGCACAAATCAAAGCACTTGTCTACTCATGAGAACAAGGCAACAATATATACATACACAACATCCTCACACATGAGAATAAACATAACAATACCAAGCCTAAGGCATTCAAATAAATCTCATAATTCTCACTTTTTTTTATACACTCTTTCTCCCCCAACACTCAAATAAAACAACAATCCATGGAGTTATGGTGGAGTATAAGGAATTTATCTGGAGGTTCCTAATTAATTTTAATTTCATATAACTATGAGTGTGATTATAATCATAAAATAAATCCATATAAATACCTTAAATCTTGCATACACAGCTAATCAAAATAATTAATAAAATCAATCCATCATCTACAAGCAAATACAAAATCAATCCAATATCGAATAAAAATAAATAAATAAAAACAACGAATCAATCCATTATCTAACCAATATCTATGGATTCTAAGTTTATTTTAATTTTATATAATCTTGAGTGTGATTACAACTATAAAATAAAAAACCTTGTGTACATAACTAACCAAAATAATTAAAATTAATCAATTATCTAAAAACCCTAAACCTTACATACATAGCTAATCAAAGTAATTAAAATCAATCAATTATCTAAAAATCCTAAACTTTATATACACAACTAATCAAAGTAATTAAAATTAATCAGTCATCTAAAAACTCTAAACTTTACAGACACAACTAATCAAAATAATTAAAATCAATCAATCAACTAAAAACCCTAAATTTTACATACACCACTAATCAAAATAATTAAAACCAATCTATCATCTTTATGTAAATACAAAATCAAACTAATATGAAATAAATTAAAAAAAAATAAAGAATTAAATATAAATTAAGAGAAATAAATTTTGTACTCACAATATTATTTTAAAGATCAAAGAAATATTTAAAAGTTTAATAAAATCACCAAAACAAAACCCTATTCCTATTTTTTTTTTTTTTTTCCCGCCGTTGCTCTTTCTCTCTCGGGTTGCACACATCCTTTTCTTTTCTTTGATGGTCAAAATCTCTCCCTCTCTCTCTCTCGCTTGCGGCTGCTCTGCCCCTTACGGAAAACTTCACTCACTTCTTAATTACAAACTTAGGTTTAATATATATATAACCTATTAACATTATATTATATTTATATTATAAAAATACAATCTAAGTACAATATATATTTTATCAATATATATAAAAATTCTCTCTCTCTCTCTTTTTTTATTTTTTTATTTTATGTATGTATGAATATATAAATATAAATATTCTGATTAATTATATATAACTAAATATCACATTAAATTAATTAATTACAATATTAAATTTATTAAATATCACATTAAATTCTCATGTGACCACAAAATTAATAAAGTCAAAAATAAGATAAGATAATAATAATCATAATAATATTAATAAATAACTTAAGAAAGTTAGGGTCGCTACAATATACACACCTCAAAAGAATCTCGTCCTGAGATTCGATAGGAGAAAGTACAAGGCAAAAAGTTCTAGGTGCATATGCCGAACTTTCTCTTCTAACTCCCAGGTAATATCGTTCTTATCCTCGCTCCATTGCACTTTTACCAAGTTCACTTTCTTGCGTCACAACTGCTTTACATCTCGGTCTAGAATAGTAACTGGTTGCACCACATATGTTAGATCGTCACTACTCTCCAACACTTCTTATGATACTACTTAGGAAGGGTCTTATATACACTTTCGCAATAAAGATACATGGAACACATTGTGAATCATAGCTAAAGCAGGTGGTAGAGCTAATTTATAGGCCACATTACCAATCTTCTCAGTAATCTCAAATGGTCCCACAAATCTAGGTGCTAATTTTCCTTCTTTTCCAAACCGCATGATACCCTTCATCCGCGAGACCTTTAAAAATACAAAATCTCCAACCTTCAACTCAACTCCCTTACGTTTTCTATCAGCGTAACTCTTCTGACGGCTTTGTGCAGTCTTAATACGTTCCCAAATAATATTTGATAAGTCGTGCTCAGGTCTAACCTAGCACCCAAAACATGCTGAAAACTCTCCCAAAACTCTGCCACAAACAACGGATCACGATCTGAAACTATAGAAACGGGTGCGCCATGAAGTCGCACCACCTCCCAAATATATAGCCTAGCTAGTTTATCCGCAGTTCGGTGAACACTGATAGGAATAAAATGAGCAGACTTTGTGAGTCGATCCACTATCACCCAAATAGATTCATTGCCTCGCTTAGACCGCGGCAATCCATCCACGAAATCCATAGAGATGCATTCCCATTTCCAAGTAGGGATCTCAAGAGGCTACAAAAGTCCAAACAGTCATTGGTGTTCTGCCTTAACCTGTTGGCATACATAACATCGAGAAACATACTCTCCTACGTCCTTCTTCATACCTTCCCACCAAAACGTTCTCTTTAAGTCATGATACATCATAGTCCCACCAGGGTGAATGGTATATCGGGACCCATGGGCATCATTCATAATTTCTTTCCTCAATTCAACAATGTTAGGTACACACAACCTGCCCCTGAATCGCAATCCCCCATTTGAGTCCACAGACCAATCAGTAGGACAATCATCGATCAAATCCACTACAAAGTCATCGAACTTGCTGACGAGAAACCCATCTAAATTCTGCATCTGACGAACTTTACCCAGTAACGTCAGCTGCATGGTCAAACTACCAATGTATGCCTTCTTCGCACATTCTATTGGTTGAACATCATGCGTCGAAATTAACTCCAAGGACTCCCATTTTTGAATCATCAAAGAAGCTATAATCCCATGTTGTCGACTAAGTGCATCTGCGACCACATTTCTTTTTCCCAGGTGGTAAAGAATCTCGAAATCATAACTATTGACGAATTCAACCTACCTCTGTTGCCTCATGTTCAACTCTTTTTGAGAAAAGAGATATTTGAGGCTCTTGTGATCTGTGTACAACTCAAAATGCTCCCCAAACAAGTAGTGTCGCCATATTTTCAACGCAAAAACAACTGCTGCCAACTCTAAGTCATGAGCAGGGTATTGTCACTTATGAGGTTTTAATTGTCGAGAAGCATAAGATACAACCTTCTGATGCTGCATCAATACACATCTCAACCCAGTTCCACTCGCATCAGTAAACACTACTAACTTTTCCCCTTGTACCGGTATAGTTAACACCGGTGTTGTAGTCAACCGCTGCTTTAACTCCTGGAAAGCTTTCTCACAATCATCTGTCCATATGAACTTCACATTCTTGCGGGTCAACTTGGTCATGGGTGCTGTGATTGTGGAAAACTTCTCTATAAATCTCCTGTAATAACCAGCTAGTCCTAAAAAACTTCTCACCTCTGTAGGGTTCGTGGGCTGCTTCCATTATTTGACCGTAACAACTTTCTCAAGATCTACCGCTATTCCCTGATTGAACACAACATGTCCCAAAAATCAAATTTCTTTCTCCCAAAAATGACACTTACTAAACTTCGCGTATAATTGTTGCTCCCTTAAAGTCTGCAATACAACTTTCAAGTGTTCTCTGTGTTCCTCCTCATTCTTAGAATACACCAGGATATCATCTATGAAGATAATCACAAACTTATCTAGATACTATTGAAAAATTCTGTTAATCAAGTCCATGAAATAGGCAGGAGCATTGGTCAAACCAAAAGGCATTATAGGAAATTTGTACAACCCATATCGGGTCTGAAAAGCAGTAAGCGGTATACTTTCCTCTGATACACCCATCTGATGATAACTAGTTCTGAGATCAAACTGAGAGAACATGGCTACTCCCTTCAACTGATCAATCAAGTCAACAATTCTAGGTAGCGGATACTTGTTCTTGATAGTCACCTTGTTCAGCTCTCTGTAATCTATGCACATACGGAGAGTGCCATCTTTCTTGGAGACAAAGATCGCAGGTGCTCCCCACGGGGAGTTACTTGAACGAATAAACCCTTTTTGAAGCATCTCTTCCAGCTGCTTTTTCATCTCCTTAAGCTCCTCAGGCACCATTCTATATGCCACCTTAGAAATCAGTGCAGTTCCCCCACTAGGTCAATGCGAAATTTTACTATCCGTCGAGGTGGAGGTCCACGTATCTCTTGAAATACATCCTCAAACTCATGCACCACATCTACCTCACTAATATCCTGCTTAGGGATTTCTACCGATCACAGAAAACTCGTCATTACCGACTCTTCTCCATCGTTAGAAGTGTGGGTAAGCCGTGTCATACCGAGAATATCTATATTTACAGTCCTTCCAACACAATCTAGAGTCACAAAGTGTTTTTCCAGCCAATCCATACCCAAAATAATTGTAAACCCTTCAAACCCTAAAACAATTAGGTCCGCATACAAGACTTTTCCCGCAAAGTCAATCTCAAAATCTTTACACATCTCATAAAGAGTAACTGTCCCTTCCAAAAGGGTCTCAATGCAAATAGGTCTAGACAAGGAGATAGTTACAAGGTGTTCTCTTTCTAAAAACTGTCTAGATATGAAAGGACAAGAGGCACCAGTATCAAAAAGTATTCTAATTGGTTCTTTAAAAAAAAATTAAGGTTACCTTCCAGCCATCACCTCCAAGTTAAACATACAAAAAGAATTCGTTCAAAAATACTTAGAATAAGTTCAACCACCAAACTAAACCAGCTAACCCATGTTTCTACAATCCGAGGATCACCTAAACTCTCACAAGTCTAGGGTAACCTAAAGCTCTGATACCAAACTGTCACGCCCCAAAATTCGGACAATTAAATATTATATTAGGACTAACCCCATTCAATATTCCATCATTCAAATCCTAGGGGTGAAACAAAAAAAAACTAAACGCAAACCAAATCATCTACCATAAATTCATAACTGACCAATACCTCAACATCAAGGTAACAATAAATAGTCAAAACAACTTAAATAAAGTACGGTTACAAAACCATGCCAAATTATTCCAATACTAAAGTCATTAAAAAAAATAATAAATACATAAATTAGTATCAACCCTAAGCTCAAGAAAAGTAAAAGAACTCCAAACGACATGTCCTGCAATCACAGTTATT
The DNA here is from genome assembly GCA_022316695.1 of Camellia oleifera. Lineage (NCBI taxonomy): Eukaryota > Viridiplantae > Streptophyta > Magnoliopsida > Ericales > Theaceae > Camellia > Camellia oleifera. The sequence goes on from CM039319.1 coordinate 38,197,529, forward strand.
TCTTGTCACCACCAAAGCCTCTACTAATCCTGCAAAGGAAGCTCGGCTGCGCTCAAACAGAACGCACCCAAGTTGTCAAGAGACAAAACGGGTTAGTATACAGGTATACTGGTATGAGTACAAGATCTAACACGCACGTGTCCACCAGACACAAACAAAAATACATTTAATTCTTATTACAGGATAAGACAAGTAGTTCCAACCGCACCGAGACGAATGGGTAGTTTCCCAAGATACGGTGGCATTTAGTTTCTTATCCGTATACAACGAAATATAAATTTATTATAAAATAAACAAAATAGAAATAGAAATATGGTGGGTCAGCCCTGCATAAAAAGTTAGTAAGACCCACCATCCTGCAAAAAAAATAATATTAGTATAAATTAATCATAAGTAACTTGCTGAATACGTATAAAAATACACCGTTTCCTGCTTAAATAATTTGAATTGACCAAAACTCAAAGAACGAAAGTTGTACATAATCAAATTTCTTAAAAGACAGCGCCAACGAATTTAACAGAAACTATTTTTTCGAAAAATTTGAAGCTGAAAACGAATAAAAATTGTCCTAAGATGATTTTTTTCAAAAAAATTCAAAACATGAAAAGTGTGCAGAATAATGTTTTACTTCAGTTTACGCGAAACCAATAAAAATGAGCTCGTTTTATGGGTTAAAATAGCCTATAAAATCTGCATTACCAAAATGAATCATACCGACAATAACCAAGGTCATCCGATTATAAGTTCTAATCGATCTTTTTAATAAAAAACTACAACACAAAAGTTGTCCAAAATCACGTATACATGCCTCTGGCTCAAATTTCATTATTTATTGAGGTCGATTACTATTTTTCAAGATGTACAAATCAATAAACTCATAATTAAATTGTTGTACCTTAACTCCATCACTTCGGCCCTTCCCTTCCGGTCTACACATATATCCCTTGTGCTTCCCGTATACCTAACACCGCTCAGAAGCCAAACTTGCACGGGGATATCGTCCCGAGTTTGACTCACACTCCCCGAATGGTTAGCATGTACGTACGCGCGCAAATCAAAGCACTTGTCTACTCATGAGAACGAGGCAACAATATATACATACACAACATCCTCACATATGAGAATAAACATAACAATGCCAAGCCTAAGGCATTCAAATAAATCTCATAATTCTCATTTTTTTTATACACTTTTTCTCACCAACACTCAAATAAAACAACAATCCATGGAGTCATGGTGGAGTATAAGAAATTTATCTGGAGATTCCTAATTAATTTTAATTTCATCTAACCATGAGTGCGATTATAATCATAAAATAAATCCATATAAATACCCTAAATCTTGCATACACAATTAATCAAAATAATTAATAAAATCACTCCATCATCCGCAAGCAAATACAAAATCAATCCAACATCAAACAAAAAATAAATAAATAAAAACAACGAATCAATCTATCATCTAACCAATATCTATGGATTCTAAGTTTATTTTAATTTTATACAATCATGAGTGTGATTACAACTATAAAATAAATAACCTTGTGTACACAACTAATCAAAATAATTAATATTAATCAATTATCTAAAAGTTCTAAACCTTACATACACAGCTAATCAAAGTAATTAAAATTAATCAATTATTTAAAAACCCTAAACTTTACATACACAACTAATCAAAATAATTAAAATTAATCAATCATCTAAAAACTCTAAACTTTACAGACACAACTAATCAAAATAATTAAAATCAATCAATCATCTAAAAATCCTAAATTTTACATACATCACTAATCAAAATAATTAAAATCAATCTATCATCTTTATGTAAATACAAAATCAAATTAATATGAAATAAATAAAAGTAAATAATAAAAAAAAATAACGAATTAAACATAAATCAAGGGAAGTAGGTTTTGTACTCATAATGTTATTTTGAAGATTAAAAAAATATTTTGAAAGATTAATGAAACTACCAAAACAAAAACCCTAACCCTAATCTTCTTCTTTTTTTTATTTTATTTTTTATTTTTTTTATTTCCCCGCCGTTGCTCTTTCTCTCTCGGGTTGCACACAATCCTTTTCTTCTCTTCTCTTTTCTTCTCTTCTCTTTGATGGTCAATCTCTCTCTCTCTCTCTCTCTCTCTCTCTCTCTCGCTTGCGGCTGCTCTGCCCCTTCACTCACTTTTTGATTACAAACTTAGGTTTAATATATATATATATAATAACCTATTAACATTATGTTATATTTATATTATAAAAATACAATCTAAGTACAATATATATTTTATCAATATATATAAAAATTTTCTCTTTTTATTTTTATTTTTATGTATGTATGAATATATAAATATAAATATTCTAATTAATTATATATAACTAAATATCACATTAAATTAATTAAATAACACATTAAATTAATTAATTACAATATTAAATTTATTAAATATCATATTAAATTCTCATGTAACCACAATATTAAAGGGGAAAGCACCAATAAATCCTAAATTTAGAAATGTTAATCCATTTAGTCCCGAATGTTTTTTGTTGGACTAATAGGTCCTATTTCTCTAAAAGCTTACTATAGGCCTTTTTATGTCAAACATTATTCATCAAACATCAAGCATTAGCAACGTCAGAAGTATTTATCAAACATCAAATATCAAACATTACCAACGTCAGGATTATTCGTATAATTTCGGTGGAAACATTATCAACGTTAGTATTATTCATCTAACATTAAACATTATCAAACGTCAAGATTATTCATCAAACATCAACCGTTAAACATTAGGATTATTCATCATACATCAAACATTATTCATCAAACATCAAACACAACTATTAAACATTCAGATTATTCATCAAATATCAAACATCATTCAACAAACATCAAAATATCAAATCTATTTTTAAAAAAATTGAAACTAAACATCACAACATCATTATTAAAACAACATCAAAATAATAATTAAACAATTTTTTTAATAACGATTAAATATTAAGATAACAATTAAAATAACATCAAACATTAACATAACGATTAAACAATTTTTCTGGGCCAAACATCATCATCATAATCGCTCGCAAACACCCACTATATCTATATCAATATCGATAATGCCTCACACCACTGGCATAGAGCAGTTTCACACTCGTAAACAGAATTACCTTCTGTCACTCCCAATCACCCCCAATATAATCAAACAATAGAGAGAACAAGAACAAAAATTAGGGTTAGGGTTTGCAGAGAGAAGCAAAAATTTCTAATTTTCAACAATGGCATCGACGCCGGAAACCACCACCCAGAGAGGGTTTTGTCACTGTATGATTTTCTCGAGATCCAAATGGGAGCGAATCACGAATGCGCCATCGGAGAGAAAACAGAGCTGGTGGTACAAGGGTTTGAATTTGAATTTGAATCCGTTTAAGAAGACGAGGGGAGTGGTCGGAGATCATTGCTGGACCGTGATGGAAGACGTTTATTCGGCGATTTAACAAGAACACCGGGCATGAAGAGCGGGTAATTCAAATACGATCCGCTGAGTTATTCGCTCAACTTCGACGATGATGAGGATCGGATCTACTGTGATTTTTCTCCGAGGTATGCTTCGATTCCGGTGTTGGCGAAGTCGTCGATGTATTTAAATGAATCTGATTTTCAGTGTTCATGTTTAAATGAATTTAATATGTTATTTTGTCATGAATGTTTGTTAGGCTGTTGTTTATGATGATGTTGTGATATTTTAGGATGTTGTTCTGATGATGTTTTATGATGTAGTTGATGATGTTGATGTTTTTATGATGTTAATTGTTTATGATGTTTTTGAGTGATATTTGTGATGTTTTTTAGGACTAAATGGTTTAATAAAAAACATTCAGGACTAACTAGAGTAACATTTATCAAAATGGGATTTATAAGTAATTTATTAGATTAAAATAAAGCTAAAAATAAAATAAGATAATAATATTAATAAATAACTTAAGAAAATTAGGATCGCTACACAATCATTAGCCTCCAACACTCCCCTAACCCCCAGACCCCCTTGCTCCACTAGTTTTGATACTTCCTTTCAATTAACTTGATGTAATTTCTTTCTCAAATTAGACCCACCCCAAAGGAATGGTGCCTGAATTGCTACTCCTTTTGGCATCTTATACAAAGGCCCTGTTTGTCAGCACTTATTTTCAGCTTTCAGCTTAATTTAAGCTGTTTTGATATGTTTGGTTTAGCTTATGCTTATAGCTTATAGCTTTGTGGAAGTCAGAAATCAGCTTATTCTGTGAGCTGGGCTGGATATGCTTTGAAAATAAGCTGGAAATCAGCTTAAGCTGAAAGTTATAAGGTATAAGCTGTTTGGGCATAAGCTATAAGCAGTCTCCCACAGCTCTGCCAAACAGGGCTAAAGACAAATGGTACAAAGGTATGGAGGACGTTACAGATTTTAGTTTTAAAATTATAATTTGAGTGTATAGTTATATACTTTGAGTTTTTTATTTTTTTATTTTTAAATTGTTTAATTATAAGTTTTAAAAAGGGTTTTAAATTATATTTTAAAATTTTATGATTTAGTTTTTTAAAAAAATTAAAAATGTTTAAGAAAGTTTTATTTTTTTATTTTAAATATTTTATTTTATTTTATAAATATTTAAATTTTTTTATAATTATTTTAATATTTTAAATATTATTTAAAAAATTAACTTTTTTTAAATATTTATTTTTTTTAAATTTAAATTTTTTTTGAATCGCCCTTATATATTTAAATCATAATAAATTATTTGGTCAATATTTAACAAAGTAATAAAATATTTTCTTTGAAAAAATAAAAATAAATTCAAAAATAAAAAATAAGCAAAATATTTTTTGACAAAATTTGAAACAACATAATAAAAAAAAATTGAATTTTTTTTTAAATAAAATTTTGAATTTTTTTTTGAAAAAAGTTTGGTTTTGAGTTTTGAAAAAAGTTTTAAATTGAGTTTTGAGTTGTGTATTTGATTATGAGTTTTGAAAATAATTTTTAAATTGACCCACTTAAAAGCTAGCTTTAGCTTTTAACATATTTTGAGTTGCATCACCTCTCACATTTTTTATCCACAAAAAGAAAAAAATAGCTAAAACAAAAGCTAAAAAGTCAGTTTTTAACCAACTTCCTTATATTTGGTTATGAGTTTTGAAAATAGTTTTGATTTTTTTTTTATTTATTAGAATCGCCATTCTAAAAGAGAACCAAATGTCTCACATGGTGTAGAACCATTAGGTCTCTAACAAAATTTTTTTTTTAAAGAAATTAAAAATAAACTCAAGTTTGATTTTGTCAATTTAAATTAAATTTTGATTTATTTTCAATATAAATTATTTATTAAGTACAATTCACAAAAAAAAAAAAATCATTAAATTCAACGAAAAGTTCAATGACTAAAAAAATGATGGTGTGGATGTAAGGATTTTCTTGTAACCGAAAAAATAAAATAAAAAATCAATAACTAAAATATTATTTTTTCTTTCAATCTTATTAAACAGAGATAAGATAGGATGGTGGTTTAGATTGAAAAAATTTTAAAAAATAAAGTTTAAATTGAAAAAATTAAAATTCATGTTTTATTTGTTACAAGAAACTTTGAGATTTTTGTTTGTAGCTTTTTTTTTTGTTATTAAAATATTTTTTTCACTTTAATCCCTAACATTTATAGTTTTTTTTTTTTTTTTTTTTTTTTCTATTTAATCTCAAAACTAACTTGCGTCCAACTTTTTTATAAAAAAATGTCATGTGGCACTACATGACAAAATAGATAAAATATACTTTGCCGTTTTAAATTTCACAATTTTTCATTTTAATTCTTGAATTTTTTACCCTCTTAAGTTTCACAATTTTTTACTTTGATCGTTAAATTTCTTTTTCTCACTTTAACTCTTAATATTTTTAATTTTTCACAATTTATTCTCAAAACCCAAAACTCAAATCCCAAAATCCTAAAATCAAAATTTTATTTCTCCTCTTCAAATTAACTCCAACCTTTCGTTAATTCATCAACCTTCCTTCTGCCTCAACATTCACCACCTCTCTATTTTCATCGTTCCTCTTTGTTCTTTTTTTTTTTTTTTTTTTTTTTTCTAAATTATCCCACACCGTATTATACCCATCATTCACATAGGCTGCTTTTGGGAAGAGAGGAAAATGCCAGGTTGGCGTTTTGGAGCATAACCAATGGCTGCGTTTTTTTTTCATTTGGGGAGTGTCAAGATTAGGTTGAAAAATTACGTAATTGCCCTCAAATTTTATATTTTGTATAAATGGCTAAAATGTAATTTTTTAAGTTGAGTGAGGGTATTTTAGTCATTTTAGTGTAATGTGACACCATAAATAAATATTAATAAAAAAAAAAGTAATTTTTTACTCACTTCCCAAATCACTCTAAAAAATCTTGATTAAAAGCAAAAAAACTGATTATTACCAATTTCCTAAAATAGGCCATATACACCTAATAGCAACTTCTAGTGACTAGCCATTGGACCTGCCACTTTCAAAATTTGGTATGAGTTGCAATTTTATGTTCTCTAGTGGTCTGTTATAACCTGTGCTAAATTATAGCAATGCTAAAATTGTTGTCAAATTTAACACAAGTTTTAGTATTGCCAAATCTTCCACATCATCAATCCAAATGCAATCTCTTTTTTCTATCTCATTTTCAATAGTGTTCTAGCAAAATCATCCTAAGCACAGAAAAAAATAAAAAAAAGTAAAACGGAAAAAAATGTAATTATTTATTTATTTATTTATATTTTTTTTGTCCTTAGTACTCTTTTTAAAAAAAATTATTTATATTTTTACTTTTTTGGTCTGTTTAGTCAAGTGAAGAAGAGGGAAAAAAAAAATCAACAAAAAGTCACTAATTTTTTTTTGTTTTGTTTATCTGTCTAGTCATGTAGAATGTAAATATATAATTTATTTCAAAAAAAAAAGTTTTAAAAAGATCACAAAAGACAAGTAATCAACAAAAAAATACTCAAAAAACTAAAATCCAATCACCGCCTAAAAAAAAAAAAAAGAAGAAAAGTTGGTTGGCATTGTTCTAAAATGGCATGTTACCATGGTAATACCATTATTATAATTTGACAATTTGTTTCTGTAACATTGCAAATTATAACTTTGACAATTCTAAAATAGCTATCGCCATTGGAAATGCTAAACACCTATTTATTATTTGGTTTGGTTTAGTTTTTGTAATTTGTGTTTTTGAAATTTTTTTTAAAAAATAATGGTGAAAAAAAATTATTATTATTTTCATATGGCTCCCTTTTTGGAGCGAAATACTTTTTAAAAATTCAAATATATAATTCTTTTATTTATTTTTGTCAAATTTGTTTCTGTCAAAACAAAAAAAATTTAGAAAAGTTATATATTAGACAAAAGTCATTTTATCACATGGTGGCACTTGACTACCAACATAGCATTTTCCATTCAAAAGTAAATTTGTTTTATGAATAAAAATTGAGAAAAATTTCAAATGTTAAGGGCTAAAGTAGAAAAACCTTAAAACTTAATGGGTCAACGTGTAATTTATTCATTTTTGTTATATTTTTAACATTTTTTCCACTAGGCACACGGAATCAATCATAGAACTAATTACACAAAATATAAGTGAAATAATTAAAAGAAAATTATTTATTTTATAATAAGTGTCACCACGCGATATAGATTGTGAGAATTGTTTGTTTTAGCTATTAAACTGAAATTATGGAAATAAAAGGCTCATTCAATTTGCTTAAAGAAATTGAATGGTTAATGTTTAATTTCCAATCCTATTTGATGAGACTTAAGATTTAATTTACTTTGGTTATTATTAATTTAATCAAATTGATAAAATCGATACAATTAAAATTATATAGACCAATTTAACACAATAAGTAAAATAGACCACAATCTAATTTGCACAAAAAAACAAAACAAAACAATTAACGGTACGCACAACATTTGACATAATCTTGGGCTTATCAACATCCACACACAACACAAAGCTTGTCCCAAATTATATCTAGAAACTGATAATAGGTATACCTCCATGACTTGAAGAACAACAAAGGAGCACAGACACCCCAAAAACCCATTGCAAATCCGAATGCCATGCACAGATAAAACCAATCCACTCCAGGTTTTTCTCTTTTGTCTACTTTGTTTCCTTCATTGTTGACTGGTTCGCCATCCACACTACATTTCTGTGTGAGTGGGGGTCCACAAAGTTTGTTGCCGATAAAGCTAGAAGCATTAAAACTCTGGAGTTGGGTGCTTGATGGAATTTTACCAGACAAGTTATTATAAGATATATCAAAATATCCTATAGAAGTCAAATTTGACATGCTCAAAGGGATTTCCCTCGAGAGTCGGTTTCTTGAGAAATCAACAGATTCCAATGACTTCATGTCCCCAATCTTGTTGGGGATCATTCCTGTCAAGTGATTTCAAGATAGATTTATTGATAGAAAGGCCAACAAATCTGTTAGTTCCTCGGGAATCTTTCCAGATAAATTGTTGTTTGAAAGGTCCAAACTAATTACGAGTGTGACAATAGTGCTATACTGATACTCGTTTCCTTTTATCACCACAAAATCAGTCTCTATGATGCTATCCCTGCCATAATTAGAATAATAATTCCAATTCGAAAGATCAAGGTTTTTTACTGTGGTCATGGCAGTAAAATTGTTGACACACCATGGTATGGTTCCGGTCAATTTATTATCTGCCAAGTCTAAGATTTGAAGAGAAGTTGAGTGATAGAGTTTGGAAGAAATTTTGCCAATAAACCTGTTTGAACGAAGGTTAAGAACCTTCAAGTGAAGAAGACTTTTCCCAATCCATGCTGGTATGCTTCCAACAAACTCATTCACACCAAGGTCTATTGTCAATAACTTTGTACAATTTTGTAGAGATAGAGGAAATTCTCCTGACAGACTATTGTTGCTCACTTGCAATGAAATCAGGTGACTTAAAAAGCTTATTGAACTTGGAATACTCCCCTTCAGATTGTAGTTTCCAAGATGGATGACTTTTATTGATTGCCAATAAACAATTCCAGAAGATAAGTTCCAAAACCAAGTAGGAATAATACTTGAAATTCCAGTAGATGAAAAATCCAAGGAGAAGAGTTTCTTCTATGATTGAAGCCAATTAGGAAAACGTGGACCCAAATGACATGACCTTAAAGAAATTGCATCAAGTTGGAAGGGAGGAATCCACTTAGGGCTTACTTTAAAAATCAATGAATTGTCAGAAGCAGATAACATTTTCAAATTTTTGAGGTTGGCCAAATGAGTTTCAGACACATTTCCTTCCAACAAATTATTACCAATAGATAGATCTTCTAACTTCGTAAGATTACCAAGAATTTCAGGAATTGTTCCATTCAATCGATTATCATACAAATATAATGATTTTAACGATGATAACCTTCCTATTGACCATGGAAGTGGACCAACAATCGAATTAATTGAAAGATATAGTACCTGCAAATTTTTAAATTGCTCGAGATTATCATCGAAAGAACCATAAGTTGACATCCAATTAAGCTTAGCGTCTCCAAACTATCTGAAATGCATCCAGTCAAACTTCTAAAAACATCTGATATGTCACCAAATTTGTTATTTGATAAATCAACAACCTTTGCATTGCAAAGAGTTCCCATAGATCTTGGTATTCTTCCTTCAATTTCATTGTCTGACAAATCAATGTGAATAATAGAAGTCATATTTCCAATGTCACCTGTGATTGGGCCCTGTAAATGATTTCCACGAAGGTTGAGTGATTTGAGACCTTTGAAATTATACAACCAAATGGGTATGGTGGAATTGGAATGGTTGCCTGAGAGATCAAGATCTCGAAGGCTAGTCATGTTTTGAAGTCCATTAGGAATTGGACCACTAAAATCACAATTTGGTAGAACCAGAGAATCAAGGCCAGTGAGACCAAACAACCAATTTGGCATCAAAGGGTTGAAGTAGTTTTCAGAGAGGTAAAGGACGGCAAGAGAAGTAAAGTTAAGGCCAAGAAGAGAAAAAGAGAGATCAAGTTGGCAGCTATGCAAGTGTAATTCTACCAAAGAAGGAAGCATACTAGTCATTCGCAGCCAATTAGAGGATTGGCCAAGATTCACACAACTTAAATTGATGTGTTGGAGCAAGAGAAGACCAGAAATCCATTGAAAATTTTCAAAACTCAAATCACCATAACAGTGTTGAAGATCAAGATAGTGCAAACTTGTGAGATTCCCAAGTGTTTGAGGAATTACTCCACTAAAGTTAGCGTCAGAGAGGTCAAGATATCTTAAACTCCTTAAAGAACCAATGAAATTGGGGATTTTGATCCTTCCAAAATCATTGTAGCTCAAGTTCAAGTAATTCAAATGTTTCAAATTGAGCAAAGAAGGATTTAACTTATCGCCCAACTTGGGTACACTATAAGAAAAAATATCTTTGGCGACTAAATTTTTAGTCGCCAAAAGTCCTTTTTAGTCGTCAAAAGTCGACTTTTTACTTTCCCTGACTAAATATTTTAGTCGCCGGTTTTGTCACGAATAGATGGTCAGCGGAGGTATTGGCGACTAAAAAAAGTTTTAGTCGGCAAAGTTTTAGTCTTCAGCGACCAAAGCATTTGTCGCCAATAGTCAATTATATTTTTGAAAATTATACATTTAGCGACTAATCTTTTAGTCGCTAATAGTGAATTTATTTATTTATTTATACATTTGGTGACTATGCTTTTCGTCGCCAATAGTCAATCTTTTGGCGACCACTATTTTTTGTCGCCAAAAGCATATTTCAGAAAAAAAAATAAATTTACCATATGTTATTTCCAAGATTCGAACCACCAACCCGTCCCACATTCCAAATCTTTACCAATACACTCTCCCCACTATGCCACTACGACATCACATAAATATAAATGCAACATATATTATTTATATATTACTTTGACCGGTATTAATACAAAACTATATATATATAAATAATTATTACTTTGCACATAACATCTGAGTAGCTTGTGCATGTACCTTGCAGATGGAGCTCACGGACATGGCCACTAAAATTGCCACAAACAACTCCATCCCACGAACAACAATCCTCATTGCTAGACCAAGAGGAAAGCCAACTTGAAGGATCAGTAAGATCGTCCTTGAACCGCAAAAGGGCTTGTCTCTCCTTTGCAATGCAAGACACATTGGAGTTTCCATTGCAGAAACTAAAATGGAGACTTGCTATGGCAAGAATCCACCATAGCAAACCAACTACAGGACCTCTCATGTGTTCCTTCATATATATGATTACAATGCAGCAAAGAAGTTGAGTGCATAATACATTTGAATGAATATATGTTACGAATGGTATGCAATTTATAGTTAGTGTTTCACAACAAGTGATTGTGTTGTATGCAAAGTCAAGCGCGACTCTTTATTTTATTTTATTTATTAGATTCAATAAAAATGTTTATATTTATTTTTGAAAAAGATAAAAAAAAAATTAAGAAATTAAAAACAATTACATCATCTCGTGGGCTCTGCTTAATATTTAAAAAATTAATAATAAAAATGCAAAATAATAATAAGTGGAGCTCACACTATGCCTGTTTTTAAATAAAATTTTAGAATAATTTTTTTGGCAATGTTGAATTACTGACCATAATTATCACTATGGGGGCTCGGAGACTTGGGCCTATTTATTTTTATATTTTTAATGTATCCAAAAAAAAGTAATAAATAAGACTTAAGTCTATTTTGACAATTTATTCGTTTAGTAAACAAAATTTAAAAATTATTATAAAAAAATCAATTTTTTAAATATATTTTTATACATTTTTTGTTTATAAAAAAAATTAAAAATTACTAAAAAAATTCAATTCTCAAAATTACATACTGGTGTAGCAGGTTTTGGAGTTCCTAATCTGGTGGATGCCTAAACTGTATACGAAAAGTTACAGCAAATTTTATCTTTATGCTAAAATATTGGATAAATTACATTTTACTTCCTTTATGCTTGGTCACCTTTTTATTTTAAGCCTTTAAAATTTGTTTTTCCCCTACTTTGACACTTCTCATTTCAATTTTTTTTTTTCATTATACTTCTAAGGTTAATTTCTGTTCAAAGTTAGACAAAAAAATGTCACAATAACTATTACATAGTATAAAAAAAAAAAGTATTAATATTAGAGTTTGAATTTATGTTAGAGGTATCACTACAGGAAATTACACTTTTGGCGACCAAATTTGGCGACTAAAAAAAATTTAGTCGCCAAAAGTGGTGGAATTGGCGACCAAACATTATATTAGTCGGCAAAAGTACAAGATTTAGCTACTATTTTTTTTTGGTCGGGCTATATTGATTATTGCCGACTAAAAAAAAATTTAGTCGCTAAAAATGTAACAATTGGCGATGAAAATAATTTTTAGTCGCTAAATATTCCACAATTGGCGACAAAACAAAAATTTTAGTCACTGTATAGTTACTTTTGCCTACAAAAATTATTTAGTCGCCAAATGAAAAACAAAAAATTAATTTTTATCTTTGGCCACTAACAGTTTGGTCGCAAAAAATGTATTTTCAGTGACTAAAAATTATTTTAGTCACTGTATAGTTAGTTTTGACTACTAAAATAATTTAGTCGCCGAATGAAAAACAAAAATTAAATTTCTTATCTATGGTGACCAACAGTTTGGTCGCAAAAAATGTATTTTCAGCGACTAAAAATTATTTTAGTCGCTGTATAGTTAGTTTTGGCTACTAAAATTATTTAGTCGTCGAATGGAAAACAAAAAATTTATTTTTATCTTTGGCGACCAAAGGTTTGGTAGCCAATAATTTAATTTTCAGTGACCAACTAATATTTTAGTCGCCGTATAGTTAGTTTTGGCTACTAAAATTATTTAGTCGCTGAATGAATGACAAAAAATTTATTTTTATCTTTGGCGACCAAAGGTTTGGTAGCTAATAATTTCATTTTTAGTGACCAACTAATATTTTAGTCGCCGTATAGTTAGTTTTGGCTACTAAAATTATTTAGTCGCCGAATGAAAAACAAAAAATTTATTTTCATCTTTGGCGACCAAATGTTTGGTAGCCAATAATTTATTTTCAGTGACCAACTAATACTTTAGTCGCCGTATAGTTAGTTTTGGCTACTAAAAATATTTAGTCGCCGAATGGAAAACAAAAAATTTATTTTCATCTTTGGTGACCAAAGGTTTGGTAGCCAATAATTTATTTTCGGCGACCAACTAATATTTTAGTCGCCGTATAGTTAGTTTTTGGCTACTAAAATTATTTAGTCGCCGAATCAAAAATAAAAATTAAATTTCTTATCTTTGGCGACCAACAATTTGGTCGCAAAAAATGTATTTTCAGCGACGAAAATTATTTTAGTCGCCGTATAGTTAGTTTTGGCTACTAAAAATATTTAGTCGCCGAATGGAAAACAAATAATTTATTTTCATCTTTGGCGACCAAAGGTTTGGTAGCCAATAATTTTATTTTCAGGGACCAATTAATATTTTAGTCGTTGTATAGTTAGTTTTGGCTACTAAAAATATTTAGTCGCCGAATGGAAAACAAAAAATTTATTTTCATCTTTGGCGACCACAGGTTTGGTAGCCAATAATTTTATTTTCAACGACCAACTAATATTTTAGTCGCCGTACAGTTAGTTTTGGCTACTAAAAATATTTAGTCGCCGAATGGAAAACAAAAAAATTATTTTCATCTTTGGCGACCATAGGTTTGGTAGCAAATAATTTATTTTCAACGACTAGCTAATATTTTAGTCGCCATATAGTTAGTTTTAGCTACTAAAATTATTTAGTCGCCGAATGGAAAACAAAAAAATTATTTTCATCTTTGGCGACCAAAGGTTTGGTAGCGAATAATTTATTTTCAGCGACCAATTAATATTTTAGTCGCCATATAGTTAGTTTTGGCTACTAAAATTATTTAGTCGCCGAATGGAAAACAAAAAAAATTATTTTCATAGTTGGTGACCAAAGGTTTGGTAGCCAATAATTTATTTTCAGCGACCAATTAATATTTTAGTCGCCATATAGTTAGTTTTGGCTACTAAAATTATTTAGTCGCCGAATGGAAAACAAAAAAATTATTTTCATCTTTGAGGACCAAAGGTTTGGTAGCCAATAATTTTATTTTCTGCGACCAACTAATATTTTAGTCGCCATATAGTTAGTTTTGGCTACTAAAATTATTTAGTCGCCGAATCGAAAACAAAAAATTTATTTTCATCTTTGGCGACCAAAGGTTTGGTAGCGAATAATTTATTTTCAGCGACCAACTAATATTTTAGTCGCCATATAGTTAGTTTTAGCTACTAAATTTATTTAGTCGCCGAATGGAAAACAAAAAAATTATTTTCATCTTTGGCGACCAAAGGTTTGGTAGCGAATAATTTATTTTCAGCGACCAATTAATATTTTAGTCGCCATATAGTTAGTTTTGGCTACTAAAATTATTTAGTCGCCGAATGGAAAACAAAAAAAATTATTTTCATCTTTGGCGACCAAGGTTTGGTAGCCAATAATTTTATTTTCAACGATCAACTAATATTTTAGTCGCCGTGATTAGGCGGGGCAAGGTCTAAATTTTTTTGGGGTAATATCCTACCACTCCAAAAATTTATATGTATATATATATTTTTTTTTTTTTCTCCTTTGTGATTCACTTTTTCTGTTGTTGGTTTCGTTTTTGTTTTGGTTTCGGTTTTAGTGAGATTTATGTGTTTGTTTATAGGTTTACATGGTAGAGAAGAATTATTGGTGATAATTGTTGCAATTGAAGCATCTATGCCCATTCTGTGCCAAGGATGTTGATCGAATTTTGTTTTTCTCAATGAAAACTATGAAATTGAAGTTAAAAAATGAGTATCGAATTTTTTTATTTTTTATGTCATTTCATTTTATAGAAAATGTAAAAATTTATGGCAAATTCAAGATTGTACTATAATATTAGATTGTTGTATAATTAGGTAAATTTAAGGTTGCGTTTGGTAGAGTTTTGTAAATATAATTTGATAATATGAGTTGTATTTTGAGTTTGTGAGTTTTGGAATTATGATTTAAGTGTAGAAAATTTGTTTGGTTATGAGTTTTGAAAAGAGTTTTGAAAAGAATTTTAAATTGAGTGGGGAATTTTTGATGTGACATGTGATATTTGATACAAAAACTAACAACTCATAACCAAACACATAACTTAAAATTCTATACAAAACTCATAAATTTTTTTTAAAAATTCGGAAAATATTTTTTATTTAATATATAAAACATAACATGTGTCAATTCCAAAAAAAAAAAAAAATTCACTGGCGGGGATGTCCTGTGGGACATCCGGGGGGTCGACCGGGGAGACATCCGAGTGACACAGTTTTCAAAGTAAAGCGTGGAATTGATTTTTAAAAACCGTAAACAAACACGCAACTCAAAAACACACCTGGAATTACATTTTCAGAACACAACCAAACAGAGCCTAAAACTTTTAAATATCATTGTGTTTTTTTATTTTTTTCCTCTTTCTATCCTATTATACCATTACTATTATTTGTTAGTTTGTTAATCATAATTCAATTAATTGAAAATGTATAATTTTTCATATATATATATTAATTAATATGTTACTGCTATATTTGTATATAATAACATAATATATAGGGATAATTTCCAAACATAATTTATATTTCTTTATGTAATTAAAATAGTTCATCTTAAAATAGTATATAAAGGAGTTAGAGCATCTCCAACGGTTCAGCTAATATTTCACCAAATCTGATTAAAAAATTGTCGATTTCCTTAATTTGATACATCCCGCTCCAACGGTTCACCTTCATCAAATAGCATTCAGGACAACCGGATGGTCGACCGGTTCAGAGGAAATTTTTTTTTTTTTTTAAGATGTCTGAACTGTTTGAACCGACCACTGAACTGACCGATGTGAACTGGAAGGGGGGCGACCGGTTGGTTGACCGGCCAGTCGACCGGTTGGCAGACCAACGGTGAGACAAAGAAATACGATTTCGATTTGATTCACCATTGAATTGTGAATTAAAATTAACAAGTACTCGTTCCCAAAATACAATCATAGTCTGACTATTACCGGTAATGGGATCTTGAGAGACTGCTAACCAAGATCTACATAAAGTTTCATCTTCTATAATTGTAAATGCTTTACCACGAAAAACACGAGAAGTTTCTGAAATGAAATGATTATCACTGCTCTGCGTGTTATGTTCTCGCGAACTTTCCGACATGAAATTAATATCAGTGTTGTGCTGAAACATTTGTGATTCTTCAAACATTTCAAAATCTTCCATAGTTTCAAAAAAATACAGTACATACACTATCTAAAATAGTAAAAAATATTAGAATGATATGCAATCAATTCAGAATTAGATAATTTAATCATATAATATAAATTAAAGTTTCAAAGGAGAAAAATCACAGAAGAAACAAAATTCACATGTAATGCTCTTCTCAAAATAAAAAACTCTGTCATCTTGACATAGAAAACTGATATATTTTATAGAAGACATTATCAACGGTAAATTTTCAAAATCCTCTGTTCATGCAATGGTAAATTATTAAAACGGCTATTTTTCAAATATGTATATTGTAAAAATACTCTGTCAATCTAACGGTAAATTTACTGAAACGAGTAGTTTTCAATTATTTATATTAAAGATAACAATTTGAATTATATTTTCAATGAAATTAAAATTTATATCACCCTTCAAATTATTCCGAATTATTTCATTTTGACCTTCAAATTATTCCAAATTATTCCAAGTCCACAAAATAAGCTATCTGAAAATAAACCTGTCTCAAATTTGACCTGTTCAAACAAAACCTGTTGAAACCTAAACCAAACCTGTTGACACCTCCCAGCCCCATGCTCAGACCGGGCGACCGGATGGTCAACCAGCCGGTCCACCGGCTGGTTGATCGGTTCAACATCCACGCGTAGTCCAGGACCCCTCAGTTCAACCAGTTCAAACCGGTCACAGTTCAAACTCGTCGCATAAGGTAATCAACCGGTTGACTGGTTGGTCAACCGGCCGGGCAACCGGTTGGTTGACCGGTGTCGCTCCTTCAACGGTCAGTAACAGTGATTTCACCAAATCTGGGTCTGGTTCTCAGTTTGATGATTTTTTTGCTGAAATCTCATTCTGATATCAATCTGATGAAACGATTGGAGCATGAAAATAGGCCTTTTTCATCAAAATTTAAATTTGGTGCTGGATTTGGTTAACCGTTGGAAATGGTCTTAGATGGCTTCTTTTATCCTAAAAAACCTAATTTTTTTTTAATTTTTTAAATTGAAACATCAATTGTTTAAGTCCATAAAACAAAATTGATAAACACATATTCAAAAGCTACACTTAATTTTTAAAACTAATAATTTAAAATGTTATAAACATAAAAATTAATTTATAAATTTCATGTATAGAACAAGACAAAATATTAAATTAGTTTAACATATTTATAATGATTTCGTGGAATTAATTTATAAAGTCCCGTGCATAGCACAGGTTACCATTAGAATTATTAATCTATAATTACTAACAGTAATGTGTATCTACCAAAAGTAATTTAGATGGCATTTCTCTTAGGAAATGGGGTAAGTGCTGTGCCTTTGGCACAACAGTGATTGGTGTGCCTCATTTTGAGGTGCATTATGGGCTTATTTTTATGATTTGAACCATTCATTTTGTAAGGTTTGTTGAGTACTTCATGCCTACCAAAAATCATATTAATCATATATCAATAACTATATGATCGAATTGCATATTTTTATGCTATTCCTCAAAAGAAAAACTTGTTGTTTATTTTTTTGGTTATCAATCATATAGTAATTGATATCCGATTAATATGATTTTTGGTAGGTATGAAGTAGTCAACAAACTCTACAATATGAATGGTTCAGATTATAAAAATAAACACATAATGCATCTCAAAATAAAGTACAACAGTCACTGTTGTGCCAATTGTAATTTAATTCCTCTTACTTTTAACGACTGACATTTAGACGGCAATTATAATTTAATTTTTGGAGGTAAGATTTCAAAAATTGGAGGGATTCATAAATGAATTAGTGACTAAAATTTTGAGGAGGTCGGGTATGGAAGCATAATCCAT
Organism: Camellia oleifera; assembly: GCA_022316695.1. Classification (NCBI taxonomy): domain Eukaryota; kingdom Viridiplantae; phylum Streptophyta; class Magnoliopsida; order Ericales; family Theaceae; genus Camellia; species Camellia oleifera. The sequence goes on from CM039319.1 coordinate 38,215,702, forward strand.
TCATTGAATAAACCCACGATTATGTTTTATCTAATCTCTCACGCCTCTTACCCCAAAAATCTCTCACGCCTCACTCTTCTGTCTCTTCTCTGTCACGCCTCACCCCTCGGCCCTCCTCTCTGTTACTGGAGCACCACCGCGGTTAGACGAGCACACCGCAAGGGTTACAGAAGCACCACCGTCGCTTTGTCTCGGGTAGGTATGTCCTCTATTTCGCCCTGTATGTGTGTGTGTGTGTCTATCTGTCTGTCTCCCTATCTATGTCTTCTTCCATTCGCATATACCTTCACACCCAACCCCAAATCGACCCAGCCACAAATCGACCCAGCCACAAATCGATTTGATCCCATAGGAAAATTATCCCTTCTCATATTTTATGGGTACCTTCCCTTCCCTTCTGATTATTTTTTTATTATTTTATATTAGGTTATTATGAGTCTCTAATTGATTTCTTCATGGCTCTCGAACTGTATTCTCCCATTTTAGCGTCCGTTTGGTTACTGAGAAAAGCTGAGAAAATGTGGAAATAAAATAGATAGAAGAAAATTTCGAGGATTACCTTTCTTTTCGTATTTTTTCCGGAACATGAATAACTCATCTCAATTAATCCACATTATTGAATCTGGCTCTCTCGATTGATCTATTTTGTTCTTCTATTAATCAAAATTTCTGGATAAAGTTAAACATGTGGATGAAATTTGACATATTGAACTCTGTTATTTTGATGAATAACTTGTCAATTTGTGGATTTTTGATGAAATGTAAAATTAGTAGTCGATTAGATTATGTTATTCATCTGATGTTATACATGTATGTGTATATTTGTAAATATAATTATACAAGATATGTTTCTGTATATATTCATATTCTTTAAGTTGGATTTGTTATCGCTTTTGTTGGCCGATTGGGCTCTCTGATGATAAAATATGTTGATTAAGCACTTGTTAGTGGTATTAATAATTCTGTAATTTTAGCCTTTTTGGAGATAAAGTGATATTGAATGATAGTTCAGAGGTAAAGTGTAATTTGTTATAAAGGGTATATTCATTATAATGGTCTAAGCGTTGCAATTTTTAGTTCAGAAAGATAAAGTGACACGAAACTATGATTGAGGGGTTAAAGTATAATTAGCCCTATTATATATGGACTAAAGAGCTGATAGACTTACATTGCTAGAACTGTGAAGAATGTTGCCAAAAGAATGGGCCAAAGATAACACTGTTACACTGCTTGTGACAATGTGATCCCTTCTTCTTCTTCAGCTTTCTATTGCTATTTTTACAACAAAAAGAGGTTGCCAGCAAAAATCCCCCATAGACCAAACCACATAAAAGCCACAACACCCCAATGGCATATCCATATATTCCTGTAAATATAGCTGACTGCACAAAATAGTACAAGGAAAAGTTATTGTTTGGGGAAGCAAAACTTGTGCTTTTGTTTTTCGGAAACGAACATAGTGAAAAGAACAAAAACACACATCGTTTTATTTTTGTGCAAAAAACAATTTCAAAAGATTGAAACAATTTTTTGATGCTTCCTAAAAAGTAAATAGTTTTCAGAAACAGTTTGCCAAAGAAATTTTTTATTTTTTCTGAAAAAAATGAAAACAAAAACACAACCAAACAAATGTTTTTGAGGAGAAAGAGAGAATTGAACACTTACACTCCAATAATGCTTATTGGTTATGTCATATCCTCCTCTATATTTCTTGAAATGATTTATAGGATCCACTCTTACAGTATCATCTGATTGTCTCATAGGTTCTGATATGTTTACTGCTTGAAGCAAACTCCTTCCTAGAAAAACCACAAAATCATTGAACCATAATTTGTTTTAGTGGCAATGGTACATTTTTGTAGCTCAACTCTGATTTTTCTTTAAAATCAAGGCTAACCTTCAAAATCCAAACCTCAGCCTGAGCCCAACAATTATAGAAGATCATTAAATTACTATAGTATTAGTATGAATGTTCTGTCATTAACATTAAAATTATGTCATTAACAAGCACATGTTAGGCATATAAATAATTATATTATTGGTTGCAAAATTTTATCTTCGAGGAGGGTGGCTAATAGTTAAATATTGATTCAGTGTTAAGGGATGTAAAGTTTGAGTAGAATAATAGAGTGGGATTGTTTTCAGATGCTGAGGAATAAGTTATTGCTATGAATATTGATATGTTCAGTAAATTAATATTATTGATTTTCTTATCTTTTATTTTGTATCACTTTTGACAAGATATTGACAACGAAGAATCATATTATTATGATTTTGGAGATGTGGGACATGTTAATTGGAGATGGTATAGAGGTCGAGCTATAACAAAATTAATATCATTCGGAGAGAACAATGCAAAAACAGCCCCATTTCTTCTTCTCAAGCATCATATGTACTACAGTCTTATGACTGTTCTTCCAAGTACTACCACCAAACATGAAGGAGACAACAATTCATAATATCTGAGGAACTTAAAATAGAATCTCCTCCAATTTGAGTTTTGGGTTTCTTTCCAATTCATCACATTCTTCAAGTGAACATTAGAAAAGCAAAAGTAGCTAAAGGAAATCACCCTAGTCAACTTGATCAACACAATTACCAATTTCTGATCATATCACTTTGGTTTCAAATCAGTTGTGTGATTTCAATTTGGGGGATGCTAAAATAGGTCTAAGTATTCAATTTCAGTCCACTAGGCTTTAACCAAACCACAATTTAGAGTTGTTGATATTTTAGGCAACTTTAATAATTATCACCCATAATTATCAAAAGATAAATATACATGTAAGGATAAATATATAAATAATATCTAATATATATAATTTACAAATTTTAATATGTATGTGGGCCACATTAAGTCTCCTATTAGGAGACGCAGCATACAGTTTACTCTATATAATAGTTCATAAAATAGATATATATTTATGGTGGGTAAAATGATGAGAAAAAAAAATACTGAAAATTGAGCAAACAAGAACTTCGAGTTAGACAACAACGTACATAGGCTTAAATTTGAAAGAAAGCATTATTTACCTTGAGATGAGATTGAACTGGCCTAAGAGAGTGAGTCTAATCTAGTTGAGTAAAAATATTATACGAAAAAGAGAGAGTTTACTGTGGATGATTTAATTAATCAACTGTTTTTATATTTACTAATTAATTCATGTTAGTCTCGGCTTGGGATTAGTAAGTGATCTATTTTATTCCTATTGTAAGAGCGACTCTTCTTTTTCTTATTCCTATTATAAAAAGGACTGTTCTTTCTGAGCAATTATTCATCTTTTTATATTTACTAAGTAATTCATGTTAGTCTCAGCTTGGGATTAGGAAGTGATCTAGTTTATATTTTATTAGGATTCTTATTCCTATTGTAATTTAGAGTTTATTTAAGATGTAGTTTGGGTTTATGAAATTTTTCAACATAGTTTTTAAATAAGTCACTGCTTATTTTGTATTGGTGGATCATAAATTCAATTCTAGTTCTAATTTTCTATAATGAATTTGTGATCATAAATTCATTGGGTATCACTTGATTCAGTTGTGGCTGCCTTACTCTGATGGTTGGGTGTTAGTAGTAGTAGGTTTCTCTGCTGTTTCTGTTTTCTGCTGTTGCTAGCCCTGTTTTGTCAGTTCTGTTATTGTGTTGCTGTGTATCTGTTGGTCTCTCAAAAACAGCTTCTTGGTTGGATGCTGCCATGTGATTGAGCGAGTTACTTAGTGCCAACCTAGTTGGGATTGGGCTATTTTGCTATGATGGCCGCTGCATCTTCCCCCCCTCCCCCTCCCCCTCTCCATCCCTTTGTTGATGTCTTTTTCCTTCCTTGTAAGGTTTCCGTTCATCAATAAAGTGTTTCTTCGTTGTTGATCCAAAAAAATATAGCAGCAGCAGTATCAATAGAAACTTGGGTTTAATGAGAAGATTATCAACTATTTGTGTGATTGAAGTGATGGAGGGTGGGGTGGAGGGGTTCTTCTAGTAGATAAACAGGATTAAAATCTGATATAAACGTAAGAAAAAATCTGATTACTTGTTACACTGTGATAGTAGGTAAACAGAGTAAAAAATAACAGAAGGCAGAGTAGAGAAACCCATTTCATAGAAAAAGACCTATTTCATTTGATAGTAGATACACTATGCTTATCAAAATCTGATATAAACCTAACTAAATGTCTTTCATCTCTCATATTGGTTCCCTTTTAACCATTTGTTAATTTTATGTTGTGATTGAATCTATGAAAAACATAAGCAAAAAAAAAAAAAAAGTTTCTATTGTTGTGTTAGATAAGTTTTACATGACCTGTGAGACAATGTTATTGTGTCTGTCATGGAATTTCGTATTGAACATATAAACCAAATCTTTCTAATTTATTTGTATCTGTACCTGAATTGTTGCATTTAGTTTTAATTTTCTATTTTACTATTGAATTCTAAATTTTCTATTTTACTATTGAATTCTAAATTTTGGTTTTTACTTGTGCTCCATAAACAACAAATTCATAATCCAAATGAAACCATGAAATTATCTACATCTATATCCATATATAACTATGAATTTTATGAATTCCCTGTGTGTTGTACATATTCAACGTTGCTGGTACTAAGTTCATGTTAAAAAATGTAGACTAATCATGCACCCCACTGTAGGATTCTTTTGATTATACCCTCGCCCTTCCTTGGTAAAAAAAAAAAAAAAAAATTTTAAAAATTAGGTAACCTGATAACTCAGTGGATCTCTTTTGAGTATGAATTCATGAATCTAAATACAAATATGCGAGTAAGACAAGAGAAATTGGATATAGATTTATTTTATTTTATTTATAATTTAATTTTAATGACAAAAGAATGAGAATTGATTTATATAACTGATTCCAAGTTATTGAGATACAACACTTAATTTAATTCTATTAAAATTTCAACAAAATACTTGTAGCTAAATAAGTTGATAGGACATAATTTGGACTTGAAAGGCATGTCTTTCAATCCTTGAACCAAAATTCTCATTTTGTTCTTAGGTTAATCTTTGCTTGATTTGTAGGTCACAATAATGGACAAGAGTTGGATGCTGATAGATAATAGGTTGACAAGCAAAGAGTATCAACAAGGGGTGAAGTCATTCCTTGACTTTGCTACCGCAAATTTAGGCCCACATGATGAAATTAGGTGTCCTTGTGTCGATTGCATGAATGGCACAAAATTTAGCAGACAAGTTGTGTGGATGCATCTGATCCGAAGAGGAATTGCGTCTTCGTATAAAACTTGGGTGCACCACGGAGAACATGTTCCCATTTCTCAGCCTAGTGTATCAAATGACCATTTTGGAAGTAGTGGAGAAGGTATGCCAGATACTGATCATCCAATGATGGGTGAATTGCCTAATATGTTGGAAGAAATTTACATGAGTGGTCTTATGGATGACCATATCGACGAAGAACCTACTAGTTTGGAGAGGGAAGATTTGCAGAAGTTCATTAGGTTATTTGAAGATGCTCAACGCAAAATTTACCCAACATGTGAGAAGTTCTCTGTGTTGTCATTCGTTATTAAGATGCTTCATGTAAAGGTGTACAACAAATGGAGCAACAAGTCATTCGATATGGTTATGCAGGTATTCAAGGACATTCTACCAGAATGTGATCAAACTGTTCCATGGACACTCTATCATGCTAAGAAATTCTTACGTGACTTGGGTTTGGGATATGAAACCATTCATGCGTGCAAGAATGATTGTGCACTGTTTTCCAAGGAGAATGCGAATTTGGAAAAATGCCCTACATGTGACGAGCCTAGATACAAGTTGAACAATGATGGGGGTAAAAAGATTCCTCACAAGCTATTGCGGTATTTTCCTTTGACACCGAGGCTGAAAAGATTGTATATGTCAAAAAAGACAGCCGCAGAAATGAGATGGCACAAAGAGAAGCGTATGGATGATGACATATTAAGGCATCCGGCTGATGGTGAGGCATGGAAGGATTTCGATAAGCAACATCCAACATTTTCTGCTGATTCTCGAAATGTAAGGCTAGGGCTAGCGACAGATGGTTTCAATCCATTTGGAAATATGAGCACATCGTATAGCATGTGGCCCGTAATCTTAATGCCTTATAATCTCCCACCGTGGAAGTGTATGAAAGAGCCATTTTGCATGATGTCATTGCTTATTCCCGGACGATCGGCACCTGGAAGAGACATTGATGTTTACCTACAACCATTAATAGAAGAATTGAAAAATTTGTGGGAGCATGGTGTGCAAACATATGATGCATCGAATGGCCAAATTGTTAGAATGCATGCGGCAATCATGTGGACCATTAATGACTTCCCTGCATATGGTAACATGTCAGGGTGGAGTACAAAGGGTTACTTGGCTTGCCCTAATTGTAACATGAATGCATCGTCACAAGGTTTGCGAAGTAAGATAGGGTACACGGGTGCTCGTCGCTACTTGCCTGAGAACCACAGTTGGCGAAGAAGTAAGCTCTTCAACGGTCAAATTGAGGATAGGTCCAAACCTATAGACTTATCGGGGGAAGAAATACTAGAGCAAATTGGTTGTGGGACTTACAAGCCGTATGGAAAGCACCCACACAATCGAAAACGACAAAGGAATGAAAATCCAAATTTGAATTGGACAAAGAGAAGCATTATGTTTGATTTGCCCTATTGGAAAACACTGAAGCTTCGACACAACCTTGATGTCATGCATATTGAGAAAAATATATGTGACAATGTCATCGGGACACTTTTGAGCATAGATGGAAAGAACAAGGACACGGACAAAGCACGCTTAGATTTGGAGGATATGAGAATACGTAAAGAGTTACACTTGAAGAGGCGTGCCAATGGGTCCTTCGAGAAGCCCCCCGCATTGTACACATTGTCCCAGACAGAGAGAGAAGGCTTTTGTCATTTTTTGAAATCAATTAAGTATCCTGATGGCTATGCAGCAAATATCTCTAATTGCGTGACCGCTCAAGGAGGTAAATTATCTGGCCTCAAAAGTCATGACTGTCATGTCCTTATACAACGACTTCTTCCGATTGGGATGCGTGGCTACCTTACTAAGGAACTTGGCACCACACTTTTTGAGTTGGGAAATTTCTTCAAGCAGTTGTGTTCAAAGACATTAAGGATCACAGATTTGGATAAATTGGAGGAACAAATTGTACTCATACTTTGTAAGCTTGAGAAGATTTTTCCTCCGGCTTTTTTTGATGTTATGGTCCACTTGGCAGTTCACTTGCCTCGAGAGGCTATGCTTGGAGGGCCAGTGCAATATCGATGGATGTACCCAATTGAGAGGTATGTTGGTACTTTTGTAGTGTGAAAATTGTAATTAACGCTTCACTGCTAATATAAATTTAAATATAACATTCTCATCGTCTTGGTTTTTAGGTTGCTTGGACGTCTAAAAGGGTTTGTGGCCAATAAAGCTTATCCTGAAGGTTCTATTGCCGAGGCTTATATTTCGAAAGAGTGTACAACATTTTGTTCAATGTATTTGGATGGAGTTGAAACAATTTTTAACCGGGTAGAAAGGAATTACGACATGGGCGACTATGGCCCAGGGTTGGCAGTATTCACTCAAAATGTCCGTCCCTTTGGTCTAATGACAAGGGTATCCGATGTGTCCGTAGCTGAACGCGAGATGGCTCATTGGTTTGTCCTGCACAATAGCTTTGAAGTGGAAAAATACTTAGAGTATGGATCCATTCCACGTATTTATATGTTATAGTTGTCAAAAATCGATTAGTATTGATTTATTTAATTTATTTTGAGAGCCATTTTTGTAACTAGGGAGCACAAGAACTTGTTACAACAAACTGGAGGTGCATTTGACATCGCAAAGAGGCAATGCAAAGAATTTCCTAAATGGTTCAAAGATTGTGTAAGATTGAAATCTCTTTTACAATCAGTCATACATTACCTTAATATTGCGTATACTTGTAGCATAACACATGTTCTACATGTAGATGAATCAATTGCGGAACCAAGTGTCCCCTGAAGCAACTGATGAGATGTGGTCATTAGCCAATGGTCCTAGTGGCTTGGTGAACACATATACAGGATGTATTTGTAATGGCGTCCGATTTCATACTATCGACCGTGACAACCGTCGTAAAAGTCAAAATAGTGGGTTGGTCGTGGAAGGGGAGCATGAAGGCCAATTGATAAACTTCTATGGGTACTTGTGCAAAGTGTGGGAAATGAACTATTTGTTTAGACATCGGATCGTATTGTTCCAATGTGAATGGTTTAACACCGGTAGTAGGAGAACTATGCGTGTCGAACCACATGTGACAACGGTTGATGTAAGAAGTCGATGGTACAAAGACGACTCATTTGTATTGCCAAGTCAAGTTAAACAAGTATTTTATGTTGATGATACCAAACTAGGTGCCAATTGGAGAGTCGTAGAAAAGTTTGAACATCGAGGAATTTGGGATGTGCCACAGATGGATGACGTAGAAACTGATGATGTGTTCCAACAAGAAGAAACTACTGAGGTTGTACCAGCTGAGGCTATTGACGATGATGTGGTTTTGCGTCGAGATGATATTGAATCTGAAATTATTCCAATGGAAGTTTTGCAATCTATTAGATGTGTAGAAGCCGAGGGTGTTATAGATGATGCCTTCATCTGTGATGATGAAGATGGATTAATGGAGGAGGGTAACGACACAGACGAAGAATGTGACCTGCAAAGTGATTTTGATACAGATGTTGACGTAGAATGTTGATATATTTGATTTTATGATTTGGATATGATAATGAACTAAAATACTTGTCTTATTACTTCATCAAAATCATGTCATAGCTTATTATATATCTGTTTATAAATTATATAATGTATATCATGATTTATAATGTTAGCTTGTTATATATCTACGCAATTCATAATTTAAAAATCAAGACATAGTAGCTTGTTATATCTCTTCTTTACAATTAAATGTGTTATTGTATATGACATTTTGTACTGTTAGTTGTGTTCTTGCAGTTTGCATCATGGTTCCTGGCTTGAAGACTGGTCGGCTCAATAAAAGGACATTGATGACCACTGAAGCAAACTCGCCGGCTAACGTCCCCTTAGGATCAACAGTTGCACCACCTCTTGTTGTCCCCTTAGGATCAACAGTTGCACCACCTCTTGTTGTCCCCTTAGGATCAACAGGTGCACCACCTCTTGTTGTCCCCTCAAGATCAATCGGTGCATCTTCTCCTGATGCGACTAGCCCACCATTCGAGGATTCTGATGAGACACAGCCACCATCAGAAACTCAAAATCATGTCACAGGTAAGATCATTGTACTTCAACTATGTCAATTATCAATTGTCATTATTTGTAATTTGGTTATTGTAATTTTGTTATCAGGGACTTCTAGGTCCACACGTGTACGAGGACCTACACTTGGAAAAGGAATACAAAAAATAGTGAGAGCCAACAAAGGGGGAAAATTATATGTTCACATTGATCGTGTCCTAAATGCAATGACCGGAGATTATGCCACTCCAGCAGCTAATGAGTTAGGGCTTCAGATTAGGAGTATGTGCCCTCTCAAGGATGTTACGTCGTGGCTGAAAATGGATGAGACTACCAAAGCTACTGTCATCCAAGCTGTTCTTGTAATTGATAATATTGGGCAATATGTATTCCTCTATTATTTATACTTGTAAGAAGCACTTATTGTAATGATTGGCATTTTCACTTGTTATGATTGTAGGACAAGTTTGATATTGGGGATGATTTTCACAATGACTTACAAGCTCAGCAAATTGTGAATACGAAGGCATATAAGTTGTACAAAGATTGGAGGTACAACTTGAAGCAAGAATTCGAGCTATTAAAGGAAGAGGGTGTTGATGACCTATATGCTCATCCGCCCCGAGGGGTGAGTTTGGATGATTGGAAGCATTTGATCGATGTGGCATGGCAAGATGCATCTCACCAGGTCAAATACTAATGCATCATACGTAGTCCCGTTCCAAATGTGATATAGCCAATATTTAACAAAAAATTGTTTATGTACTTATTTTTTGTAGAAACGGTCAAAAGCTGGTAAGAGTAACAGAAGTCAGTTGCCATACAATCATACTGGTGGATCTCGCTCATTTCCTATAATGATGGCTGCTATCGTGAGATTGATGTTATTTAAAAATAACTTCATTATTTTTGTTTTGTTATGAGTAATATGTTGTGATTTTTTTAGTTGTTATTTGAAATAAACAGGTAGCGAAAAATGTGGATTTGGATTTTCCTAAGTTTTATCAGGACAGCCATACGTCCAAGAAGACGAATGACTGGATTCATCCCAAATGCGGTGAGCTGCATGTAAGTATGAAACAATGAATTAATTGTATTTAATATGACTTAGTACCCAAAAATATATCTTATTATGCCTTTTTGTCTTCTTTATTGCAATGACAGGAAAAGATGGTCAATCTACAAACGGCTGCCACTGAGTCAGGGACGCCATTGACGCAGGAGGAGCTTTCAAGGCAAGTGCTTGGCGAGAAGAAAAAGTACTTGCTTGGATTTGGGATCGGCCCACAACCGTCCACCATAGCTGCATCACGAGCACGTGATAAGGATATGGAGGCAATGAGAGCTGAGATGGAGGCACTTCGTGTGGAGCAACAAAGAGATCGTGAAGAGTTGATGAGAGAGCGAGAGGAGCGCGAGAAATATTACAATGATATGTTGAAAGAGCGAGAGGAGCGCGAGAGATGTTACAATGAGATGTTGCAACAGCGGGCGCAAGGACAGAAAGATCGGGAGGAGACAGATAAAAAGGTTGATCATCTGAATAATGTAGTCGCCAAACTCACACAACTCTTGGGGATCTAAGGTGGTCAAATGACGTTTACTATTTGGTAAGTACAATTTTATTAATGTTTAAAATAATTTGTTAAAATTTGTTAGATTTAACAATGAACTAGTCAATTGACCTGTAGGGACAGACGATGTGTGAATAGGGCATGTAGGTCACTTGAACCCACACCATAATAATAATACTTGGGGCGGATAACACATGTAAGCATGCCAGGTCATGACCTTTTATATGAAAAAATATTTGATGTCCAAATTAAAAATCTTTGTTGACAGTGTTGTGTTTGGTTTGCCTCAATGAAATATTGTAATAGATTTTCCCCTTGTGAATGCACCCATTGTTCTTATTTTAAGTACTTGCAGGGCTAATGTCATGCATTCTTGTCTCTCTTGCAAATGCACCCTATATTCCTATTTTTAGTATTTGTGTAGACTATAGTGGATTAATACTCTATTGCTAGAAGAGGATACTGAATATTTGCGTCATTTCTGACCCTTTTTCCTCAATGGTACTTTCTCTTGGTGAGAGGGTAATACAAATAAGGTGCTTGGATATTCATGTTTGTGATAAGAAAAGACAAACTTATCTTTACACTTACAAAGTTTGGCTTGGTTTCTGAGCCAGGGACAGTTCAAGCTTAAAGAAAAGTTCAAATTTGGACGTGAAATTGCATGCATCAATGAGAACTGAGATTTGTATAGGCTAAACTTGAGCATGATATTGGATTGAGTACTGGATGTGTTCCTAGTACAAAATAGGGCCTTTTTTTTATTATTTATAAACAAAATAGGCCTGCCTCTCTCTCTCTCTGTCTCTCTCTCTCTCTCGTGTCCAATGGCTAGTTCAACCTAATTGATTGGCAAAAATGTTAGAAAATTTCACATATAACATAAGGTAGACAATAAATTTACGCTCTTCAATCTTTTTAATTTCCCTTCTAATATATGTGTGTAGAATTTTATTTCCTTTATCCAGTGCTGGTCCAACCTTTGTGGGGTGCTACTCGAGTATACTGTGTATACAATATATCACCCTTTGGCATTATTTGCACAAAGTAGTTTCCCTAAAACTTGCATATTCACTGTTGATAGCCTGAGCTTTTATTGTTCACATCTGGATCCTATCTCCTGACCTAGAGAAAAGGAAAATAATTAAGAAGTGAAAGTACTTATATCTAAACTTCTGTAGTATTTATTGAATCTTACCCAAGCAAAAATTACTATGACCTCATATAAGAAATAGGTAAAAAATGACTGTATCGTATGTGTCAAGATAGATATTAAAGGTTAAAGCATATAATTGACTAATTGACTCAAAGAAGTTAGAAAGGATAAAAAGTTGATGTGGCATGGGAGATAGACATTCTGTATTAATGAAACTGTTTTGTTATGTTGCGGCATTGCCCTTAATATGTAATTAGGATTTTATTTTTTATTTTTTTGCATTCAATTGGGTTTTGTGGTTGTTTTCCTTTGAATGGATGAAACAAAAGCTATTTGTGCAAAGAATTGATTTTTAAAGAATGTTATTCTTATGCATAGAAGTTATATACATCTATACTTTGTTGAGTTACCAATTTTCCCAAAAGCCATTATGAATGAACAAAATTTAGAACTGGTCCTTTGAACATTATGAATGAACAAAATTTGAAGACATTCTTATCACATCAAGTTTATAACCTTAATGTGATATTAATATTATACTTGTCTCCTTATGTGTCCTGTTTGATTTCAAGTAGACCACCACCAAATTTTGGTCCACTTAGGGATGATTTAAAATTCGATCTCATGTAGTATTGTTTTATTTTGATTTGTCATTTATCTGGCTTAGTAAGCTTGTCAATATTATTAAGGTCTGACTAAATCTACATGCATTCTCGATTATGTTATCATTTTTAATTGGCTAGGTTGAGGATATTTCTGAATTTGGTTCATTATCAGGTATGTAGATGTAAATTGTAAAGTGGTCTGTCAAATAAGGAACTGCTGTTTGAGCTGTGCAATCGTATCATACTTTGATTTATTTACAAGTCCAGGCAGTGGGTTTATGTCATTATAATTGAGGATTATGGTGCAGTGGTGGTTGGGAAGTGGTTGTAGTGTGGTAGTTTTGAACTTGGGGGCTGTGATGTTGTGGCAATGATGGCTGTTGAGATGGTAACAGTATTAGTACCGGGATCTGGGAGTGTATTGATGCATATTAGTTGTTAATTGAATCCAACTGCTTTTGAATTTGGTTTCATGGGATTGAACCCCAGGTCACCCCTGGTCCCAAGTGCAGGTGTTGAGTCTATATTCAAAATGCAGTTTGAGTGTACCATTTGAGTTATGAACTTATGATATCATATTGGTTTGATTTAGACCATAATCTAGCTGTTGAATTTGGTTTATAAGGTATACATAACATTATTCTTCATTTTTAAGCATTGTAAATACAAGAGCCATTTCTTTAGTGTAAAGTGTAAGTATGGCTTGATGACCAAAGATGAACCAATCATCATCCTTAGTGTAAGTATATTTCTTCTACTGGGGGAGTTCCCTACAAATTATTTAGTTGTCAAGTTCTTACAAATAAATTTATGAAATTAGGTCAGGTTAGTCCCTGGCTTTAAATCCTCCTGGAGTGTATCATTTTCTTGATGTAATCAGAGTTGTATGTATATATTTTTTTATAATTTTAAATTTGGCAAAATGTTGTCAATACTAATGATTAATTTTTTGTTTTACAGATGGTTTTTGGCGTGGAATTGCAGTGAACGATTTTTTGTTACAAGTACGAAAGACATTGTTTTTAGTCTAAAAATTAGCATTAGTTCGTACATATTAGTTTTATGGCGTGGTACAGGAGATTGAATTTGACGTCGTACAGATTAATTTTTGATGTGGTACAAATTACCTTTTCACATGGTACAGATTACTTTTTTGGCATGGTACAGAATACCTTTTGGCGTAGTACAAATTAGTTTTTGGTGGTACAGATTAACAATTGGATATTAATTTTGTTTAATCCTACGTTATGTATGGAATTATATTTTTCAGATTGGATTATATTTGGTTTGTGTAGAATTTCTATTGGAAATATTAATTTGATGTTAAATATGATTTTTTTTTTATGGTTGAAAGTAAAATGTGTGCATGTTGTGGAATGGTTGCTAATTTTATCAGTATATGGATAATTTTATATATATACAGGTTACAAATTGTACTAATAATGGAATAAATGCAGGTGGTTGAGAAAGTAATTAAACAAAATTATAAAATTTTTTACGACTAAATATTTTGGTAGCCAAAAATGCAAGCAAAGATTTTTTATGAGTAAATATTTAGTAGTAAAAAGAAACAAAAGACTTTTAGCGACCAAATAGTTAGTAGCTAAAATAAATGAAGATGAGGGAAGAAATTTTTGCCGACTAAAGATTTTAGTCACGAAAGAACATCGCAGTTTTCGGCGACTAAAATATTTGGTCATAAAATATCATGAAAAGAAAATATCTAATATTTTGGCGACTAAAATGTTTCGTCGTGAAAACTAATAACGAGTAAACTATTTGGTCACTAAACATATTATTATTAGTGACTAAAATTTTTAGTCGGTAAATGTATTATTATTAGCGACTAAAATGTTTTAGCGACTAAATATTTTAGTCGTTGAAAGAGAATTTTATTTTGATTTAATTACTTTTGGCGACTAAATATTTGGTCGGCAAAACGTCATGTTTGGCCAATAAAATGTTTTAGCGACTACGTATTTTAGTTGCTGAAAGACAATTTCATTTTGATTTAATTACTTTGGGCGACTAAATATTTGGTCGCCGTATAGTTAGTTTTGGCGACTAAATATTTTAGTCGCTAAAAGAGAATTTCATTTGATTTAATTACTTTTGGCGACTAAATATTTGGTCGGCAGAATGTTATGTTTGGCCACAAAAATGTTTTAGCGACTACATATTTTAGTCGTTGAAAGAGAAATTCATTTTTATTTAATTACTTTTGGCGACTAAATATTTGGTCGCCGTATAGTTAGTTTTGGCGACTAAAATGTTTTAGCGACTAAATATTTTAGTCGCTAAAAGAGAATTTCATTTTGATTTAATTACTTTTGGCGACTAAATGTTTGGTCGCCAAAACGTTATGTTTGGCGACTAAGTCTGTTTTAGTAGCCAAATATAAGATAATTAGCGACCAACGTTATATTAGTCGCCGTTGACTATTGCCGACTAGGCTTTGGCGACCAACGGGGCGACGAATATATTTAGTCGCCATTGACTTTTGCCGACCAAAAAATAACCTTTGGCGACTAAAAATTTGGTCGCTAAAAGTGTAATTTCTTGTAGTGTATGAATTATATATAACAAAATATTTTTTTGTTACGCGACAGTCGATGTATCATTTTTTTTAATCTAATTTTGAACATTTAGTTGTAGGAGTAAAGTGAAAAAACTTAAAACATAAATGGCCAAAGTAAGAAAAAAAATAAACTTTAAACGCCAAAGTAAAAAAGTGACTAAAAAAAAAAAAAAAAAAAAGGGCAAAGTGCAATTTACCCTAAAACATTATTTCTGTAAAAAAAAAATGCTTGCTTTTATTTTTGTTGCGACTTTAGAATTCTTTTCTACTTTTTAAAAGTGCTAAATATCTTTCACCTAAATGAATTCAAAAAAGTTGGAACAAAAAAAATTAGGGTAAATGAACTTTCTTGAAGTTAAAAACAAAAACTACAACGAGCACAGCAATTTTAATATAATTATATTGATCTATGTTTTTTAGTAAATTACAAGATCAAAACTAATACAGATGGTATGAAAAAATAAAGATACATAAAGTAAAATATATATTTCAGTATAAAAGATCTGATAATATCATTTTTATTCATACAATCAACGGATTTCTGATCAAATAGAGTCAAGTGTTATGTAAATTAAAACTTTAATGGAGCACAGTGTAATTATCCTAAACTTGTGAGGGCTTGCTCTATTTTTTTTTTTTTTTTTTTTTAAACTTCAGAAAAGGTCAATGTAATTTATATAAAAAATTAAACACAAAATGAATCACAAATAATCACATGATTATGAATCTTACAGAGTGTAGGATTTACAGTTATAGTGTCTCCGATGTATGTTGTGTTTGGTTTTTATGTTAATAGTATTGTTCAAATTTATTTACTTTTCGTTAATTATAAAAAATATTTTTAATTAATTTTTATTATAAGAAATATAAAAAATTAGCATTTTTCTTTTGGAAGTATTTTGGTATGCAAGGTGCATATCATATGCACTTGCGTAAATTCTCTCAAATATATATATATATATAAGTTATTTCACAAAATCGCATAAATTCTCAAATATATGTAACTTGTGGTTGCTCAAATTGTTATAGGTTATGAGAGGGTAATTTATATGAAAATTGGGCCAAACTGGGTAATGGGCCGTTATGGGCCACAGTACGAAGGGCTGAGTAAAAGAGGCTTAAAGTTACTCCGGTCCAAAAGAAGTTTGAAGTTACTCCGGTCCCAAAGAGCTTACGGTAAGCTCGATCGTCACATACAAAGTTATCCCAGTCGGGACCACGTTATTGGTTATCCTGGTTGAGACATACCATGGTTAGCACTGGGAAAACCGAGGTAAGAGCAGTGAATGAAAGAGCCGAGCTAAAGTTATCTCGGTCTAGTCTGCGGCTTAGCATAGCCATGCTTACCTCGGTCATATTGGAGTCCGACCATGGTAAAACCATCTTACTTGGTTTAAGCAGTGATGAAGGTCTTGAAGGATAAGCATTATTTTTCAGGAGTATGACTCCTAGGAGGACTCTACATGGAGGAGTAAGAGTCCTACTAGGATTGTGCCACGCGGAACCTATAAAATCTCACAATATCACCTATGGAGAGGTAACACAACTTTGATTCCCGAATTTACATAGCTTTTTGTCTATTTGTCTATTTTGCTGACTTAGGCATCGGAGAGGTATCCGGCACACACCCGCCGGCTAGCTCACGTTTGTGCTTTCAGGGAGTAAAGCGACGACGTACGGAGGAGCGCAATCTTGATCAACAGGATTATGCGAGAAGGTTTATTTCTTTCCCATACAATTGGCGCCGTCTATGGGAATATCAGACTAGAACAAAACTTTTTAATCAAGTTTTCCTTGCTAGCAAAAATCAATGGCGCACAACGAAGATTTACCGCAGTCCGCCATCGACGGACAAACCCCAGAAGGAGGTGGGAGGTGCGAAGGTTTGCCTCCTGTCCCTCCCATGACGGACTTGAAGCCCCAACGGCATAACCCCAGGAGGGATGCTAGGGGGAGGCGGAATAACAGCCCTTGTCACTCTCGTTCACAAAGTCCTGACAGACAAAGGCGGAGGATTGATCCTCAAGTTCTGGAGGACCGCGTGAAGGAGCAGGACGAATTGATACGACGAATGGCAGCGGACATGGAAATTATGAAGCGCCAAATGAAGGGCAAAGGGGTGGCGACAGGAGAGGGGCATAAAGACAACACGCCCCCCGCCACTCAGAAGATCGCATTAGGCATACCGCGCCATCACAAGCAGAGAGTAGGAGCCTCAGAATAGGCGACACTCAATCTAGGACGTCCAGAACTCGTCACTCCAGGTCTGAGAGGACGAGATCTGAGAGGTCACACACAGAGAGAAGCACTTATTGGCCCTCACACATGCACCAGACGTCATCCAGACAGAAAGAGTTACCAAGATCGTCTGACTTACGAACTGTGCTAGAAGAAAGGGCACGATGGAAGAAGGATGCCAAGGCGCGCGACCCACACAGAGTTTCTGCCCTACAGTGGTTAGCTCCTCGGACGCATGGAAGTGTCGAGGTAGGAATGCCAATACCGCGCCCTACTTACGAACCAACGGACAAAGCATTGGCGAGGCTGCAGACCTCACCGTTCGTTCCGGCAATCGAAAACGCGCCCCTACCTTCAGGCTTCCTCCAGCCCAAATTCACCACGTACGAGGGAAAGACAGATCCCTATATGCACCTGAGCTACTTCCGTCAGGTTATGGCGGTATATCGTCGAAACGAGGCTTTGATGTGCATCCTCTTTCCATCAAGCCTTGGCGACCTAGGCTTGACTTGGTTTGAAAAACTTCCAGAAGGCAGCATAGCCTCTTGGGCGCAATTGGCGGAGGCGTTCGTAACAAGGTTCAGAACGAACACCAAAATGCCAGTGGAGATCGACTAGTTTCTCTCCATTGATATGGGCGACAAGGAGACACTTAAATCCTACAATAGTTGCTACTGGGAGACCTTCAACCAGATTGGGGACTGTCCTACCAATCTCGCCATTGTACAATACAAAAGGGGCCTTCCAGTTGGGAACAGACCAAGGGACTCAATCACTATGACGCCACCTCTAACGATGGAGGCCTTAATGGAAAGAGTGCACCAGCACATTAGGGTGGAAGAGGATGGCACTCGTGCTAAAGCAAAGTCTAGCACAACCACAGTACCAGATAAAAAGACCGCAGCAAAGGTCAACGCGGTAGAACGTCCGAACAAAAACGGACGAGGTAGGCGGGACAACGGAGAAGACCAGGATAAAAGATGGTTGAGAGTCCGCACTGCCATTACCACGGTATTCAAAAAGCCAATCTACCAGATTCTAAACGAGATACGCGATGAACCTTTCGTCAAATAGCCTGCAAAGCTAGGAGAGGCTCAGAAGGACTACGACGAAAGATCACAGTGCACCTTCCATAAAGAAAAGGGGCACCACACTGAAAATTGTACACCATTGAGACAGCATCTAGAGGAGTTGGTGGCAGCTGGTCACTTGGACAAATACATTGAAGGAGGGGCGCAACCAGCCCCCCTGAATGACAACCACCCGAACGGAATGCCAATCGACACCCCACCTCAAGGCGTGATAAACGTAATACATGGGGTATGCAAACCTGAGCGCGTATGTAAGTTCAGGGGCATGATCAAAAAGGCTGAGCACTTAAGGGAGGTTCTAAGTGCACAACCCACAATTAAGAAAGGAAGAACGGAGGCCACCAATGTCATCTCTTTTTCAGACAGAGACTTGGCAAGGATATACTGCCCTCACAACGACGCGCTGGTCGTCACACTCCACGTCAAGGATTACGACATCAAGCGGATTTTGATAGACCAAGGTAGCTCGTGTGAGATAATGTACTACGACACCTTCAAACAACTAAAATTAGAGGACAAAGACTTGGCACCAGCTGTATCCCCCCTAATCGGATTCAACTCAATGCCAAAGTGGCCAGTCGGCAAGATTATCCTTCCAGTCAGGGCAGGAAGCGTGACAAAACAAGTGGAATTTTGGGTTTTGAAGGTCCCTTCCACTTACAACATAATCTTGGAAAGAACATGGCTGCATGTCATGCGAGCAGTAGCTTCATCCTACCATCAAGTAATGCGATTCCCCAACGAAGTCGGGGTAATTGAAGAGGTCTTTGGAGACCAAATTATGTCGAAGCAATGCTTTGTCATGGTTAATGGCAGTTGCGCTGCCAAGGGATATGTTCATTCGGTGGAAAAACTTGAGAGCAATGAATTGTTTGCAGATGTCGGCAAAGCAGCTGATCAAAAGCGGTGGAAGACCTGGTAGAGGTAAGAATAGATGAAAAGAATCCGGATAAGTTCTTTTTGCTCGGTTCGTCGTTGACCAGCACTGAGAGATTAGAAGTCTTGGAATTCTTGACCTCTAACATCGAAGTGTTCGCCTGGACACCCTACGACATGCCAGGCATTGATCCAAACTTCATCTGTCACCAACTCAATGTTCACTAATCCGCCAGACCAATCATTCAGCGCACTCGCAGATCGGCACTCCATCACGCCGAGATAGTGGCGGAAGAAATGGGAAATCTACTAGAGACAGGAGCTATCAGAGAAGTGCACTACCCCAGATGGATTTCCAACACAGTCCTGGTGCCAAAGAAGAATGACAAATGACGTGTCTGCGTCGACTATAAGACAGTCAACAAAACATGCCCAAATGATAGCTTCCCCCTACCACGGATAGATCAACTGGTAGACCTAATGGCGGGACACAACCGACTTAGCTTTCTTGATGCATACAGAGGCTACCATCAGATTGCCATGCACAAACCAGACTAGGAGGTCACGTCCTTTACAACTCCAAGAGGACTGTATTACTACAAGGTCATGCCCTTTGGCCTAAAGAACGCAGGGGCAACATTCCAGATAATGGTCACCAAGATGTTTGAGTCGTTGTTAGGCAGAACAATGGAGGCTTACATCGACGGCATGGTGGTCAAGAGCAAGGATAAGAACGACCATCTAAGGGACCTAGGTGAGATGTTCCAGATTCTGAAGAAGCACAAGTTGCGCCTTAATGCATCTAAGTGCGCATTCGATGTA
Organism: Camellia oleifera; assembly: GCA_022316695.1. Taxonomy (NCBI): domain Eukaryota; kingdom Viridiplantae; phylum Streptophyta; class Magnoliopsida; order Ericales; family Theaceae; genus Camellia; species Camellia oleifera. The sequence continues at coordinate 38,235,905 of CM039319.1, forward strand.
GGATCTGACAAATTCCTGGGCTTCTTGGTGACCAATTGGGGTATAGAGGCAGACCCTTCCTAGATCAAAGCTATTCAGGATCTGGAGAGGCCTAACTCAGTAAAAGAAGTACGACATCTGACCGACATGGCAGCTGCACTCAACTGATTCATTTGCCGGTCGTCAGACAAACTATGACCATTTTTTCAAGCATTAAAAGCCAAGTTCGAGTGGGATGAAGAATGCGACCGCGCTCTGGAAAGCTTGAAAGAATACATGTCTTCTCCACCACTGCTTGTCACCCTAATACCTGGAGAAGAACTCTTCCTGTACATGGCAGTCTCTCAGCACGCAATTAGCGCAGTGTTGGTCCGTACGGAAGGAATCCAACATCTGCCCATCTTTTATGTCAGCAAGACATTGCTGGGCGCCGAAACAAGGTACTTGCCACTGGAAAAACTGGTATTGGCCTTGATGATGGCCTCAAGGAAGTTGTCGCACTACTTTCACGCCCATACCATAGTCGTCCTCACAGCTTTCCCATTAAAAGCTTTGTTTGAGAGGGCGAACTTTTCTGGGCAAATTTTGAAGTGGGCAGTAGAGTTGGGACAATTCGACATCAAGTTCCAACCCAAAACCGCAATAAAGGCACAAGCTTTGGCAGACTTTGTCGCAGAATTTACCCCAAGAAGTCATCATATCTGCCCAGTCGACCTGACTGACACAACCAAACTAGTGATAGAAGTTGACGCCGGAATAGCGCAACCCCTGGTGTAGGACACCCAGTCAGACCCCAAGGTAGACCACAGTAAAGAAAGCAAGGAAGAAGCAAACCATGCTACACCAAGCCAAGACTCACCAACAAATGAAGACTTGGTACAAACAGATAGCAAGGGGTAGACAGCAAGCATGGACCTTGAAGAAAACACCAGCAACATTCTTGACCCCACGGTATCATCTGACCCCTCCACTTGCTAGAAGTTGTTCGTTGGAGAGATGTGGAAACTCTTCGTACATGAAGCATCCAACCGGCACGGTACAGGACTTGGCATAGTCCTCATCTCACCAGACGGCCTAGTCGTGGAGCAAGCAGTCAACCTTGGCTTCCCAGTATCAAACAACGAAGCGGAGTATGAAGCGCTTCTTGCAGGTCTCAAATCAGCATTCTACATGAAGGCCACCGAGCTAATGGTTTACAGTAACTCCCAACTGGTGCTAAACCAAATTTCGGGCGACTACGAAGCAAAGGATGACAGGATGGCCAAGTACCAAGACTTAGTCAGAAAAGAGTTCAAGAAATTTGAAGTAGTGTAGATAGAACAGATTGGCAAGGAGGAAAACAGTAGAGCAGACAAACTAGCAGGCTTTGCTTTAATGGCAGATACATCCATCCCTCATCCGTTGCTAATTGACTACTTACCAAGACCAAGCATTGAAGACCTCGAAGCAGAAGAAGTATGTTGCGCCGAACTAGGCCTCTCATGGATGGATCCCATCATACTGTTCTTAAAAGATGGTGTCTTACTGGAAGAAAAGAAAGAAGCCAACAGAATTAGAGCAAAGTCATAGCGATTTTGGCTCTCCCCTTCTATGGCATTATACAAAAAGTCATTCTCAGGACCGTATCTAAAGTGTGTTCACCTCAGTAAAGTGGAAGCATTCTTGTTTGAAATACACGAAGGTGTGTGCGAAAGCCACCAAGGAGGAAGATCGTTAGCTTATAAAGCCATTTCGCAAGGATACTGGTGGCCATACATGCAAGAAGACTCGGAGAAGTATGTGAAGAAGTGCGAGAAATGTCAAAAGTTCGCACACCAAATACATCAGCTAGCCAGAGAGCTCCTACCATTGACCAGCCCATGGCACTTCGCAATGTGGGTCTTAGACATAGTAGGTCCACTTCCAACAGCACCCGGAAACAGGAAGTTCTTTCTCGCAGCAACAGACTGCTTTACAAAGTGGGTGGAAGCAGAAACATTGGCATCAATCAAGGAAAAAGATGCGAAGAAGTTCTCATTACTCGGTTCGGCATACCTAAAGCCCTAATATCAGACAACAACACTCAGTTCGACGACAGAATCTTTAGAGGCTTTTGTGAAAAATACAAGATAGAGTTCTACAATTCTACACCGGCATATCCTCAAGCAAATGGCCAAGCAGAAGCATCAAACAAGGTTGTCTTGGATGGACTAAAGAAAAGGTTAGATAAGGCAAAAGGCAAGTGGGCTGAGGAACTTCCTCATGTTTTATGGGCTTACCGCACCACACCTCGACGATCAACAGGAGAAACACCATTCTCCTTAGCTTATGGCATGGAAGCAGTAATCCCACTAGAAGTTGGCCTCCCCACAATTCGAAGCGAAAATTTTGATCCAGACTTAAATGGCGAAGCCATAGCATTGGAGCTCGACCTTACAGAAGAAAGAAGAGAAAGAGCACTGGTTCACATTGTCTCGTACCAATAAGAGTTATCTAGGAAATACAACAAAACAGTGCATCCAAGACAATTCAAGATCGGAGATTGGGTGCTGCGCAAAGTGATGGGAAACACCATGGTACCGGGAGATGGCAAGTTAGGGCCCAATTGGGAAGGACCTTACAAAGTGGTTGGATTCACAGGCAAAGGGGCATACCACTTAGAAGATGAGGACGACAAGGCAATTCCCAGGCCATGGAATACTGCCAATCTCAAGTTATTTTATTTTTAGCTTTTTCTTTTATGTATGTGTAATTTTTTCCTTTCTCAATAAAATAAGTAGTTTCTTTTTAGTATAGTTGTTTCCTTCTGTAAGAGATTATTTTAGTGAGTTAGGGGCATTAAAAACATGGTTGGCTGGAATAACCAACTGTGAACCTTCCTAATCCTAGGATAAGGATCTGGGCTGCAGGATGTTTGGTTGGAATAACCAAACACTTTACTCTAGGTTGACTGGAAAAACCAACACCCTTCCTAAGCGCAGGATAAGGATCTAGGCTGCAGGACGTTTGGTCAGAATAACCAAATACTTTACTTTAGGTTGGCTGGAAAAACCAATCTAGAGGTTGGCTGGAAAAACCAACACCCTTCCTAAGCCCAGGATAAGGATCCAGACTACAGGACGTTTGGTCAGAATAACCAAACACTTTACTCTAGGTTAGCTGAAAAAACCAATCCAGAGATTGGATGGAAAAACCAACACCCTTCCTAAGCCTAGGATAAGGATCCAGGTTGCAAGACGTTTGGTCAGAATAACCAAACACTTTACTCTAAGTTGGCTGGAAAAACTAATCTAGAGGTTGGCCGAAAAAACCAACACCCCTCCTAAGCCCGGGATAAGGATCCAGGCTGCAAGACGTTTGGTCGGAATAACCAAACACTTTACTCTAGGTTGGCTGGAAAAACCAATCTAGAGGTTGGCTGGAAAAACCAACACCCTTCCTAAGCCCAGGACAAGGATCCAGGCTGTAAGACGTTTGGTCAGAATAACCAAACACTTTACTCTAGGTTGGCTGGAAAAACCAATCTAGAGGTTGGCTGCAAAAACCAACACCCCTCCTAAGCCCGGGATAAGGATCCATCTAGGTTGGCTAGAAAAACCAATCTAGAGGTTGGCTAGAAAAACCAACACCCTTCCTGAGCCCATGATAAGGAACCAGGCTGCAGGATGTTTGGTCAGAATAACCAAACACTTTACTCTGGGTTAGCTAGAAAAACCAATCCAGAGGTTGGCTGGATTAAACCAACACTTAGTACTCTTCAGCCGAAGTAAGGATATCGGCTGAAGAGTGGTTGGCTGGACTAAACCAACTCTTCGTACTTTTCAGCCGAAGTAAGGATATCGGCTGAAGAATGGTTGACTGGACTAAACCAACTTTTAGTACTCTTCAGTCGAAGTAGGGATCTCGGCTAAAGAGTGATTGGCAGCTATAATTATATTTCAAGAGTAAGACCGAGATAGTTATCTCAGCAAAAAAATTGTTAATCTGTGTACAAAATGAATGCAGATATGGCACAGACCGAACAGAAACATAAAAGGTTTTTTCATTCAAAAGCAAGAAAAAGGTCCAATAGTTGGGGACTTAGCCCAATTACAAACTTTTTTGTCCAACAGAAAGAAGAAAATACAAAATCAGGTAAATAGATCATCAAGATCCGCATCAAGATCAACTCGGAGCCTGGTTTCATTTGGGAGCACGGTCCCAGTTGGGAGCATGATTTCAGTAGGCAGCTCATTAGTCAGGTCTTCCACGACTGGCTCCAACCGAGCTGACTGATTGACAGGCTCATTGACGACCAGGGTATCATTGGGCACGGTTTCTTCTTCATCATCTGAATCTTCAAGAAATTGTTGCTGAAGGGCAGCAGCATATTCTGCCATGGAGCTTGGTATGAAATATGCAGGAGGGTTGAAGACCTCGGTCTCTGGACCGTGACTGAGCTGCGCCATAGTCGCTCTCCACCCACATTTGTAGAAAAGATCCTTGGCAGCTTCACATTGTTTAATGTAAGTAGCCTTTCCCTCCTTGTAACCCCGGAGCTCGACATCATCCGTACTCTTCTTCAGCTTCTCAATCTCGGCGTTCTTCTTCCCTTCAAGCTTGGCTAGCTCCCGCAGATATTTGTCTTTTATCACGGCTGCAACCTTTTGTTTGTCTGCTTCAACCGAGCTAACAAGACCGATCAGATGACCATTCTTGATTTTTAGCTCGGCTATCTGCTTCCTGGCCTCTTCTAGCTCGGCGGTTTTCTCAGTTACTTCAGCCATGGCTCACTTTGTTGTTTTACGAAGCTCCAACACACGCTTGTGTGCAATGTGGTTCTTTTGCATAGCCTGAAAAAAGAATGGGAAGAGACTTGTAGTAAAAACCGAGTAGAAAGTTGTGCAGATTAGAAAAATCAGCAAATGAAATTACTTACAAGCACCATGGATTTTGTGGCCGAGCGGATGGCCTTTAGCTCGGTCAAATGGTTGTGATGCTCCATATCCGCTGGAAGGCAAACACTCTTGGCAAGATTGAATGCCATTAAGTGATCTTTCTCAGCAACCACTGAGTTAGTGTCATGAATAGCTCGGTTCTGGAAAGTGATTTTGGGTGCCTACTTGGAGGAGCTAGCCTGGTCGGAACGCTCCGGTTGCAGGCTCGGTGGAGGGCTTGGTGGAAGAATGGTTTCGTTTTCATCGACAATGCGTTGCTCGGTTGGGGTAGTCCGGGCACGCTTGCTTGGACGAGATGAGGAGGGTTGTTGAGATGGAAGAGCTACCACAGCCTCAGTGGATTGACCGGTTTGTGGTACCCCGACTTGGTGTGTCTTGGTTAGCAGGGCCCTTACTCTGTTCCTCTTTGCTATCTCTTGTTCAGCAATAGTTCGGACCAAGTTGATTTGAGGTAAGGATGGATCCGGTTCGGGAGAGGCTTCTAGCAAGAAGTCTGTTACTCTGGCTTTTTGTCAGCTGCTGTATCTATACGTCGGTTCAAAATTCATTAGCTTGGCCCAACTTCTTTCGGGATATCGTAGTGCGGCACAAAGTACGCCTAAGTTGGGGTAGCTATACAGTGATTTGAGATGGACTGAATTTGCAGAAAGAAGGCAAAACAATTAGTTTAGTTCAGGAAGTGGAAACCGAGGTAAAATAAAACATGCAATAGAGCCGAGGTAATTATACCGGTGGTCTCTTTATTCTAGTTTATTCGGTCACCAGGGATCTGGGCATCTTGGTCTTCGAAGTTCCCAGAAACCCAGAAGAAATCATCGTCATTTAAATCTTTATCTAGGGTATCTTTGATTATTTTTTCTCGACGGCGTCGTATTCTTAAATAATAAACCCAGCCGTCTTCTTTTGAGCCTATGGAGTATTAATAGAAGAGCTCGGCTAAGCCGAGATTAAGGCCAGCCCGGCGGTTTAGCTCAGCTATGCTATTTATTATACAGTATGAATTTGTGGAAAGCTGGGTTGGATATAGCTTGGTTTGCCTTAGGAATTCACAAAGAAGGGGCAGTACAGGGAATCTTAGTCCGGTTTCTACAATGGATAGAAGGGTAAAGGGTACAAAGCCATGGTTTCCCCATGGTGTGACATCTTGCTTGGCTAAGGTGAGATAGACATCGTTAGGAATATTACACTCTCTTCGGAATTCAGCTAAGCCACTAGATGTGTCTACTAAGAACCTATATTTACCCATTTACTCTTAAGTCATGTATAAGTTAAGCTGAGTGTTAGCTCGGTCGAAGAATGGTGCTGAGTAGCCTGGTTGAGTGCTCAAAAGAGTGCCTGGGCAACCTAAGTCTGCAAAGTGAAAAACAAAGGTGTTAAGCACAGATCGTTGGACTGTGCTAAAAGAAATAAAGGCAAGATAAATAAAGTCCTAGCTTGGCTGTATGAGATGCTACAGGTCTTAGCTCGGTTTGAGCAAGGGGTTTGTTAGCTCGGTTTGAGCAGGGGATTTGTTAGCTTGGTTAAGCTTCTAGAGGCAGCGTTCTTAGTTCAATATGAACTAAGAAAGTTGGTTTAGCCCCAAAATGTAGCTCGGTTGGGATTAAGGCTTTCAAGCGTACTATTGCACAGACCTAGTCCGGTTCGTTAGCTCGGCTAGGGAGAATAAGGTACTTTGGCCTATTGAAGCTACAGGAATGGCATGACGTCTTAGTTTGGTCGCTTAGTTTGGCTTGGCTTTCATTAACTACAAACAACTTCCTAGTTCGGTTGTATGTTGATTTTGGATCGAAAACCAGTGTTTCTCAGAGTATTTCATAAATACAAGTGGTTCTTATAAGGTTTTTCTCAGAAAAACACAAGGCAAAGCAAATGGAAAGAATATGTTTCATAAACACACAAACAAAAAGCTGTGGATTAAACAAGTGCGAAAACAACAAAAGGAGAATAGATCTATATAGCTTACCAGGTCAAGATGAGGGCAACAGTTGCAAGCAAAAATCACGAGCTTCACAGTTGCAAGGTTGAAATGGGGGGTTCAGAGGCTTGCAAGAGAGAGAAGGTGAATAGTAAAGTGAATGATTCAAAGCATTAGGGATTGTTTTGTGAAAAGAGAAGGGGGCGGGAACTGTTCAAAAAACACGAGGTATGAAGACGGCGTGACAGCTGCCTTCAGCCAATGAGAGCATGCCATGTGTCCTTAGAATGAGAAGCGATTCAGTTGCTGTGATTGAAGAGACGTTTTGACCGGACAAGGTACAGCCCGATGTGAATTTAGCTCGGCTGGAAAGGCTAAAAGAGTTTTAGTTTGGCTGGAAAAGCTTAAAAGCTTAGCTCGGTAGTAAGATTAAAGTTTTTAGCTCGGCTGGTAGACAAGGTAATCCCTATCATACTGCGCAGATGGAATTAAGGGGCAATTGAGAGAGTAATTTATATGAAAATTGGGCTGAGCTGGGTAATAGGCCGTTATGGGCCACAGTACGAAAGGCTGCGTAAAAGAGGCTTAAAGTTACTCCGGTCTAAAAGAGGCTTAAAGTTACTCCGGTCCCAAAGAGCTTACGGTAAGCTCGGTCGTCACACACAAAGTTATCCTGGTCGGAACCACGTTATTGGTTATCCCGGTCGAGACATACCATGGTTAGCACTGGGAAAACCGAGGTAAGAGCAGTGAATGGAAGAGCCGAGCTAAAGTTATCTCGGTCTAGTCTGCGGCTTAGCATAGCCATGCTTACCTCGGTCATATTGGAGTCCGACCATGGTAAAACCATCTCACTTGGTTTAAGCAGTGAGGAGGGTGTTGAAGGATAAGCATTATCTTTCAAGAGTATGACTCTTAGGAGGACTCTGCATGGAGGAGTAAGAGTTCTACTAAGATTGTGCCACGCGGAACCTATAAAAGCTCACAATATCACCTATGGAGAGGTAACACAACTTTGATTCCCGAATTCACAGAGCTTTTTGTTTATTTGTCTATTTTGCTGACTTAGGCATCGGAGAGGTATCTGGCACACACCTGTCGGCTAGCTCACGTTTGTACTTTCAGGGAGTAAAGCGACGACGTACGGAGGAGCGCAATCTTGATTAACAGGATTATACGAAAAGGTTTATTTATTTCCCGTACAGATTAGCTTATGTATATTTGTAAAATTTATACAATTTTATAAAATAATTTACGTATATTTATAAAATTTTACATAAAAATATATAATATACATTTGCACACTTAAAATTATTATTATTATTTTTTTTTATACCAAAGATCAACATATTCTTGGGGTTTGACATTATGAGCACCCCCACCCCCACTCTCACGGCAAAAACGTTTCAAATCTCATCCATTCAAAGACCAATTTCCACATAAGATATTGACGTTATGAATGGACTAAAGTTCTTTTTCTTAAGGTTCAATACAATTACCCCACGCTCACGGCAGAGGTTTCACAGTTTCATTTTGTTAAAAGTAATTGCGTCACTTTGCTCTCTTATGATTAGCTATTTTTTTTATTATTTTGACCTTTAAAATTTTTATTTATTTATTTATTTTATCATTTTGACATTTTATATTTTAAGTATTTATTAATTTACTATAAAAGTTAATTTATATCTAAAATTAGACAAAAAAAAAAAATAATACATAGCTAGTCACGTAACATAAAAATATTTTATTATATGTAATTCATACCTATAACACAAGCTCAAACCCTAATATAAAAATATGTTACAGTTAACATAATATTTTCTACTTAATTTTGAACATAAATAAAAACTTGAAACATAAAGGTTCAAAGTAAAAAAAAAAAAGAAAAACAATACTTTATGGGCCAAAATGAAAAAAATGACCAAATATAAAGGGAAAAAAAGTGTTATTTACCCAAAGTAATTTGACCAGCATGTTAGGAATCGTGGCTCACCATGGATTTCGTTTTGATGATTGAAATTGTTCATTTTATAAAACTTTTTGGACTTTTCTTAAGTGTGCAATCCTCAAGGTTGCACACCATGTGCCACTTACACAAAAAGTGTAAGTGGAAGGTGAAAACAAAAGTAGGACTGCAAACAGAAAATGCGTAAGTGTAAGGCGTAAGTTGCACACCATAACAGGACCCAAACTTTTTAGGAGTTTTCTTAAGTGTGCAAGTGCACACCATGTGCCACTTACACAAAAAGTGTAAGTGTAAAGTGTAAGTATAAGTATAAGGTGTAAGTGTAAGGTGTAAGGTGTAAATGGGTTGCATATGGTGTGCAATCTCAAAAAAGGAATAAGTGTAAGGTTTAATTTTTCACAAAAGGTGTAAGGGTAAGGTGTAAGTGTAAGGTATAAGGTGTAATTTATACGAAAAAAAAAATAAATTAAGCTTATCCGATAATTATAACATTTTCATTTTACCACATTTGTCTCTACAAAAAAATGACAAATATGTTTTTAATAATAGGTTACGTATTTTTTTTTTTTTTTGAAGTAAATGCAATAAAATAAAAATATTATGATTTTTCGATTGATCTACTTTTTTCAAAGATGATACATACGGAGAACTTTATAGAATGAACGATTTGAATTATCGAAATAAGACTCATAATAAACCTCACAAACTCTAATATGATGGTCGAATTCAAGTTTTAAATTTCAGAAAATTTTATCCTTATTTAAAATGTCTAATTCAAAATCGACTTATTCTTAGGGTTTGACGTTATGAACACCCCCACCCGCACTCTCACGGCAAAAAACGTTTCAAATCTCGTCCATTAAAAGATCAATTTCCACATTAGATATTGACATTATGAATGGACTAAAGTCCTTTTTTCTTAAGGTTCAACTAGCATATCATCCGTGTTATGTACGGGTTATATTTATAATCTATTTATATCTATACTATATATTAAGTAAAAGGGGGTTTTTAACCCCAAACCTTGTGGGAGCTCCAATCTCCCAATCTAAATTTCTTGATTTTTTGATTTAAAAAAAAAAAAAAACTTAGTATTTATTAACTTCTCCCAAACCCCAAGCCTTACCCTCATAATAACACTTTAATGCATTAAGAACAAGCATAAAACAAATTTCTTGAAAAGTCCAACACATGAATTCCTTGAAAGTCCCAACACATATGATTATAATCAAAATATTAAACTTTAATATAATATAAAATAAAATAAAAAAGACATTTAATTCCTTGAAAAGCCTAACACATTTGATTATTATCAAAATATTAAACTTTAATATAATATAAAAAAGAAAAAAAAAAGACATTTAAAAATCACAATTCACATATATAGATAATTGTAAACACAACCCGTGCATAGCACGGGTGATATACTAGTTATATATTAAGTAAAAAGAGGTTTTTAACCCCAAGTCTTGTGGGAGCTCCAATCTTCCAATCTAAATTTTCTGATTTTTTGATTTAAAAAAAAAATCTTAGTATTTATTAACTTCTCCCAACTCCCAAGTTTTACCCTCATAATAATACTTTAATGCATTAAGAACAAGCATAAATTTTTTTTTTAAACCCAACACATATGAATTCCTTGAAAAGTCCCAACACATATGATTATTATCCTTCATAATAACACTTTAATGCATTAAGAACAAGCATAAAAATTTTTTTTTGAAAAATCCAACACATATGATTATTATCAAAATATTAAACTTTAATATAATATAATAAAAAAAAAAGACATTTAATTCATTGAAAAATTTAACACATGATTATTATCTAAATATTAAATTTTAATATAATATAAAAAAAGAAAAAAAGAAGACATTTAAAAATCACAATTTACATATATAAATAATTATAAACACAATCCGTGCATAGCACGGGTGATACGCTAGTTATCTATATATGTGAATTGTGATTTTTAAATGTCTTTTTTTCTTTTTTTTTAAAAATGTCTTTTTTTTTTTTTTTTTTTTTTTTCATTTTTATCTTATATTAAAGTTTAATAATCATATGTGTTACACTTTCCAAGGAATTAAATGTCTTCTTTTTTTCTATATTATATTAAAGTTTAATATTTTGATGATAATCATATGTGTTAGATTTTCCAAGGAATTAAATATCTTCTTTTTTTTATATTATATTAAAGTTTAATATTTTGATTAAAATTTAATATTTTGATAATAATCATGTGTTAAATTTTTCAATGAATTAAATGTTTTTTTTTTATTATATTATATTAAAGTTTAATATTTTGATAATAATCATATGTGTTGGGTTTTTCAAGAAATTTTTTTTATGTTTGTTCTTAATGCATTAAAGTGTTATTATGAAGGATAATAATTATATGTGTTGGGACTTTTTAAGGAATTCATATGTGTTGGGTTTCAAAAAAAAAAAAATTTATGCTTGTTCTTAATGCATTAAAGTGTTATTATGAGGGTAAGACTTGGGAGTTGGGAGAAGTTAATAAATACTAAGATTTTTTTTTAAATCAAAAAATCAGAAAAATTATATTGGGAGATTGGAGTTCTCACAAGGCTTGGGGTTAAAAACTCCCTTTTGCTTAATATATAGTATAGATGTGTTGAACTTTTTAAGGAATTTTTTTTATGCTTGTTCTTAATGCATTAAAGTATTATTATGAGGGATAATAATCATATGTGTTGGGACTTTTCAAAGAATTAATATGTGTTGGATTTTTTAAGGAATTTTTTTATACTTGTTCTTAATGCATTAATGTGTTATTATGAGGGTAAGGCTTGGGGGTTGGAAGAAGTTAATAAATACTAAGCCTGCGTTTGGTTGTGTTTTGTAAATGTGATTTGAGAGTATGAATTATATTTTGAGTTTGTGTGTTGTAGAATTATGATTTGAGTGTAGAAAATTTGTTTGGTAAAGAGTTTTGAAAATAGTTTTGGAAAAGATGTTTGATTTGAGTAGGGAATTGTTGATGTGACATTTGATATGTGATACAAAAATTTACAACTCATAACTAAACATACAATTCAAAATTATTTTAAAGCACATAAAAAATTTAAAAAATTACAGAAAACATTTTTCCCAATTATATAAGTCAATTGCAAAAAAAAAAAAAAAAAAAAAAAAAAAAATATTTCTGTACATCAGAGACATCCGGCTGGATGTCCTCATGGAAGTCCCCATGGAAGTCCCCATGAACAACCACGTGGTTGTCCCCCTTTGCAAAACTTTCCCTGAACAACGGCTGATTCACAGATGATTTACAGAGCTCTCTGCAGAGCTCCTGAGAATTGATTTCAGAAGCCTAACCAAACATCATACTCAAAAACATGCCTAGAAAATTAATTACAAAACATAACCAAACAGAGCCTAAGGTTTTATTTTTTTAAAAAAATCAAAAAATTAAAAAATTTGGATAGAAATATTAGAGCTCTCACAAAATTTGTGGGTTAGAGATAGATATAAATAAATAGATAGATATATATAGATATTTATATTTGTTTTAATTTTTTTTTAATATACAAATTATTTGTTTTGGAAAAGGTACTGTAATAATTATCAGAGAAGTCAAAAAGTCTTCTGGGTTATAGATAGACATAGATAAAGATACTTATATTTGTTTTAAATTTTTTTTAATATACAAATTATTTATTTTGAAAAAGGTAGTGCAGTAATTATGAGAGAAGTTAAAAAGTCTTGTGGGTTGAGAGAAATTAATAAATGCTAAGATTAAATTTTTTTTTAAAACAAAAAATTAGAAAATTAAGATTGTCATATTGAAACTCCCACATACCTTAAGGTTAAAAACCCTATTTTACTTAATATATAGTATAGATCAGTCAATAGTTTTTTTTAATCTATTTTGTAAATTAAAAATCAATAATTTTGAAAAAGTGATTAATTTGTCCCATTAAGTGATTTAAAATTTTGATAGATATACATAAAAAAAACATAATTATATTATTAAATCATAATTTAAATTTAAATGTTATATCTTTTTGAGATTTATAGCTAAATTCTTATCTTTTTTATTTTTGTGTGTAACCATAGTTTATGGGAGAAATTGAAAAGAATGTTACAATAATTATGAGAGAAGTCAAAAGGAATTGTGGGTTGGAAAAAGTCAATAAATACTGAGGTTGGATTGGGAAAAGTCAATAAATGCTGAGATTTTTTTTTTTTAAATCAAAAAATTAAAAAATTAAGATTAAAAGTTTGAAACTCCTACAGACCTTAGGGTTAAAAACCTCATTTTACTTAATATATACTATAGATACAATTACCCCACGCTCACGGCAGAGGTTTCACAGTTTCATTTTGTTAAAAGTAATTGCGTCACTTTGCTCCCTTATGATTAGCTTCCTCTTTTTTTTTTAAACTTTGACCTTTATTTATTTATTTATTTATCATTTTCACATTTTATGTTTTAAGTATTTCTTAATTATTATAAAGTTAATTTTTATCCAGAATTAGACCCAAAAAAATAACACATAAATAGTCACGTAACATAAAAATATTTTATTATATATAATTCATACCTTTAATACAAACTCAAATCCCAATATAAAAATATGTTACAGTTAACATAATGTTTTTTATTTAATTTTGAACATAAATAAAAACTTGAAACATAAAGGTCCAAAGTAAAAAAAAAAAAAAAAAAAAAAACTTTATGGGCCAAAATGAAAAAAATGGCCAAATATAAAGTGAAAAAAGTGTAATTTACCCAAAGTAATTTGATCATGTTAGGGTTCGTGGGTTTACCATGGATCTCATTTTGATGATTGAAATAATTTGTTTATAAAACCTTTCATGTATATCATTTATGCAAAAAAAAATAAATAAATAAATAAATAAAATAAATTAAGTCTATTCGATAGTTGTAACATTTTCATTTTACCACATTTTTCTCTAAAAAAAATGACAAATAGGTTTTTAAAAATAGGCTCCGTATTTTTTTTGAAGCAAACATAGTAAAATGAAATTATTATGATTATTGGATTGATTTACTTTTTTCATTGATGATACACATAGAGAATTTTATAAAATAAATGATTTGAATTATCGAAATAAGACTCATAATGAGCCCCATAGACTCTAATATGATGGTCGAATTCAAATTTTGAATTTGAGAAAATTTTATCCTTATTTAAAATGTCTAATTCAAAATCAATTGATTACTTGTTTTTTTGGCTATGCATCGGCTGAGATTGTGTGTGAAATTTTATTTTATATAAATATAATATCTTGATATTCATTCAATCAAAGTGACATAATTTAAATGTGGTGTTCTTTATAACTTTATGAATGATTTAACTTTCAAAATTTAAATTAAATTGAAAGGGTAAACTTGTGAGAGCTCAAGAAAGGTTAATGTAATTCATTTAAAAAATTAAATACAGGATGAATCACAAATAATGACATGATTATGAATCCTACACAATGTCGGATTTACAATTATAGTGTCTTTTATCTATTTTGTGTTTGGTTTTTTTTATGTTAATAGTATTGTTCAAATTTATTTACTTTGAGTTAATTATTAAAAATATTTTGAATTAATTTTTATTATAGAAAATGTAAAAAATTAACATTTTTTTTTGAAGTGTTTGGGTGTGTAAAATGTATACCATATGCACTTACGTAAATTTTCACAAATATATATGAGTTATCTTACAAAATAGCGTAAGTTTTCACAAATATACATAAATTATGATTTCTCAAGTTTTTATGAGCTAACTTATATATGTTTGTAAAAAATTACATAATTTTATAAAATAAATTATGTATATTTGCAAGAATTTACTCAATATGATATATAATTGCCCACTTAAAAATCATTATTTAATATTTTTTTGTTTTTTCAACCAAAATCAACTTGCTCTTGGGGTTTGGCGTTTTTGAGCACCAAAGATTACCTTGTACATGGGGTACTTTTATGAGCACCCCCACCGCCAGTCTTACGGCGAAAACGCTTCGAATCTTATCCATTCAAAGATTAATTTCCACATAAGATGTTGACGATATGAATGGATTAAAGTCCTGTTTCAATGCGCGTAATTCACGTTAGTCCTTTTCAATGCGCCTAATTCATGTTTCTTAGGTCTTGTGGAGATGTGATTTGAAAATATTTTTATGATTTTATGGAGTGTTCGAGGTCTACTGATAGTCACTTGAAAAGGAATAAACATTCCGGTCAGAGGTACCGAAATTAGCACTCCGACGGACAAGTCAGTCTATACACTCAAGAATGCTTATATTCTAAGTTAAGCACAATAATTCTCACATACCTCTTCTGGCTGATGTTTCTTCTATTTATATCTTTTCTTCTTTGGGCCTCGGGATTAGATCCATTTCTCACATCATATTCGGCACATTTTATAATAGACTGATTTTCATTCGGCCCCTTGCTTAATCGGTTATTTGGCCGAGTAGGGTTGGATTTGAGGTTTCGAGCTAATTGCTGAGTGCTTCGAATCTCGACTTTCCCAGATTCGACTATCCGGGATCTTTACGACTCCCAATTCTCAGTCCTCACAATTTCTCTCCAAGCACTCCACTAACGACAATTGGCTGGAGTGTTTGACTTCGAATTCGAAGGGTCAGAGCCGAAATTCGGCGGCTGAATGTATTCCAATGCAAATGTCTGTACACATGCTTCTCGATTATCATTTCAACTTCCCGCCTCTTCGTATACTTCTATTTATTGTGATTTAAAATGTCGACATCTTTTTAAATGCATACACGCTCTTAGAGGACAGTCGTTGGACTGCCTTCCAAACTACCTCTGCAACTTCCTATTCTTCTCTATCTCCTTCACCTCTTGTAAGTTCTCTCCTTCTCTGCTTTGTTTTTTGTTTTGGCTTAGCATAATCCTATTGGCTGAGGGGAACGGCGAAACATTGAAAAGATCTCCTCTCACCGGATCGAATTTCTGGCTTCCGACGCCATTTTTCCATTCCTGATGACGTCCGTCTGTCATTTGTGGCAGACGGCACCCTCGATATAGAGAGGGTTGATGAAACCATGATCGTCTTCCATCTTCTATCAATCGCAGAAGGTGGGGTCCGTTTCCCCCTTCACCCATTCCTTAGGGTCGTGCTTTGCCATTGGGGGTTAATCCTTTCGCAACCCAACGTCAACTTCTTTAGGATCGTGGTGGGGATTATCGCACTAAACCGCTGCCTTGAACTTAACCTTGCCATTCTCGCTATTCGGCATTGCTACGCCTTGGCCAAATCTTCTAGTCGGCATGGGCGTTATTTCCTTAGGGCCAAAGACACCGACCATCAACTAGTGACTATGCTTTCCAGCTTTGGAAAGTGAGTCGATGATGTTATGGTCGTCGTCAAAGGAAATTAGAAATTCGGCGAAGGCGAGGATCGCCTTGATCGTATTCCTAGACGGAGGGGCAAACTAGGTGGTCGAGTATCTTCTTTTATTTATTTATGTTATATTTATAAGAATTTATTTTCGGGACCTCATGGTTTTGCTTTTGCAGGAAACGATTTGAAGAAAACCTTGACCTCGACCGACGACGCCATCTTTTTGGAAATCAAGACTGTGCTCAAGTATTTCGGCCGACCGAGTCTTCAGAAGCAGGAGAGGGCGGCCCACGTTCTGCTCTACTACGAGCCGACTTATACAATGCTTTCGGCGGCGGAAAGCATCCCAATTCTGAAGGGTGAGGAGTTTCTTATCGCCCTTATCTTGACTGATTTCAGAAATTTGAGGCAAGTCGGTTGCGAGGGATTAGATTCGGAGTGACCGAAAGTAGCCGAGGCCGCCGAGTCAGACCAATCCGAAATTGAGGTTGACGACGCTTTGAAGTTAGCATTTGAAGAAGCCGGCCACAATTCGGCTGATCCTCCGTCCACTTCGGGTCGAGAGGACCGTTTGCTTGACGATATTTTTCACAGTCTGGAGGACCTTTCCGGCGCGTTCCCAGAAGATATGGCTGGGTTGAGCCTCACTAAACTTGCCAAGAAGGCGAACGCGGAAAGAATGGCCGCGCAGCGAAGGGCGGAGGAGATTCGGGCTGCCGAATCTCAGTCCCAGACCTCCTTGCTTGTTATTGAGGGGACGACAAAGAATAGAAGTACCGAGGCTGAACCTTTTGTGCAGGCAAGTGTAGAAGCTAAGCAAAGGGTGGAGAAACGCCCTGCCGATGTTGAGGTCAGCTCAGAAGAAAACTGTGCCGACAAACGACCTCGTTTGGAGGAGTCAGATGTGATTGTACCTTTTGCTATTTAGCCTAAGATAAAAAATACGCCGATCTCCTCCGAAGCTTCGGTAATCAAAGATCTAGCGGTTGCACTCAGCTTGGCGACGTCTATTTCACTGCTTGCTGACAAGGCGGCTTTTCGGGCTGAGCCTGATCTGGTTGCAATTAGGTTGGCCGCACAATCGGCTCTTTTGGTATATATCTGGACTTTGTCTTTTCTCTTTACGCAAATATTATTTTGTTCTTAACTTTCTGTTTTGCAGGCCGTTGGAAAGATAGCCGACATGGGCCGTCACTATCATGATGCCGTCGAGCTGATTGGCCGTTTACAAGCCGAGGTTGAGGGCCAAAGGAGTAGGGCACAGACGGAGGGCGCCCGTGCCGAGGCCGAGATGGAAAGAGCCCGCAATGCTGAAGAATTGAGATCAGTCGCCGAGAAGAGGGCGGATGCGAGCGACGATGCGCTTAAATTGGCCCAGGAGGCGATATCTAAATTGGAGGCTGGGTTGGAAGAGATGAAAGCGGCGAAGGAAACAGCCGACCTGAAGACTTCCAGGGCATGCGATGCTGGGAAAAAATCTGCTTTTGCTGACTATGTAGATGAAGTCGCCAAATTTGAAAATCGGGGATTTAAACACGGCTGGCTCAAAGCTCTTGCTGCTGCTGATGTGACATTGGCTATGCCAATTCCATACGAGCAAGTGGATATTGAGTTGCTGGAGTCTGACTCCGAGGGCTAATTTGGGCGACTCCTGTTTTTGTTTTAGGATTTGCATGTAATTTTCAGCTTTTTACAGCTTTTTGTTTAGTAATTTTCATATGTAAAATGGTTACAATTTGTGCCCAATTTACTTAATGAAAATTCATTTTGTACTTTGCTGTTACTAATGAACGGAATTGTTTGGTTGCTGTTTTGGATAAAACGTTTTGTATACTTGCCGACTAGATGATTAGGTCGTTTAGAAAGTCAAAAAATTAGTGCATGAAATGGCTGTGGCACTTATCAATCGACATGGGGCCAAGATGCTCAGCCGATTAGATTAATAAATCTGCCCTTGCCCCAGCTAGTGCATGGACTTCAAGGCATTCGCCCATAATTGCCGTTTAGATAACTAGGTTGTTTTAACAAGCCAAAAATTAGTGCATGAAGTGGTTGTGGCATATATCAATCGGCATGGGGCCAAGATGCTCAGCCGGTTAGATTAATAAATCTGCCTTTGCCCCAGCCAGTGCATGGACTTCATGGCATTCTCCCATAATTGCCGTTTAGATAATTAGGCCGTTTTAACAAGCAAAAAATTAGTGCATGAAATGGCTGTGGCACATATCAATCAGCATGGTGCCCAGATGCTCGGCCAGCTAGATTAATAAATCTGCCCTTGCCCTAGCCAATGCATGGACTTCAAGGCATTAATTTTCGTTTAGATAATTAGGCCGTTTTAACAAGCCAAAAATTAGTGCATGAAGTGGCTGTGGCATATATCAATCGGCATGGGGCCAAGATGCTCGGCCGGTTAGATTAATAAATCTGTCATTGCCCCAGCCAGTGCATAGACTTCAAGGCATTCTCTCATAATTGTCGTTTAGATAATTAGGCCTTTTTAACAAGCCAAAAATTAGTGTATGAAGTAGCTGTGACACATATTAATTGGCATGTGGCCAAGATACTTGGCCGGTTAGATTAATAAATCTGCCATTGCCCCAGCCAGTGCATGGACTTCAAGGCATTCTCTCATAATTGCTGTTTAGATAATTAGGCCGTTTTAACAAGCCAAAAATTAGTGCATAAAGTGGCTGTGGCACATATCAATCGGCATTCATCGTTTGGAGACTGCCAAAAGCGTTAATGAAATTGCCTCGGGGTCGCTACATACCTACGAATAAATGGGGTGAGTTCGCGCCAGTGGGTCCACTTATTCTTATTCAGACTCGATTTGAACTAGCTTGAGGGGAGGGCGAATGTCAAACAGACTGTTCTTCAACAGTAGCGGAGAAGGACGAATGCTGGTTGAGCTAGATACTACGATGAATCGCAGCAGCGAGCCTGCGCGTACGGGAGGAAGGACGTCCAAGGAAAGCGAAAAACGTCAACCTTCAAGCCGTCAAAGCAGATCACCCCGAAGAGAGAAGCATCAACGGGGAAGCTCCCTGTGACCACGACCGAGGAATGAGTTAGACACGACGTCACGACCATTGAGTTTTATGGTGTTCGTGGGGAATAAACCGATGACTGAGGTAGATTCCATCGTCAATGATCCGGGTGTAGCGGTCGAGTTCGCTCGACAGATCTTTCCACCGGAAGTCCAACAATCGATGGTTGGACGACGAGATTTCGAAGTGTTTCGAGAAGGTATTCATGGGGCGGTGAAGGGGCTGTACACTGCCTACGAAGTTGGCATGCGTCTGCGCGCCGCGCGGCGGAAGATGGAGAAAATGGATGAACGGGTCCGCAGTTCAGAGGCTCGTGCGAAGAAGGCCGAGGGCGAGCTTAGGGAGCTCAGGAAGGTTAAAGTCACCGACCCGCATGTGGCGGGTCAATCTAACCCAATTGTGGACGAGAGGGTGACCCAACGGCTATTGAGTCATGCTCTCGTCGACCAAGATACGGCGGGCATGTTTACCGTAGCAAATGCGAGGGCCAAGGGTTTCGAGCAGGGTTTCCATGCTGGCCAGAAGGTTGGGATCGACAAAACGAAAGAGACATTGGCTGAGGAGGTCTGCCGATGCGAGAATCGCGGTTTTAAGCATGGTTGGATCACGACTCTTCAGGCTGCGGAGGCTCTCCGAGCGAAAGGTGTCGATTTCAACTTATGTGGCTTGGATCATCGTGATCATTTGCCCTTTTCCGCCTTTGAAATTGAAAAGAGCGATGATGAGGGAGACGTCGAATAAAAATATTCGTTATAAATGTTCAAACGCGGATTGCATCTAAGTTTATGTGATTATTGGTTGGTCGAATAAAAAAGCATTTTATTTTCAATGTTTTGTTATAAGTTTTGTTCGGCACACATGTGCTTGTATGCATTTTATTATATAAATGTTTGAATAAATGTATTTCAGACGATTGAATAGACATTGTTCGGCCTGATTTAATCGATATCATTGTGTTATGCATGACCCGAAGGGTTCATCGGTCCAAAGACGTCATTCACCGATGGGGCTCCGAATCCGGAGACTTTATTTAGCTAATCGTGATATCCACAAAGGGCGCTCTGAATCTGGAGGCTTGATCGGCCCAAAGACATCATTCGCCGATGGCGCTCCGAATCTGGAGACTTTCTTTAGCCAATCGTGATATCCACGAAGGGCACTCCGAATCCAAGGGCTTAATCGGCCCAAAGACGTCATTCGCCGATGGGGCTCCGAATCTGGAGACTTTATTTAGCCAATTGTGATATCTACGAAGGGTGCTTCGAATTCGGAGGCTTTAATTGGCCAATCGTGATATCCACAAAGGGCGCTCCGAATCTGGAGGCTTAATCAGCCCAAAGACGTTATTCGCTGATGGGGCTCTGAATCCGAAGACTTTATTTGGCCAATCGTGATATCCACGAAGGGCGCTCCAAATCCAGAGGCTTAATCGGTCCAAAGATATCATTCGCCGATAGGGCTCCGAATCTGGAGACTTTATTTGGCTAATCGTGATATCCATGAAGGGCGCTCCAAATCCGGAGGCTTAATCGGCCCAAGATGTCATTCGCCGATGGGGCTCTGAATCCGGAGACTTTATTTGGCCAATCGTGATATCCACGAAAGGCGCTCCGAATCTAGAGGCTTAATCGGCCCAAAGATGTCATTCGCCGATGGGGCTCCGAATCCGGAGACTTTATTTGGCCAATCGTGATATCCACGAAGGGCGCTCCGAATCCGAAGGCTTTAATCGGAACATCTTTGAACTAGATTTTATAGTAGGTGAATGGGAATCTTTGTATTACAGAAAGAAAAAATGTACATAGTGAACAGTTCGGAACAAGTATCATGTCCCACAAGTCAGGTTAATGATAAAATTTGCGTAAATGCATGGAATTCCAAGGCTATGGCAGACTCCTTCCTGACATGTCTTTGAATTGATATGCCCCTACTCTGGCGATCGAATCAATCTGGTAGGGGCCGTCCCAGTTAGGACCCAATTTTCCATCGGCCGGTTTCCTGTCAGCTGGAAGTACCTTCTTTAGGACCAATTCTCCTGGTGTGTAGCGGTGCAGCTGAACCCGTTGATTATACGACTTTGCTAGCTGCTGTTCGTACCGTGCCATGGACGCAAGGGCTCGGTCTCTTCGTTCTTCGATTAGAATCAAATCCAAAGCCAGCATCATGTCGTTTTGGCCCGTATCAAAAACTTGCGACTTGAGTGTCAGTTGGCTGATCTCCAAGGGTAAGATTGCCTGGGTTCCAAAGCATAGGGCAAACGGTGTTTCTCTAGTCGATCTTCTCAGTGTAGTTTGATAAGCTCACAGTACACTCGGCAATTCTTCGACCCATTTGCCTTTGGCTTTCTCCAGCCTCTTCTTGATGCCGTCCAAGATGGATTTATTAGAGGCTTCGGCTTGGCCATTGCTTTGGGGGTAAGCTAGCGTAGAAAAGTAAGGTCGAATACCATATTTGCTGTACAGTTCTCGGTATATGCCACAATCAAACTGGGTGCCGTTGTCTGAGATAAGAGCTCTGGGAATGCCGAATCGTGTTACGATGTTCCTTCACACAAAGCGCTTAACGTCAGCATCTCGAATGTGTGTTAATGCCTCCGCTTCGACCCATTTCGTGAAGTAGTCTGTTGCGACGATCAGGTATCGCTTGTTCCCTGGGGCCCTTGGCAATGGTCCTACGATATTAAGCCCCCACTGGGCGAACAGCCAAGGACTGGTGATAGAGTTCAACTCTTCAGCAGGCAGATGGTTTAACGGGAAGAATTTCTGGCACTGTTCACACTTTTTTGCACAACACTCGGCGTCCGCTCTCATTGTCGGCCAATAATACCCCTGCGTTATAGCTCGATGGGCCAAAGAGCGTCCGCCAGAATGGGTGCCACTACTGCCTTCGTGTATCTCAATCAGAAGCTCCCTGACTTTGTCCAGGTGCACACATTCCAAATACGGGCCAGAGAGTGACTTTTTATAAAGCCTTCCTTGTGGATCCAAATAATATCGCATGGCTTTGTTTCGCAGCTTGTGTGCTTCTTTCTTGTCCTCTGGGAGTTGGTCAGAGGATAAGAATGCAACAATGAGATCCATCCAACTTGGTGCAGATTCTATAACATTGATTTGGAATTCTTTCGAAGGGCCAATGCTTGGCTCTGGGATGAATCCTACTTCAATGGTCCATTTAATCTCTGAGTTGATTGCGAAGGCTAGGCAAGCTAAGGCATCTGCATGGGTGTTCTGATCATGTGTTATCTAGTTCAACTCGTGATGGTCAAATTTTGCCAACAGGGAATTGGCCGTTTTCATGTAGGCCACCATACAGTCGTTTCTTGTCGCGTACTCCCCCTTTAGCTGATTGATCACCAGTTTTGAGTCGCAAAACACAAGCAGACGCCAAGCACCCAGAATATGCGCATTCCGCAATGGCTTCGTATTCGGCTTCGTTATTTGATGCTTCAAAGCTGAGCTTGACGGCCTGCTCAATTATTGCGCCGTCGGGGGTCATGATTACAACTCCAGCTCCATTGCCCCGCTAATTGGACGATCCATCACAATACAATTGCCAGATGTCCCAAACATAAATCCTCCAGTTCGGCTTTGGTCGAATTTCATTTGACTTGAAGTCGGCGACATCAGACATGAAGTCAGCAAGGCCCTCAGTGAATTCGGTGATAAAGTCGGCAAGCACCTATCCCTTGATTGAGGTTCTGGGTAGAAATTGAATATCGTATTGGCCAAGTTCCAGAGCCCACTTTGAAACACGTCCAGATGCTTCCGCACTGCGTAGTACTGATCGGAGGGGATAATCTGTCAACACCCCAATGCTATGCCCCTGGAAGTAATGCATGAGCTTCCTTGCCGCCATAACTAGGGCTAGGATGAGCTTTTCTAGCGGAAGTTAATGTGTTTCGGCGTTAACCATTGCCTTGCTTACATAATACACTGGCCGTTGCTCCCTTAGCTCTTCCTTTATCAATACAGCGCTGACGGCTTGGTTAGAACTGCCAGGTACAAAATGAGCGGGTCGCTAGCAGAGGGTGTTGTCAAGAGTGGTACTGAGCGGAGGTAGGTCTTCAGGTCGTTGAAAGCGAATTCGCACTCGGCGGACCATTCAAAGGCCTTACCCTGCTGTAGTCTATGAAAAAATTGTCGGCAGCGATCTTGTCACGACCCAAACCCGGCCCTATGGGTTCAGCACCGTAACTGGCCAGTAATCCGAGATTACCGAAGGCCTACAGAACAGTAATACAGTAGAACAGAGTTCAGGGCCTGGCGGAAGCCAATACAGTATATAACTAGTGTCCATTGAGCTGTGAAAATCTGTATGCCAAAAACATTTTTCATACATATATGCATTCAACCAGTACAGTATATACAATCAGTACAAACATTCAGTACGGGGACTTAATCCCTCGATTACAGTGCAGTAAAACAGTCTATACAGTCTATACAGTAACGTGCAACAATACAAAACAGTAGGAGACTAGTGGGGACACAAAAACACCCCAAGCCATGACATGGCGTCTCGGAACCTCACAGTGAGGCACATAGGCTGGCTGACAAAACTGGGGACCAATCCCACGCTCCTAGCTCTGGTTCGGCTGCTGAGAACCTACATATATATATAAACAGTGAGCTAAAGCCCAGTGAATAACAATAAGCGTAAAGAGGTTATGAATGAATGTCCTTACAGTAATGAAATCAGTTTTAAACAGTAGTTCAGTCTTACAGTATTTCAGTCAAACAGTCATATGTGGTACATCCAATAGCCTATAAACAGTTGGTCCAAAAGGACCGAGTCTTAACAGACCCAACAGTAATGATGGCCATCCATCAGTATGGTTCCACAAGGAAACCGACAGAGCTCTGTAACAGTAAATAACAATGGGTGCTAAGGATGCCACAATACAGTTCAGGAAATAGGACATACATTCATTCAGTAAATAACATCAGTTCAGTAAACAGTTCGGTAAACAGTATTCAAAAGATAACCATTTGAACATATCTTTACACATCTGTTACTCACAGTGATTGGGCTATCAATAGCTAGAGCGCGTCCCCGTAAGCCAACCCTAAACAGTAAACAGAATAGAACACACACTAAGTTTACAGTCGGAAAGGATGATAATTAAATCCCTAAATTTCCTCGGTGTGGTTCTATGCTTAAATCCTCATTAAGATGTCTTAAACTAGGCCTAAGAATGCCTAGGATGCGATGAGGATGCAAAAATACAGTTGGAAGGCACTTTCAAAAGTTTGCTGAAAACAGGGGTCTCGCTCGAGCGAGCCTTCCTTCGCTCGAGCGAGATTCCAAAATCAAAGGCTTCGCTCGAGCGAACAATCCTTCGCTCGAGCGCTCTGATGAAACAGTAAAAAATACTGGATGCTCAATTTTTACGCGCGATGCTCGCTCGATGCTCGCTCGAGCGAGCTTCCCAAAATCAAAGGGTTCGCTCGAGCGAGCCTTCCTTCGCTCGAGCGGTCTGATGAAACAGTAAAAGTACTGGATGTTCGATTTTTACGCTCGAGCCACCAATATCTCGCTCGAGCGTAGCTCAGAGGAAACCTTGGTCGCTCGAGCGAGGAATCCTTCGCTCGAGCGAAGAAGCCAAATCTGGAATTTCCAGATTTGCCTTCCAAGCTCAAACCAAGTGTTCCAACACTCAAAACTCGACCTCTTGGGCCCAAATTCTGGGGAATACATCCCAACTCAATAAATAACAAGTTTCAAAAGCCAATTTGAGAATTCAAGCCCCAAAGGTGAGTCAAATAAATACAATTTCAAACCCATTTTTCAAGAACAATTCAAGAACACTTTGTAAACATGCAATGCATGGGTTCTAAACCAATTTCAATCTTCAATCCTTGCTCTAATGAGCTCCAAACTTTGAAGACAACTTGAAAACATGGACCATGATGAAAACATGAGCATGCATGTACAATTCTTCAAGAATTCAACCTCAAAAACACCAATTCAAGCATGCATGGATGGATTATGCTCTAATTCAACTTATATGAGCAAAATCAAGTCTCAACTCCACAATGATGCATGAACCATGAGAGAGGAAGCTTAAGGACAATAAGAATGCAATGAATTCTCTTACCTAAGTGTTGATTCAAGGTAAGGAAGCTAGATAAGGCCAAGTTACACTTCAATTCCAAGCTAATTTCCAAGATGAATTCAAATTGAGTTAAATTCCTACAAGATGAACTCTCTCTCTCTCTACTCTTCTTTGGTCGGTTAAGAGGCAAGAATGTGGCTGATCAGTGTTTACTCTAAGTGTCAAAGGCTCCCAAATAACATTAAACAAATGGCCACTAAGGGTGGCAAACATGTAATTAAACGAAACTCTTTAATTTACTCAATTCAATATAATTTAATCATTCCTAACCAATTTTCAGATAAAAATACCATAAAATCATAAATATTATACTGAGTCTAAAACTTCAAACGGTTCCTAAATCGGCCGCCGATAAGGCCTTCAATTAACAGTTTAAACACATACATTTAAACAGGTAGTCAAACAATCAACAGATAAAACATGCAATTCAGTATGTAAACTTATTCAGTTTCAGTTTCGATTTCAATCGGTCTGTCCAGTACTTTAATCAGTTCAATTATCAGTCATTAACAGTCCGGTTTATCAGTAATCAGTATATAATTCAGTGGTTACGGTAATCAATACGAGGGTTGTTACAGTCTCCCCTCCTTATAAGGAGTTTAGTCCTCTAAACTCGAGTTACCTTCAGTTTGGAAGAAAACAGGGTTCAGCGGGAACAAATCCGGATATCGCCTAGCCATGTCATCTTCCCTTTCCCAGGTGGCATACACACCACCATGGTTCTGCCAGTCAACTTTCACTAGTGGAATTTCCTTGTTCCTCAGTTTCTTGATCCGTCGATTTACAATCTGTATAGGCCGTTCCTCGTAAGTGTAGTCATCACTCAACACGATACGGGTAGGCTCGATCACATGAAACGGATCACGAAGATAGTCTCTCAACATCGAAATGTGGAAGACGTTATGAAGAAAACAGGGTTCAGCGGGAACAAATCCGGATATCGCCTAGCCATGTCATCTTCCCTTTCCCAGGTGGCATACACACCACCATGGTTCTGCCAGTCAACTTTCACTAGTGGAATTTCCTTGTTCCTCAGTTTCTTGATCCGTCGATTTACAATCTGTATAGGCCGTTCCTCGTAAGTGTAGTCATCACTCAACACGATACGGGTAGGCTCGATCACATGAAACGGATCACGAAGATAGTCTCTCAACATCGAAATGTGGAAGACGTTATGCATATGCTCCATTTCAGGAGGGAGCGCAACTTGATACGCCACCGGATTGATTTTCTCAATAATCTGAT
This sequence comes from Camellia oleifera, assembly GCA_022316695.1. NCBI lineage: Eukaryota > Viridiplantae > Streptophyta > Magnoliopsida > Ericales > Theaceae > Camellia > Camellia oleifera. The sequence continues at coordinate 38,262,443 of CM039319.1, forward strand.
ACGGTCCGACATACCTCGGCGCTAACTTGCCTTTGACTCCAAAACGAGTCTGGCCTTTCATTGGTGTCACTTTCACAAAAACGTGATCACCCACTTCATACTCTCTATCCCGTCTTCTGACGTCGGCATAACTTTTTTGTCGGCTCTGTGCAGTTTTCAGTCTTTGCTGTATCAGTTTTACCTTTTCGGTTGTTTCATAAACAATTTCGGGCCCAAGCAACGGCCCATCTCCGACTTCTGCCCAGCAGATTGGAGATCTACACTTTCTGCCATACAACGCCTCGAAAGGCGCCATTCCAATACTCGAATGGTAGCTGTTGTTGTAGGCGAATTCAGCCAACGGCAAATGACTTTCCCAATTTCCCTGAAAGTCCAGTACACACATTCTCAGTAGGTCCTCTAGAGTTTGGATGGTCCTTTCTGACTGTCCATCTGTCTGAGGATGATAGGCACTACTCAGCCTCAATTCAGTACCCAATGCAGTCTGTAGGCTCTGCCAGAACCTCGATGTAAACTTCGAATCCCTGTCAGAAACAATAGAAACAGGCACTCCGTGCAATCTCACAATTTCATCAATATAGATAACAGCCAATTTATCCGCATTATAGATTGTCTTGACAGGTAGGAAGTGTGCAGATTTAGTCAGTCTATCAACAATAACCCAAATAGAGTCCATACCTTTCCTGGAGCGAGGTAATCCAACGATAAAATCCATCGTGATATGCTCCCATTTCCATTCTGGTATGGGTAAGGGTTGCAGTAATCCGGCAGGTCGTTGATGTTCAGCTTTGACCTGTTGACAATGGAGACACTTAGACACAAAGTCGGCGATCTCCTTCTTCATTCCTGGCCACCAGAAATGTTGTTTCAAATCTTGGTACATTTTCGTATTCCCTGGGTGAATAGAGAACTTCGAACTGTGGCCTTCTTGCAGAACTCTTCTTTTCAATTCAGTGTCATTTGGTACACACAGTCTGTCTTGGAATTTCAGTATATTGTTCTCAAATTTGAACCCCGGTCTCGGTTTTGAATCCCTTTCTTCAGTAACCTTCTTCAAGTAATCATCCAGTTGTTGTTTTTCTTTAATTTCCTCAATCAAGGCTGGTTGAGCAGAAATAGCAGCTAAGGTTCCACCTTGTTCCTTCAAAACGATTTCAATTTCAGATTTTTCCAGATCAAGAAGCAACTCTTTCTGTCCAGTCAGCAAACAGGCTAAGTTGGCAATCGATTTTCGGCTCAAGGCATCGGCAACGGTATTGGCTTTTCCTGGATGGTACAGAATCTGTAAGTCATAGTCTTTGATCAATTCAAGCCATCTCCGCTGTCTCATATTCAGTTCTTTCTGTGTGAAAAAGTACTTTAGGCTCTTGTGGTCGGTGTAGACTTCACATGTTACTCCATACAAATAGTGTCGCCAAATTTTCAACGCGAAAACTACTGCAGCAAGCTCTAAATCATGTGTTGGGTAGTTCTTTTCATGTGGTCTCAACTGTCGGGAAGCATAAGCAATAACTCTCCCATTCTGCATTAAAACACACCCTAAACCTTTATGAGAAGCATCACTAAACACAGTATAACCATCCGTACCTGAAGGTAAGGTCAGAATCGGTGCAGTCACAAGTCTGGTTTTCAATTCTTGAAATGTTGATTCCCGCTGGTCAGTCCAGTCAAATGATACCCCTTTCTGTGTCAACTGAGTCAGTGGTAAGGCAATCTTAGAGAAATCTTTGACAAATCTTCTGTAATATCCAGCCAATCCCAAAAAGCTTCGGACTTCAGTCACATTTGTTGGTCTAGGCCAGTTCACTACAGCTTCAATTTTCTGTGGATCAACAGAAATTCCATCTTTGCTAACAACATGTCCCAAAAACATCACATGGTCAAGCCAAAACTCACACTTAGACAATTTAGCATACAGTTTCTGTTCTCTTAAGGTTTGCAAGGCTAACCTTAGATGATGTTCATGGTCTTCAACAGTCTTAGAATAAATCAATATGTCATCAATAAATACCACAATAAAATCGTCAAGGTATGGTTTAAAAATCCTGTTCATAAGGTCCATAAATGCAGCTGGGGCATTCGTGACTCCGAATGGCATAACTAGAAATTCATAATGGCCATACCTTGTTCTGAAAGCAGTTTTATCAATGTCTTCCGGTTTGACTTTCAGTTGGTGATACCCCGATCTAAGATCAATCTTGGAAAACACTTGTGCACCCTGTAACTGATCAAATAAGTCATCAATACGCGGTAATGGGTATTTATTCTTCACAGTTACCTTGTTCAGTTCACGATAGTCAATACACAGTCTCAATGAGCCGTCTTTCTTTCTCACAAACAAAACAGGTGCACCCCACGGTGAAGTACTGGGCCTGATAAACTTCTTGTCTAACAGTTCCTGCAATTGTACCTTCAGTTCTTTCAGTTCGGTTGGAGCCATTCTGTAGGGAGCTTTAGATAACGGCTGTGTACCCGGTACTACGTCAACAGTAAACTCAATCTCCCTGTCAATCAAATCCCCTGGTAGATCATCTGGAAATACATCTGGGAATTCTCTAACTATAGGAATGCAATTCACATCAGTTTTAACATTATCAGTAGCAGATACAGTCAGTACAGAACACAGATATCCCTTACACCCCTTTCTAATCAATTTGACAGCCTTTACAGAAGAAATCAGGTATGGAGGAGGTACTACTCCACTCCCAGTAAACACAAATTCCGGCAAACCCGGTGGACGAAAAACTACTTGTTTTGTTACACAGTCTATAGTAGCATGATATTTCTGTAGCCAATCCATCCCCAATATCACATCAAAATGATCTATATTCAACGGTAGCAAATCAATAAACAGATGCATATCCCCAACAATAATCTCACAAGCAGGATACATATATGCACATGTCATAGATCCCCCAACAGGTGACGATACAGCTAACAAGTAATTCATGGGTTCTAAGGGTCTATTCAATTTACGCGAAAAAGCATGTGACACATAAGAATGTGTAGACCCTGAATCAATCAATACATATGCATTTTGAGCACAAATAGAGAGGATACCTGACACAACGGTCTCAGTATTCTGAACGTCTCCCGGTACTAGGGCAAATACTCGGCCCTGCCTCATAGGCTCTTTCCCGGTAGTTTTGGGGTTAGGCTTCGGTGCTACATTTGATGCTGCTGCGCTTGGTGCAGCTTTACCACTAGCTGGTGGAGCTGAAGGGCAGTCTTTAATCCTGTGGCCCACTTTGCCACATCTGAAACAAGCTCCAGAAACCTGATAGCAAACTCCCTTGTGCTTGTTGCCACATGTAGAGCACGGTGGAGTAAACCCACTCCCTTGGCTGGGGCTAGTCGTCGACCCCGTATTCTGTTTCTTGTTGGTTGGGTTATGCTTGCCTTTCTTAAATTTGAAACCCTGCCTTTTTCCTTGCCACTCACTTGTCGGTGCTTCTGATTGTTTCACCGCTACAATATTTACCTCGGCCATCAAAGCCCGGTCGAGAACACCTACATAAGTTGGCATTTTCAGAACACTTATCCGATCCTGTATAGCAGCATTGAGGCCGCCTTCAAATCTCCTGGCCTTCTTGTAATCGGTATCCACCATATGTGGTGCATACCTAGCAAGTTCGGTAAATAGCTTCTCATACTCTGCAACTGACAATTTGCCCTGTCGCAGCTGTTCAAACTCAGTCACTTTTCTGTCCCGGATGCACTGAGGAAAATATTTTTCAAAGAAGGACTCCTTGAACTGAGCCCAAGTCATTACAGTGTTTGCATCACGGGTTAACATCCACCACCTTCTAGCTTCTTCCTGCAGGGTAAAGGTGGCTAACAATACCTTGTGTGCTTCTGAGCACGGAAACACTTCAAACAACTTTTCAGTTTCGAGAACCCAAGCTTCAGCCTTTAACGGTTCTAAGCCTCCCTGAAAGGACGGCGGTTTCATTTTGCTGAATTTCTGAGTCAGTGCAATAATATCCATCTCATTAACATTCACATTTTGTACATTTGGTGCATTCTGTTCCGGTTGCACCGGAGGAGGAGGAGGTGGGGGCGGTTGGTTCTGTTGTCGGTCCAGTCTTTCAATTACCAGTTCCATCATTTGTTCCAGTCTGGCCATTCTGGCCTCGGAGGATGATGCTTCAGTTTCATTTGCATTATCCATTTCACTATAAGCAATTATACAGTTATCATTATAAACAGTTGTACAATTAAACGGTTTAACATTTTATCATGTATTCGGTCAGTCAAGAGCACACACTTTTCAAATTCATGAGATGCCCTAATCACTTTTCTAGGACACCCTATAGCTCATTTGGACACGTGTGTGCGGTATAACTCGTGGTTAAGTATCGCTCTGATACCACTCTGTCACGACCCAAACCCGGCCCTATGGGTTCAGCACCGTAACTGGCCAGTAATCCGAGATTACCGAAGGCCTACAGAACAGTAATACAGTAGAACAGAGTTCAGGGCCTGGCGGAAGCCAATACAGTATATAACTAGTGTCCATTGAGCTGTGAAAATCTGTATGCCAAAAACATTTTTCATACATATATGCATTCAACCAGTACAGTATATACAATCAGTACAAACATTCAGTACGGGGACTTAATCCCTCGATTACAGTGCAGTAAAACAGTCTATACAGTCTATACAGTAACGTGCAACAATACAAAACAGTAGGAGACTAGTGGGGACACAAAAACACCCCAAGCCATGACATGGCGTCTCGGAACCTCACAGTGAGGCACATAGGCTGGCTGACAAAACTGGGGACCAATCCCACGCTCCTAGCTCTGGTTCGGCTGCTGAGAACCTACATATATATATAAACAGTGAGCTAAAGCCCAGTGAATAACAATAAGCGTAAAGAGGTTATGAATGAATGTCCTTACAGTAATGAAATCAGTTTTAAACAGTAGTTCAGTCTTACAGTATTTCAGTCAAACAGTCATATGTGGTACATCCAATAGCCTATAAACAGTTGGTCCAAAAGGACCGAGTCTTAACAGACCCAACAGTAATGATGGCCATCCATCAGTATGGTTCCACAAGGAAACCGACAGAGCTCTGTAACAGTAAATAACAATGGGTGCTAAGGATGCCACAATACAGTTCAGGAAATAGGACATACATTCATTCAGTAAATAACATCAGTTCAGTAAACAGTTCGGTAAACAGTATTCAAAAGATAACCATTTGAACATATCTTTACACATCTGTTACTCACAGTGATTGGGCTATCAATAGCTAGAGCGCGTCCCCGTAAGCCAACCCTAAACAGTAAACAGAATAGAACACACACTAAGTTTACAGTCGGAAAGGATGATAATTAAATCCCTAAATTTCCTCGGTGTGGTTCTATGCTTAAATCCTCATTAAGATGTCTTAAACTAGGCCTAAGAATGCCTAGGATGCGATGAGGATGCAAAAATACAGTTGGAAGGCACTTTCAAAAGTTTGCTGAAAACAGGGGTCTCGCTCGAGCGAGCCTTCCTTCGCTCGAGCGAGATTCCAAAATCAAAGGCTTCGCTCGAGCGAACAATCCTTCGCTCGAGCGCTCTGATGAAACAGTAAAAAATACTGGATGCTCAATTTTTACGCGCGATGCTCGCTCGATGCTCGCTCGAGCGAGCTTCCCAAAATCAAAGGGTTCGCTCGAGCGAGCCTTCCTTCGCTCGAGCGGTCTGATGAAACAGTAAAAGTACTGGATGTTCGATTTTTACGCTCGAGCCACCAATATCTCGCTCGAGCGTAGCTCAGAGGAAACCTTGGTCGCTCGAGCGAGGAATCCTTCGCTCGAGCGAAGAAGCCAAATCTGGAATTTCCAGATTTGCCTTCCAAGCTCAAACCAAGTGTTCCAACACTCAAAACTCGACCTCTTGGGCCCAAATTCTGGGGAATACATCCCAACTCAATAAATAACAAGTTTCAAAAGCCAATTTGAGAATTCAAGCCCCAAAGGTGAGTCAAATAAATACAATTTCAAACCCATTTTTCAAGAACAATTCAAGAACACTTTGTAAACATGCAATGCATGGGTTCTAAACCAATTTCAATCTTCAATCCTTGCTCTAATGAGCTCCAAACTTTGAAGACAACTTGAAAACATGGACCATGATGAAAACATGAGCATGCATGTACAATTCTTCAAGAATTCAACCTCAAAAACACCAATTCAAGCATGCATGGATGGATTATGCTCTAATTCAACTTATATGAGCAAAATCAAGTCTCAACTCCACAATGATGCATGAACCATGAGAGAGGAAGCTTAAGGACAATAAGAATGCAATGAATTCTCTTACCTAAGTGTTGATTCAAGGTAAGGAAGCTAGATAAGGCCAAGTTACACTTCAATTCCAAGCTAATTTCCAAGATGAATTCAAATTGAGTTAAATTCCTACAAGATGAACTCTCTCTCTCTCTACTCTTCTTTGGTCGGTTAAGAGGCAAGAATGTGGCTGATCAGTGTTTACTCTAAGTGTCAAAGGCTCCCAAATAACATTAAACAAATGGCCACTAAGGGTGGCAAACATGTAATTAAACGAAACTCTTTAATTTACTCAATTCAATCTAATTTAATCATTCCTAACCAATTTTCAGATAAAAATACCATAAAATCATAAATATTATACTGAGTCTAAAACTTCAAACGGTTCCTAAATCGGCCGCCGATAAGGCCTTCAATTAACAGTTTAAACACATACATTTAAACAGGTAGTCAAACAATCAACAGATAAAACATGCAATTCAGTATGTAAACTTATTCAGTTTCAGTTTCGATTTCAATCGGTCTGTCCAGTACTTTAATCAGTTCAATTATCAGTCATTAACAGTCCGGTTTATCAGTAATCAGTATATAATTCAGTGGTTACGGTAATCAATACGAGGGTTGTTACAGATCTGTAGACCGACTGATAAACCTGTTGAGTGCGGCAGCTATCCCCATCAACTTTTGAACTTCCTTTACTGAACGAGGGGAGCCGAGCTCTAGGATGGCTGTGATTTGCCTTGGGTTGGCTTCGATTCCTTTGTGGTTAACAATATAGCCCAAGAATTTGCCAGAGCCGATACCAAATGAACATTTGGAAGCGTTCAACTTTATTCCATATTTGCGTAGGATGCCGAATGTCTCTTCCAGATCGGCTATATGATTCTGCTCTTCTTTGGATTTGACCACCACATCGTCAATGTACACTTTCATAGTTTTGCCGAGTTTCTCCTTAAACATGGTGGTGACCAATCTCTGGTAAGTTGCCCCTGCATTCTTCAGCCCAAAAGACATTACCTTATAGCAGTAGGTTCCTCTTGGGGTGAGGAATGCAGTTTTCTCTTGGTCCTCCGAATGTATAGCGATTTGATGATAATCTCTATAGGCATCAAGGAAGCTCATACGCTGATGGCGCGCCGTAGCATCTACGAGCTGGTCTATCCTGGGAAGAGAAAAACAATCCTTTGGGCAGGCTTTGTTTAGGTCCGTGAAGTCGACGCACACTCGCCAAGTCCCATTTTTCTTCTTCACCACCACTGTATTAGAGAGCCAAGTAGGGTAGGTCACCTCTCTAATTACTTCGGCGTCAAGCAGCCTGTCAACCTCCTCAACAACGGCGGCAGTATGCTCTACGGCTGACTGCTGACTTTTTTGAATGATCGGCTTGCACTTAGGATCGACGTTCAAATGGTGCTATGAAACTGACGGATCTATACCCGGCATCTCGTATGGAGTCCATGCAAAGACATCGAGGTTGCTGAGTAGGAAAGATATTAGCTGCTGTCTGTCGGCCTGATTCAAGGAGGCGCCGACCATGAAGAAGTTGTCTGGGCTTCCATCAATTTGAACTCGTTCTAAGTCTTCCGTTGCCTTTTCATTTGGGAGTCTCCCAACATCGTCGAGGCTTTCTCGATCCGGCAACTCAATGGAATTCACCTGTAGTTCTTTTGGCGTTTTCTCAGTAAGGAGATAACATGCTTGTGCTGATTTCTGGAAGCCACAGATTTGCTCAATACCGCGTTCTGTTGGGAAACGGAGTAGCTGATGATAGGTGCTGGGCACGGCTCGCATAGTATGTAACCAGGATCGCCCATGAGATTATATGGCGACGGCAGCTTGACGACCAAGAATCTCACATCCACTGTTCGGGAACCTACTCGAACAGGAAGTCTTATTTTCCCCAACGGGTACTCTGGATTGGCATTGAAGCCGAATAGTGGATAAGGGGCCGGAGAGAGATCTGATTCGGAGAAGCTGAGTTTGGTGAATCTCCGATGTGCTCCCCAAATCAATGAGTACGTGCTCAACTGTGAATCGGTTCACACATAACTCAATTACCAAGGGATCAGTGTGGGGCAGTGTTACTCTGGCCAAATCCGAATCATTAAAAGTGATAACCTCGGCTTCATGGGGCCGTTTAACCGGAGTGAGTTGCTCTTGAGGGTTAGACTTCGACTGAATCGCGTGCACCGTCAACGACATTGGCAGGCTGTATATCATGTGGATCACGCGGAGCGAATGTGAATCCTGTGTCAAGGCTATTGTTTTGGTTGGGTTGCCTTTACCATTGTACAAGGTGAATGACGGTGCTTTGAATTTCTTGGATAGCACTGCCTTTGCAATCCATCGTGCAAAAGGATTGTGTTGATCGTCATCCGAGCTGTTTCTTTTTCGCTTACGCCTTGTACGAGGACTCTTTTCAAAAGAACTAGAAATTTCAGATCGTCCCTTCTTCTCGGGCTCTGAAGATAATGAGTCGGAATCGCTATTAGTATCTTGTTGTCGGGCTCGAGATCGTCGACCAGCTGCTCTCACGGGTCGTTCCGGGCCTTGGTATACAGCTTGTTTGGACTTCGCCACCGCCAAGGCCAAATCTTGACAGAGATGTTCGTTCTCTGCGATTATGTTCTCCAATCTTTGTTCGTTTTGCTTTGCTTGTTCCAGGATCACTTGCATTGCTTCGTGCTCCGAAGTCGAGGGTGAGGCGAAATTCAAGGCACGTCTTGCGGCGATAGTCTCTGTTTCAAGCATGTTTGTTGGAGTGGTTTCATCTTGCGGTATAGGGTCGACAGTGACTGTCGGAGGATCTGCCGTCACGCTTGCCATGGATGTGCTTGAGTATTCCCACAAACGGCACCAATTGTGGAGATGTGGTTTGGAAATACTCTTCTGATCCTGGGGAGCGCTCAAGATTTGCTGATAGCCACCTGAAAAGGAACAAACATTCTAGTCGGGGGTGCCGGAATTAGCACTCCGACGGACAAGTCAGTGTCTACACTCAAGAATGCTTATATTCTAAGTTAAGCACAATAATTCTCACATACCTCTTCTGGCTGATGTGTCTTCTATTTATATCTTTTCTTCTTTGGGCCTCGGGATTAGATCCATTTCCCATCTCATATTCGGCACATTTTATAATAGACCGATCTTCACTTGGCCCCTTGCTTAATCGGTTATTTGGTCGAGTAGGGTTGGATTTGAGCTTTCGAGCCAATTGTTGAGTGCTTCGAATCTCGACTCTCCCAGATTCGACTATTCGGGATCTTTACGACTCCCAATTCTCGGCCCCCACAGGCCCCATTTGTTTTCAGAGGTAGAATGGAGGGGATTAATAGTGAAGGAATTGTTAGTGAGGGGATTAAGTAAAATTATGTTTATTTTGATGATAGTTGTTAGTGTAGAAATTGTTAAATTATTTTTATATAAAATAATAAAACAAATAAAAAATATAAAAAATTAAACATTAATATTTTTTTAAAAAAAATATCAATATAAAAAAAATAAAAAAAAATAAAAAAATTTCTAATTCCCTCACTATTTTTCTAATACTATCTCCACCTCCTCCATCTAAATCTCCTTTCCAACCTCCATCTATATCACCTCCAGCATCCCAATCCCCTCCCTAACTCTACAAACAAATACAATACTAAATAACCCCACATTCATCCTAATCTCCTCCCATTTACTTAACCCCAAAACAAACGGGCCCTTAAGGTGCAATACCAGGGCAATTATTTAATAATTTTAAAATATAGATATGTGATATTTATAAGGGCAATTATTTAATAATTTTAAAATATAAATATGTAATATTTTAAAATATTATAATTGCTGAAAAAAATGAATAAGTGAGACATTATGTTAAGTGATTAAAAAATATAAAAAAACAAAATAAATTATGATTATTTAAAAATACAGACACGTCATATTTTAAAAATAGTTTATAATTTTCCTCAATGCAATTACCCCAGGCTCACGGTGGGGGTTTCACAGTTTCATTTTGTTAAAAGTAATTGGGTCACTTTGTCCTCTATGATTGGCTATTTTTTTACTTTCACCTTTAAATTTTTTTTATTTTTTATTTATCATTTTAACTTTTTATATTTCAAGTATTTCTCAATTTATTATAAAAATTAATTTATATTCAAAATTAGACAAAAAATAATACATAAATAATCTCGTAGTATAAAAATATTTTATTATATGTAATTCATACATTTAATACAAACTCAAACCCTACATCCAAAAGTACTAAAAAAAAAAAAAAAAAAAAAAAAAACCTTTATGGGCTAAAATGAAAAAAAGGGCCAAATATAAAGGGAAAAAAGTGTGATTCACCCAAAGTAATTTGACATTATGTTAAGGTGAGTGGGTTCAGTATGGATCTTGTTTTGAAAATTAAAATCATTCATTTTATAAAATTTTTTGTGTATATCATTTATAGAGAAAAAGATTAAGCCTATCCAATAATCGTGACGTTTTCATTTTATTGTATTTGTTTCTAAAAAAAATGATAAATAGGTTTTAAAAAATAAATTACGTATTTTTTTTTTTTGAAGCAAACGCAATAAAATGAAAATGTTATAATTATTAGATCGATTTATTTTTTTTCATAAATGATACACAGAGAATTTTACAAAATGAACAATTTGAATTATCAAAATAAGACTTGTAGTGAACCCCAAAAACTCTTATATGATGGTCAAATTCAAATTTTAAACTTGAGAAAATTTTGTCTTTATTTAAAATATCTAACTCAAAAACAATTGATTACTTGATTTTTTAGCTGTGCATAGGCTGAGATTGTGTGTAAAATTTTATTTTGTATAAATATAACATCTTACTATTCATTCAATCAAAGTGACACAATTTAAACGTGGTGTTCTTTATAATTTTATGAATGTTTTAACTTTCAAAATTTAAATTAAATTGAAAGGGTAAGCTAATTTATAAATAGAATAAATTAATTTTAGAAGTTAAGTTGTAAAATGTGTTATATAGGACATGAAAGTAAATAATTAATTTAATAAAACTTGTAGTTATATTTTGAGTGTTCTTAAACATCAAAGTGTGTTTGTTAAAAACAACATAAAAAAAAAAAAAGAGAAAAAAATCTCTAAATACGAAATATATATATATATATATATAAAGAAAATGAGAGAACATTTTTTGTATTTTTTTAAAAAAAAATTCTTTAAAAATATTTTAGTTTTGAGTAAATTTAAATTCGATACATTTAAAAAGTTAAAAAAATTAATTAAAATATAAAAAAATTTCACTAAAACAAAAAAACATGAAAAATAAAAAGAAAAACTCAAAAATAGTTTTAAAAACTAAATCAAACAGGGTGATAATGGGCTATAATCAACATTAATTCAAGTGGGTTGGGCTTGTCTCGAATTCATATTTGACTTGAGAGGTTCGTGGAGCCACCAAGAGTCCTGTTTTGAAACCCGGATTACTATTTTGTAAGACTTTTCACGTATATCATTTAAAGAGAAAATTAGGTTGATCTAGTAATTATAACATTTTTATTTTATTATGTTTGTCTCAAAGAAAATAAATGACAAATATATTTTTGAAAATAAACCACCTATTTTTTTTGGTGGACAAACACAATAAATTAAATACTACGAATATCGAATTAACCAATTTATTTTATTTTATTTATTTATTTTTTAATAAATGATGTACATGAATAATTTAAATAATAAATAATTTTAATTATTGAAATAGGACCGTGGTGAGTCCACAAGTCTCAAATTTGAAACAATATTTAAATAATAACTAATATATAATATACAGTATATATATTGAGTTCAGATCTTTTATAGTGCCCTTTCTGTATAGCGCTTTCTTGTACTCCAAAACGATGTCATTTGTGTCATCTCTGGCCGCAATGACAACATTCTAAGTTTCTTTCCTGGTGGTAGTCTCATCTATGACCTTGATTTGTTGACATCTTATTGATTCTAAGTGCCTTTGTTAATTATGTGGTCTAGAAATTGTATGGATGGATGAAAAAGTTTCATGTTTTTAGCATTCAGAACTAAATCATCGTTTTTGATAATATGATAAAATTTGTATAGATATTTATTATGTTGGGAGACAGAATTTGAGTATACTAAGACATCATCAATATTGACAATTTTAAATATAGAGTAAGGATTGAAAATATCATTCATAATATTTTAAAATTTAAAAGGAGTCATTTTTAGGCCAAAATGCATGACATTTCAGTCTCATCTATGGCCTTGATTTGTTGACATCTTTTTTATTCTGAAATTGTGAACTCTGGGTCAGTGAGTTGCTCTGTTTATTTGATTTTGAAGATCAAAGACTAATGTTTCAGTTATGCCATTATAGCTTAATTTGAGTTTTCTTTGCTTGATTTCATTATTGTAGTTTAAAATGGAACTCTGATGAGAGAGTTAGGTATAGCGTTTGGTAGAGTTTTGTAAATGTGATTTGAGAGTATGAGTTGTATTTTGAGTTTGTGTGTTATTAAATTATGATTTGAGTGTAGAAAATTTGTTTGGTAAAGAGTTTTGAAAAGAATTTTGATTTGAGTAGGGAATTGTTGATGTGACATTTGAAATTTGATATAAAAATTTACAACTCATACAACTCAAAATTATTTTAAAGCACATAAAAAATTTTAAAAATTTCAGAAAATATTTTTTTCAATTACATATCAATTGCAAAAAAAAAAAAAAAAAAAAAAAAAATACTATTCCGGTCAATCGGCCGGACGTCCCGTTTTGAAAAAAAAATTTGAAACACACGCTCGGTTTTGACAGAACAGACAGAACGTTCTGCAGAGCTGTGGAAAATTAATTCCACAGCTCCATCCAAACACCATACTCAAACTACCATGTTGAATCAAATTTTGAAATCACAACCAAACACAGCAATTTTCTTAGTACAATTTACAATTTCTTTCCTTTGAATTAAACAAACCATTTTCAATTTGAGAGATAAATTTGCATTGTGTGGGTCTCGTCAGGGCTGTTCAATCGAGATCGATCTGAGGTGGAACTCGTGTATGTGATGAATTTATTATTATTATTATTTATTTTTAAGTTGTATATCAAAACGATATCGTTCGAGCCCCTACAAAGCATATTGAGAAAAACCATTATAAGAGACTTGAAGTTGAAAAGAATTGGTATCCAAATTTACACGTGATATAATTGCTTTAACGAAATGACTTGTAAATTCTAGTCAATTATTAACAACAAATTTATTAGAAAATTAAAAAATATATATATATATATATATTTAAAATATATATGATGTGAGTACTTGATAATCTTGTTTGGAGTTAACAATAAAAAATTTAAATCATCATTATCTAAGATTAAAAAAATAAAAACAAAGCAATATATATACATCGATAGTAAAGCCAATGTAAATAAAATTTTAAATAATAATAATAATAATAATAATAATAATAATAATAATAATTGCAAAGCACTAATTGTTTCAGGAAAAATTAGAAAAATATGCAAGGTGATAAGTTTTATCCTTGCACAATGTATCTCTGCTAGGTCATTCAACACTCATTAAACTACAATTATGTTACTACTTGTAAAAGGAAATGGGAAGATCAACTTTCGAGCAATTTCTCAATGAAAAGTTGTAGTACAAAAGGCATGAGACCTATAAAGGCTTTATAAGCGCAGCAATTTACATATTCTTGGGATTGCTAACATCCACATAACATAAAGTTTGTCTCACGTTATATCTAGAAACTAAGTTCATGTTTGTTTGGATGGACATGTGCTTGGGATTGGACTAATAGTCCAATAAAATTATTAATCCGATGTTTGATTAAACAATTAAAGTACGGATTAATTATTTTAAACTTGACTATTAGTTAAGATAGGATACATAATCCAACGAATTCGTAGCCCTAGGACTATTAGTCATGGGAATGCTAATCCAGTCCGCCCAAACAAACATGGCCTAAAAGTAGGCACACCTCCATGACTTGAAGAAAAACAAAGATATACAAACATTCCAAAAACCCACTGCAAATCCTATTACCATGCACAGATAAAATCAGTCCGCTCTATATTCTCCTTTGTCTACTTTGTTTCCTTCATTGTTGATTGGTTCACCATCCACTCTGCATTTTTGTGTGAGTAGAGGTCCATAAAGTTTGTTGCCAATAAAACTAGAAGCATTAAAACTTTGTAGGCAGGTTGTCCAATGTACTATTCAGATACTTGAGGATATGTGTTTTTGACTTTAAGGGGTCGTGGGAAAAACACTTGTCCGTAGTGGAGTTCGCCTATAACAATAGCTTCTAGTGAAGTATTAGTATGGCATTGTTTGAGGCTTTGTATGGCCGACCATGTAGATCCCCTGTGTGTTGGGCCGAGGTGGGTGACGCACCAATGTTGGGTCCAGAGTTAGTTTGGGAAACGATAGAAAAAGTTGTACTTATCTGTAAGAGGTCGGTTACGACCCAGAGTCGCTAGAAAAGTTATGTCGACCATAGAAGGAGACCTCTGTCTTTTAAGGTAGGTGTAGACACCCCATTTTTGACTGCCCTTAAGACTTGGGCACTTTATTTTGAATACCTGATGATGAAAGTTATACTGTGTAATTTTTTGAATTCTTGGTGAAGAAATTCCGATTCAAGCTTTAATCCCAAACCTTGCACCACATTTTGGCCAAACTGTTTTAGACCTTAAAACCTTCTTTTTAAAATATTTTTCCAAATGTTTCTACGATGTCCGAGGCTCGTATTTCGTTTAAAATATTACACTTTTTGGTAAACCGAGCAACGATAAAGTGGAAATGAATGGAAGAGAGGTGAACTCTTTAAAAAATCTTTTAAAATTTCTTATTTATAGGTTTGGAGTTGAAGAAAACATGAGGGGTTAGAAAAAAACCAGTTTAGGAAAGGTGAGCATCAAACCGTTAAGAAAGAACTAAGCAGCCTTCACAAACTAGGCTTGTCTCTTTGCACACTTAGACTTTAGTTGTGAGGCCACACCATTGGAAAGTATACTTCCAGGGCTTCACTTTGGGCTTCACTTTGGACTCAAGAATCATCTAAAACCAAGTTCAAATGTCAGAGATATGGCCGTTGGAAGTTGGGCATCAATCCGGTTAAGATAGAAATGAGCAACTTTACTAAAATAGGTATATCTCTCTGACCACTTAGAATTTAGATGTGAGGCTACCATCGTTGGAAATTAAACTTTTGGGGCTTTAATTTAGACTCAAGAATCACCTAAAAACGAGTCCGTATAAGGGAGATATGCCCATTTGAAATCAGACCTGAAGTGCAGTCATTGAGACCCGACCGGGGCTTCAGTGAAAATTTTTCTAGAGCTTTTTTTTGGCCCGGCCGTGCATTATTGAGGCCCGGCCGTGGGTTTTGAGGGCCGGCCAGGCCTCTATGGCGTCAGACAGACAACTGGCGAGAATTGAACAAATATCTTTGTTTGAAGATATTTATGATCTTTTTGGCTCAAATTCTATAAATAGAATCTCTTCCTTCAGATTTTAAGGTTAGAAAAATCCTTCCAAGGGGCTTAGACATTGATGAGCTATCCTTAAACCTCATTGAACCTTCAAGCTTCTTTTCTTCTCCAAATCAACTTTCACCCTCCATACACCATTAAAGCTTGGATTTGAAGCTTTCTTGTAAAGAATTTACAACATATTTTCATAACCTCGAGGGTTAGGAAATATTTCCAAAAGCTTTGAAGGTTTTTGAAAGCTAAGAACATCCATCTCCTTTCCAAACTTCGTATCACCTTTTAGCTATACATACACAATACATACACCATTGGAGCTTGTTCTTGAAACTTTTTTTGAGATTTCAAACTAAGTTTCATAAACTTGAAGGTGTTAGAATCAAGTTTGTTAACTAAGAGCTTATCTCTCTTTCAAAGGTATAATTTTGCACTTTCTTCTTTCATCCTCTTCTACTCTTTTCCTTTATTTTTCTTGTCTTTATATACTGATTTTCAGAGTTTGTAAAGGCTGAAAGACATGATTTAAAAGTCTCAAAAGTTGAGGGGTTAGCCACCTTTCCTTGATTTTGCTTACTAGCTTTATATCTCTTGCTTTTGTCTATTTTTTTGTGCTCTTTAAACACACTTTTAGCCACTGTTTTTGGGCTGTTTTTGGACCGTGTTTGGACTGTTTTGAGGCTGAAACATGTGATTTAAAATTGGAAAAAGTGGAGGGGTTAGCCACCCCTCCTTAGGCTTTGTTCCATAGCTTTTTCTCAATTCTTTTTACTTATTTTCTTTTGCTTTTAGCTATTGTTTTTTGTACATTTTAGGGGCTGTTTTAATTTATTTAATTAGTTCATGCTTTGATTAGTTTGCTTGTTGTCTCATAAGTTTGCGTACATAGCTTGTTGCATGTTGTTCTAGCTTTTCTTCAATTCATTTCCATGTTTAAGAACCTCATTTTAATAATCAACTTACCATTCATCTCTTTCATTTGAGAGTTGTTTCAATCGGTTGACGGTTATTCAAAACGTGAATTAGAGATTTACGCTTAATGGCTTAATCTCTACGGAGATTCATTGCCAACGGTGTAATCTCTCTTTCCTATTGAGAATCATCTCCTGATTGACACATTTCTCACTTAGTGGACGTAACAATCATCTTAGACTTAATGGATTAAAGGGTGGCAAAGACTAATGAATTTGGTTTAAAATGAACCAACTCACATAAAGAAAATGAGTTATCTTTCTTAGGGTTCGGCCGGACGTTATGCCGAATCCGTTGTGTCAAGAGTTGTCTAACATTAATTCATGATGTTTTGATGGCTCTTGAAGCGTCTCTACCTCCCTCTTTGAGTTCACTCCATGATAGGAGGAAGGGGTGGTTTTAGTTCCTTTCATTTATTGATTTTTGTCCAAATTGTGCCCGAGATCATTAAGCAATCAACTTGCTCATTGATGGTTTTGGAAACAATTCCAACATTCTCTCGAGGCTTTCCCATGACAGAGAAAGATAAGAGGGACAAATAGAGTCCAAAACACTTTGTCTGCACCGTTTTCACTTCAGAGCACAAAACAAAATTTTGCATGACATTGAGGCACGGCCGGTCTTCTGTAGGCCCGGCCGAGCTTCATTAAGGGCCAACCGACCCTCAGTGTGTGGCTGTAGACCACCTGAACTCCGCTCTGCGCGCGAGGACGCAAATTGTAGTTCTAGCTACTACAGTTCGGACTCCTGCCACGGTTCTGAATCTAATCTCACAAAGTGTAATGTAAGACTGATAAATCACCAAAGAGTCCAAATCCAGCAAATCATTTTGGAAAATCAGATTTTGAATCAAAAAACGCCAAACATGGACTGCTTTGCCATATTTCAGAGTCGCCACCTAAATATTTTGTTTTGGAAAAATTTAGGAAACCCTGACTCGTGCCTAAGGCCATGTGTCCGTCATCACCAAAGTTGCCTCGGCTTGGGAACTTGGGTACGAGAGGGGAAGGTCCTGAAATGAGCACCCTCGCTCGCCCAATCAAAGGATCGGCCTTTACTAACATGATATGTTGTTTTTGAAAACACATGTGTTCTTATTCTGATTTATTAGCTAGCTTACTATGTGATGCGCACAGCACACAAGTATAGACTCAATCGCAAGAATTGGAACAAAACATCTCATGTTTATTTCTCGAAAATGGTTTGGAAGTGCTACTCGCAAGTAGGCTAAGACGCGGATTTGCCACCCTCAAGTGGGCTTAGAAAACAACATGATTTTGCCACTTCGCAAAGTGGGCTTAAAATGCACATTTTGATGAATTGTTCCAATTCAAGTAATGAAGCCTTCATCCACAGGCATTCATGCAGTTAAAACACTTAAGCAGTTAGCCTTATGGCAAGCATGCTATCATGGCAGTCACTTACACACATGCAAGGATGCTAAAGCATAAACACTTACAGTGTACTCCGAGCCAAAATAGGAAGCTAGTTAGAAAACCATGCATGCTTCTAACTATGTTAAGATGCCTAATGCAACTAAGATAGGCTCGGCTATTCGAAGATGCCATGTGAATGCAACTTGATAACATGTATTCAAATTGGTATTGAAATACAATGCAGTTTGTATGATGCGCCGAGCCCGGTGCATGCAAGACAGATGAATGATGCATGTATGCGAAGCGTAAGGTATGCTAATTGAAATATGCCCTAAACTAACCATCGAAAGCAGTTAAGTAAAAGGGAGAAAGACGTGGGATTGGAAGACATTCACACACACATGCACACTTATTACAACATTTGCCCTCTCGACGGAGGGTCCAAATAATAAGCTAATCTAAATCTAAGCTAAGCTAACAACTAATCTAATTATGCTAATTAGACTAATTATTACACAACATAAATTGAATAACTAACTACAACTAATTACTAATAATTATAACACTTTAATTAATTAACAAATTAACTAATCATGGTAACTAACTAAGCATGTGAGGTATGTGAACTAGGCTGCCACAGCTCTGCCTTGAATAATGAAGGATGCATGCTCTCGATTGCCTCGCTCGGAAATCCATTACTATGCCTGGAATTGCCTTTGTTTGCATTTGATTTGTTCTCTGAAAAGTGCACAAACCTCCAGATTGCTTCTGCTCTAACATGGGGACCTTCTGGTGGGCTGCCGACCAGAAAAGGTGGCTGTAGACCACTTGTACACCAGAAAAAACTGGCTGTAGACTAGGAAATTTGCCAAACTCCAGTTTTGCTACAACAAAGAACAACAAAGGGCATAGCAGTGTATTTGCAAGATATGTGTGCACAACCACCCTCCCTATCATTTTTCAAGCTCAAGGGAGTGCGGTTCTCAACTCTCGGGCCATCAACCGAGCATCGCAATGCACAATGGCTGAGAAGCCGAATTTGCACAAGTCAATGTCAATGAATGCACAAACAACACATAAAAGCCTCCGCCTCTATCATGCTTGATCAAGAGGGTCGGCGACCAAGAAACACAACACGCTTCATCACTTTGAGTACGAAACGTGCCACATTCCTTGTGTTCGGATTAACATCCAACCCAAACACATGCAACACAAATAAGATGATCAACCTATCAATGCAAATGTGGCATGCACAAGATTCCATCATGCAAGCAAAGCATGCATAGCATATTCGGAGGCCAAGAACAACAAAACTAGTAAAGAGCATCTCATGAGAGTCATGCAATACCAAGTTTAAATGGCTAAACCAACTATGGATAGACTTAAACCATGCCAAAACAGTGGCCAATTCACACCAAAAATTAGGCTCAAAAGGGCAAAGAACACATGCTCATTCATTCGCTCGTAAGCAAGGCAAAAAGTCTTAACTTTCAAACACATTGAAAGAGTGACATATATGAGAGCATGGCATAGGTACAAGCACTGAAATTATGTGAGAAATGATGACATATCATGCAAGCAACATGAGTATGGCATGCTAGGGTCCTTAAGCATTAAAGCTAGTGAAGGGGACTACACAAGAGGCATGCAATACATGGCACAAACGATTGAACCAGCCATAGACAGAACTCAATTAGGTCAAAACAAAGACCAAAACATGATGAGATAGGAGCTCAAAAGCCTAGGCATACATGCATACACATTGGCCCATAAATGAGGCACAAAGGCACAACTCTTAAAAGCACTCAAAGAGTGAAAGAAGTGAGAACATGGCAATGCTATATGCTCTGAAATAACATGTTAAATGGTTCCATACCATGCAAACAACTCATAGAAAGCATGTCAAGAGGCTTGAAACACAAAGCTAGTCAAGGGATTTACACTATAACCATACTAAGTAATGCTCAAATGGCCGTGGCCATTCAAAATAGACCTAAGGCAGGTCAAAATAGTAGCAAAAACATGCTAGACCAGCAGCTGTGAGACCATGAAATATCCTCTCACATGGATGTTGTGGAGATCCAACGAAGAGAAGAGCTTCACCCCTGTAGATCTGCAATGATGAACATAGTCGGTGCCACCCGTTTAGGATTGTCGGCCGGGGACTCTCCGATGATGAAGTCAGTCCCTGTATCAAGGAAGAAATAGTATATGCATTTGAAGGGGTGTGTGTTGTGTGTAGAGAGATGAGAACATACCTGTATGTTATGAGGTCCCTTCCTTTTATAGAGGGGGGTGGGCCGAATAGGCCCAATAGTTGGGGCTTTAGCCAGCCTTGTTTGGGTTAGCCCAATAAGTTGATATATATTATTTTCTGGCTCCCACAATTGCCCCAAAACTTTCATTGTTTTCGATAGAAGAAATGAGAGTTTTATTGCCGAGTTATGCTGTTCAAATAGATGTTAGGTCTTTTGACAAAGAATACATTTGATAAATGAATAAAATATATGAATGAATGTCTGCATGTATGCGTGAATGTATGCTTGAATGTATGTATAAATGTACGTATGTCTTGAATGTATGTATAAATGTACGATGTACGTATAGATGTACGTATGTCTTGAATGTATGTATAATGTACGTATGTTGATCATAAGATGTGGGGGGTTGGGCTAAAACCTAGGAAGAAATACAAATAAATCATAACAATAGGCCGCGGTATTCTAACCCCCGAGCATGGGTGTAGGCCGCAGTATTCTAACCCCCGGGCATGGGTGCAGTATTTTGTCAAGTGCAAAGATTGCTTCCAAATATGGACTTTTATGCCGAGCTAGAAATATTTCTATAGGCCGAACACGGAAATGATTACTTGAACCAAATAAGATAGATTAAATAAGGTATATATATCAGTCAAAAATTGGACCACGGTATTATTACCCCCGGGTGAGGGTGTAGACCTGTGGTATTATAACCCCGGGCAAGGGTGTAGGCCTTTGCTGACGGCGCTCTATGCCGAGTGCGAAGATTGCGCTGTACTCGGAGACTTTTGTTGATTTTAAGTGGCGACTAAGTGCCAATGTGGCAAGGACTTTGAATAATGTATCCTCTACCGAATAAGGTGGACGTGTTAATCACCAATAATATTGCTCCGCTTGTATGGAATTGCCAAGTAGATATTAGGCCAACTATTTAATTGCCGAGTTGCTCGGTTTGCATTTAGTCCAAGGTAGACTTGCCCCATTGCTTTCGAATGCCAGGTGTTAGTCGGAAGGAATAAAATTGACTTGGGCCAAAATTGCCGAGTAGGCCGATAATGATTTGAAACGGATTCCGTGCCCCTGTTCAGTGCCGTGGCGATATCAGAATGAAGCCGAGACAAAGTAAGGTGCTTGGTGATATCGGAATCAAATCTACAATTTATTTGTATTTTTATTTATTTATTTATTTAATATATATGTATATATTTATTTTGTGCTGAATTTGCAAATTCTGACTGTACGGATGGACTTGGAATGCGTCAGATAGCTAGAAAGGACTATTGGATTGCTGTGATCAGTCTCCTGATGGCGTAATTGTAGCCAAAATAGATTTAACGGCTTAGATCAATAGGGTGTAATGCGACCGCGAAGCACATGATTATTTCTTCATAACTTGCAGGATCATCTTCTCCAGCGAATGAATTTATTTTCTGGGCAAACTTTGAATGGCCTGTACGGCTCCGTTTGAGCTCCGATTTTGACGCGGTTTGTTGCGTTGGAATCGTCTCAATGAGTAATTCACGTTGGTATGGGCAAAACTTGAGTTTGACAGCTTCGAAAATTTCAATTGTCAGAAAACGTGAGCCGTATCGTAATTTTCGGCATACTTTGGTTACTTCTTGACTTCTCGGGTTGGTGGTTTTGGACCCTTTGAGCCGATATGAATCTTGTGATATGTTCAGATGTGGATTTCGGCAAGCCAAGATGATAGTTCTAAGGCGAGATATTAGTGCCGAATAAAACATAAAGTTGCCGAATATTGTTGCAGAATAATTGTAAACTTGCCAAAGAATGTGCCAAATAAGAAATGTTGCGGTGTAATTTTTGCCGAATAAGTTATAAGCCGAGTTGATCATATGCATGCAGTCTGGATGAAAATATAAATTGCCGAATAAGTCAATAGGTTTGCCAAAACTCCTCGTTGATAATATGCCGAGTAAGCCAATAAAATTGCCGAATTGTTCGTTGGGCCTATGGAGGTAAGTTGGTTCGTTGATGGTTGCCGAATATGCATAGTTGTGTTAATACGCAGTTGATAATAGGCCGAATGATGTACCGAATAACAGAGGATAAGCAATACGATATGATGTTTTCCGAGTACCGTAAGTAAGTTGATAAGCAACATCGAAGCCGAATAGTGTTTCTGAAGCCGAGACGGTAATATGATATGCCGTGACAGTAGCGTCGGGCAGTGGTGATATTTTCGAGAATTATATTGAGATTCAAGGTGGTAGCGACTCGGCACTACCGCGACACCGTCGAATTATTTGGCCGAGCAATGATGTAAACCCAACTATAGCTTGTCAAATAAAATACTCATATCATCCATGTCAAGTACTCAGTGAAGATGAAAAATTTCCAAATCCTAACTATTTAAATTAACTGGAATAGGTGTAGAAACATGAGCAAACTCAATGAATCCAGATTAAATACAAGAACATGTATCTGCATAATTACCATTTTGCAGGTCAACATGAGAACAACCATTGATTCTTGTTGACAGTTAGCAAGATACATTGAAATTATCAAGGAAAGAAATCTATCGAACCAACAACTACCATTAGTGGAATTCTTCAGTGTTACACTCATACTGTGAACCAACTACCTTGGGTGTTTGATGTAATTAAGGAACATGAGGCCTTGCCCCAGAACAACAGCTCCATATATGGTTGGAAAGATTTAAAGCACATGCAGAGGAATGATGACAGACCAAAATATCATCAATGTCATTCTAGTTACATGATTCAGATTGCATTGTCCTAATTCCTTTAACAATAGAATAATTGCACAACATGAAATATGTGAATAATGCATAATGACGATGCCGATTTGTAAAGTTGGGCAGTACCGTTTAGTCGGTTGCCGAGAAGGGAGGAAGAGCTGCCGAATAGCCTTGTCGGATTGCCAACTTCAGCAGTAGGTTGCCGAGTAGTAGCTTGGCTTGGCCAAGATGGTTAATTGTGATGCCGAACTAAACTGCTGAACAATAAAGCTGAGGTTCTGGTGCTATACTAAGGCACAGTGCCAAGCTTTGTGGGGTTGGTCTCTATGAATGAAGTGCCGAACAGTTTGTATATGAGGTCGATGATGGAGCTCTCATACCTCTTTTATATAACATCAAAAATTAGTTGGGCAACAAGAGCCGTATAGATTGCTCCATATTCTCATAAATTATGAAGTAAAAAATGTTAAATTACAGGTTATAATAACTCATGGCGTTATTTATGTCAATTTAGTAGAGAGAGAGAAAGAGAAAAAGTGAAGACCCACATAGTGATGAATAGATCATGCATGATTTTGGCCGAGAAACCCTACTAGTGATGCCGAAAAGAGCTAAAACCCACTTTTAGAGAATGAGTGAAAATACTCTACTTTGTTTTTGTTCTTGTTGGTTTTAGCTACACAAAAAATGATATTAAAAAAATCAACCCACCACAACTGGCATCACAGATATGTACTATTATATGTACGTAGATATGCACATTGCGAATTGAGTTTAATCAAAATGAAAATAAGAGACCCAGCCTTGGATTCTACAGAAAGTTCTAACATGGATATACGTGCATACATGTCAAGCATCAACTTTAAGCTAAGTTTTGAGAGACAAAGAATAAATAAATAAATGGATAGACCCACGTATGAATTTAGCCGAATAACTTTATTGAATTACCGAAAAGATGTTTGCACCAATAAAGGTGTGAAACCCATTTCTAGAGAGAGAAAGCAGCTACTAACTTCATCTTGTTTTGACAACCTTTCTAAGCAATATTAATATTCAACAATGCTTTGATCAAATCTGTGAGCTTAAATAGATACATACATAGATGTGTATATATATATATATATATATGTATACCTGAACTTTAGCAAAAAACATAATCAAAATGAAAGAAGCCAAAAACCTAGTTGTGGGCCGTATTACTTGGGATTGATCTTTACTTTTGTGGAAAGTGTACTGACCTCAAAGCAACCAGTATATGTTTACTTACAGCAGTATATTTGTTGTGTTCTTCGTTGATCTCATTTAGTCGTTCCCACAGACGGCGCCAATTGTGAGACCATGAAATATCCTCTCACATGGATGTTGTGGAGATCCAACGAAGAGAAGAGCTTTACCCCTGTAGATCTGCAATGATGAACATAGTCGGTGCCACCCAACCGGGGTTGCCGGCCGGGGACTCTCCGATGATGAAGTCAGTCCCTGTATCAAGGAAGAAATAGTATATGCATTTGAAGGGGTGTGTGTTGTGTGTAGAGAGATGAGAACATACCTGTATGTTATGAGGTCCCTTCCTTTTATAGAGGGGGGTGGGCCGAATAGGCCCAATAGTTAGGGCTTTAGCCAGCCTTGTTTGGGTTAGCCCAATAAGTTGATATATATTATTTTCTGGCTCCCACAGCAGCATAGATGGCAAGAAAGATATGCTCATGTATTAGCTCACAAACAAGGCATAATGGCACAACTCTTAAACACAATTAAAGAGTGATAAACATGAGAGTATGACAAAGATATAAGCTCTGAAATACCATGCCAAATGATGCCAAGGCATGCAAACATCACAAGTATAGCATAGTAGTGAAGCCATTTACACTATAGCTATACAAAACAAGCCCCAAAAGGCCAAGAACACCCAAAACAGTCCTAAAGCATGTCAAAATAATGTTAAAACATGTATGGAGTATAGCCAAGGCAAGCTAGCATGAAGGGCCAAAACACCAAGTATACTAGGCCAATGGGTAAGATTGCACTACAAGTGCAAAACCCAAGCAAGAGGTGGCTCCACCAACCAAAAATAGAGTTATGGAATGTCAAAATAACACCAAAAATGGGCTGAGACTAAGCCAACACATGCTAGAATAACAAGCTAACTTATTAGGCATGCAAGGCTAGCAAAGAGGATTTACACTACAAGTTTAAGAAGCATGCAACAAGTGATCGAACCAACTAAAAATAGAGTTAAAGCATGTTAAATAATGGCAAAAAATGTGCTGGAGTGGAGCCAAAACATGCTAAAATTATAGGCTAAAATAGCAAGCATACAAAGCTAGTGAGCAAGGTTTACATTACAAGTGTAAGGAGCATGCAAGCAACAACCAAACTAGCCTAAAACAGAGTTAGAGCAGGCCCCAAAAGTCATAAAAACATGCTCAAACTAAGCCTCAAGAAGGGATAAATACATGCTCATTTGATAGGCCAATAACACATGCTAACAAGACAAGAGGAGGGGGGGACCAACCCCTCCCATTTTGGGCCTCAAAACTACCTTTCCACCACTGAAATTCCTCTGGAATTCAGTGGTTGGAAGGCCAAAAAATTTGGTTTGAAAGGTGGTGAAAAGTTGCACAAAAGGTTTCACAAGCCAAGGAACAAAAAGGGAGAACAACCCCCTAGCCAAACAAGGCACAAACCAACACTTTTATGCCTCAAAAACAGAGTTTCTAACAGTTTAAAACCAGCCCCAAAATAGTCCAAAACAATGGAAAAAGGGGGATAAAGCAAGTGTGTAAAAACAAGCTTGAAAGGGAGAAGTGCTTACCCTTGAAGCACCTTGAAGCATAGCAACAAAACCAGCCAAAATCTGAGCCAAAATTAGCCTTTTGGAGTTCAAACAAAGTCCCAAGCTGCCTCATCCCAATGGTGATCAAGTTTGGTTAAGGGTCTCTTTGCAAAAGTGTAGAGAATTCTAAGCTTAAGGCTTAAAACAAGAGGAGAATGAGGCTTCTAGAGGAAGGGGCTAGAATTTTGCTCACAAAATTATAGAGAGAAAGAGAGAGACTTTAGAGAGAGAGACTCCCCAAACTTGCTAACCCTTCAATATATGAGATATGGCTCAATATATAGCAATATATGAGCATTTGGTCGAAATATCTAATTTGGAAATATCTGACGCAGTGCACAACAGCTAGAGAGGAAATATCTGCAGATTTTGGGCTTCCTGGAAATTTCTGGTCGACCAACCACTTTTTCTAGTTTGCAAGGATCATTTATAGTCGGCATATGGTCGGCATGCTCCATTTGTGGTTGGCACACTCCCTTAGTGGTCTACAGCAAAAATCAGTCCTGGTCCTCTACTTGAAGCAAGCATAACTCCTTCATCTGGATGCCTTTTCAGGTCATTCTTGTGTGCAAATTGAAGCCTCGGAAGTAAGATTTTCAATGGTGGAAGCCTTGCATCAAAATTCAAAGTGTGCTAAGAGATATCCCTCTTTTAGTGAAGACTGCTCAGTTTCGGTCCAACCGGATTGATGCCTAATTTCAACCAGCTATATCTTCCTCATCCGGACACAACTTTAGGAGATTCTCAAGTGAAAAATGAAGCACCGGAAGTAAGCTTTACAACGGTGGTGGCGTCATAGCTGAAATCCAAGTATTCAAAAGGATAGCCCTGATTTAGCGATGGTTGCTCAACTCTCTCTTAGAAATTCATGCCCATCTTCTTCTCTAACTTGGTTTCTTCCCTCTTCTCCTCTTTTCTTTAACTCCAAACCCCTAAACAAAGTGTTTTGAAAGATTTTCAAAAGATTTCATCTCTCTTTCATTCATTTCCACTTTGTCCTTGCTCGGTTTACCGAAAAGCGCAACATTTAACGAAATGCGAGCCTCGGAACATCGTAGGAACTTTTTTTAAAAATATTTTAAAAGAGAGGGTTTTAAGGTCTAAAAACCATTCACAATAGCTTTGGTCCAAAATGAGGTGTAAGGTTGGGATTTTACTCTGCTCTTGCCGAAGGAATTGAACCTTTGCATTGTACAACTTTCATCACCAAGTAAACCATCAGTAGCGTCCAAGTCTTAAGGGCGGTCAAAAATAGGGTGTCTACAATGGCCAGCAGTGTAGTTTTGTGGGAAACAGAGGTAATGGTTGATGGTGAAAGGCAGATAGAGTAGCTCTCAGGCGCTGTGCATGCGACCTTCATCCATCTTCACTTACGCATTTTGTCGAATGTAATTAATTGTTTCATTAGTGTTATAATTATCTTAGTTGTAAATTAATCTTATAGTAATTAATTAGTGGTAGCTAGTTAATTTTGTAAAGTGTTGTAACTAATTAGTTAGTCAATTTTGTTTTGTAATTAGTTAGTTAACTAGAATAATTAGTTGATTCATTTGTTGTAATAATTAGTTAAGTATTTTAGCTATTTATTCTTTTGTTTTGTAATAATTAGCTTAGCTTTAATTAGCTTAGTTTATGCGGACTCTTCTTCGTGAGAGCGCAATGTAATAATGTGTATGTCTTCCAACCCCACGTCTTTCTCCCTTTTATTTAATTGCTTATGATGGTTAGTTTAGGGACATCATGTTTTGATTAGCATAACTCATGTTTGCATCCATTTGTATTGCATGCACCGAGGCTCAATTCATTATTCTAACTGCATTGTTAGTTAATTTCAATGCCTTTTTTGAATACGTGCTTAGACCGTATGTTATCAAATTGTTTCATATGCCATATTAGTAGCTGAGCCTATTTAAATTGCATTATTTGTATGTGTTGTATTAGTCATATTGCATAGTTAGAAATCATGCATTTTTCTAAACTCTTTTGTTTATTTTGGCTTGGAGTACTAGGTGAACCTTCATTTGCTTTAGCATAATTGCATGAATGTGATTGCCATTTTTGCCATGTCCAGCGTGCTTGCCATGAGGCTAAATGCTTAAGTGCTATAGCTGCTTGTATGCTTGTGGATGAAGGCTTATTGCTTGAATTGGAATAATTTGGGTAATGTTCATATGTGATCACTTTTTCAAGTGGTACATATTTCGAAACAATTTTCAAAATGAACATGAGTCGAGATGTTCCAATTCTTGCAAGTTAGTCTATACTTGTGTGTGTGCATCACATAGTAATGCTAGCCTAATAAACTGGAACAAAAGCATATAATGTCCATAAAATTCATATCATGATTAGTAAATGTTGATCTTTGATCGGGCGAGCGGGGGTGCTCAAATGGGCTCATGACCTTCCCCTCTCGTACCCAAGTTCCCGAGCCGAGACAATCTTGGTGATGACGGACACGTGGTCTTTGGCATAAGTCATGGGTTTCCTAAATTTTTCAAAAATATTTAGGTGGCGACTTTATATCTGGTAAAGTAGTGCATTTTTGGCAATTTGATTCTAAATTGATTTTCCAAAAGATTTGTCGGATTTGGACTTTTTGGTGTTTATCAATTTCACATTGCACTTGTGAGATTAGATTCAGAACTGCGAGAGTCCGAACTGTAGGTCTTATTTCGAACTTCTGAAAGGGGGCGTAAAAAAGTCAAGCTACAGTTTCTGGCGACTCTCCTGGGGATATTGGAGAACTTGACTTGAAATTCATGATATGAATTTTTTTTTACACTTATATGTTTCTTTGCATTGCATTTGCATTAGTGCATTTAAGTCACTATGTTTGTCATTTGCTATTCCTAGATAGTTTGCCGGAGGGTTGCCTAAAAGCTTTGCCAAAAGGCTGACCGGTCGCGGGTTGTACCACAATGGGAACACAACCCTTGGATTTGGCTACCGCTATACCATTTGATCCTCCTTTCACTTCTCGGTGTTAGGTGTGCGAGGTATGTTAGGTAGTCTTGCTGAGGTACCCTTTTTGACCATTCGGCCTAGTTGCATATCGAAAGTCGTAGAGACTGTTCCAAACTAGGACATGATGCTCATCTGAATACAGGATTATGTTAAACCACCTTGTTTGAATAATGAACCCTAGTTCCTGACGAAACTAGGACACCTTACTCCTTTATAGAGGTGTTTTGGCTTTCTTTTACCTGGTATGTGCTTGTAGTGAAACTGTACAAGGGTGCTTCATATTAGTGGTATAGTTGATATCAGTTTGTGGGGTAGAATTCAGTAAAGAGTGCAGTTTTTCAGCTGTGATTATATCTGTTCTAGTAAAATCGGGTTGTGGTGCTGTCTGTTTTCTCTTTTGCAAGATAGTCCTAGAACCATAGCTTCAGAAGGCTCTAATATCCCCCGCGTACTCTAGATTTGTGTTGATAGACTTTGTAAGGCTGGGGACCTAGTTTAGAGGCAGCCAGTGTTTGCTTCACTTTTGCCGGTGGCGAGACGAAGGAGGGCCAGACAGGGTTCACCAGTTCCACTGTTCCAACATTCAACAATTAGATTACCTTCGTTCAGCTCATCTCGGGCATCTACCCCTATTATGGCTCAGACTCTGACAAATTTGGACGGATTATTACTCCATCTGCAGCAAATAGTTGACTCCCTCCAGTATGATGTGACCTATAAGGCCGAGGTTATAACTCGCCTACAGTAACAACAACCACAGCCAGCAACGGCCTCTACATCACATGTACCCACCGCGACTATCCCTGTGCCCTGTACTATAGCTAATGCTGCCACTGCTCAAGATCCACAAACCGAGGGTGTTCCAGTTCTCCCAGTCCAAGTAAAACCTATCCCAACACAAACTTCTAGAGCCCCGGTGTATCAAATCGAGGCACCGTTCGAATTTGAGGTTGATCCAACCGCGCTTAAAGTCAACAAGCTGGAAAAGCTGTTTGAAAAGGCATTCTTTGTATCCAACAAAGTAGTCCATTTTTGGCAATTTAATTCAAAATTGATTTTTCAAAAGATTTTCTGGATTTGGACTCTTTAGTGTTTATCAATTTCACATTGCACTTGTGAGATTAGATTCAGAACCACGAGAGTCCGAATTGTAGGGCTTATTTCGAACTTCTTAAAGGGGGCGCGAAAAAGTCGAGCTACAGTAGATGATCATGTCTTCTTGAAAATATCACCTAGGCGAGGTTTGATGAGGTTTGGGAAGAGTGGGAAGTTGTCTCCTAGGTTTATTGAGCCTTTTGAGATCCTTGAGTGGATTATAGAGGTAGCTTATCGCTTGGCCTTACCGTCACAGCTTTCCAAGTTCATGATGTATTTCATATTTGTATGCTTTGGAAGTATGATTCGAATCCATCGCACATGTTGGATTGGACCGACTTAGAGGTAGATGAGGATGTCTCGTATGATGAGAGACCAGTGAGAGTCTTGGATACTTGAGACCAAGTCTTGCGAGGCAAGACAATTCCCTTGGTTAAGGTTTTGTGGCAACATCATGGAGTTGAGGAAACAACTTGGGAACGTGAGTTGGAAGTCTGTGAGAAGTATTTGGACATATTTGTTAATGTTTGAGCATGTATTGAAACTTTTGCTATGTTGACTCAATTTAAACATTGCATATGTTTTGGAAATATGAATTGTATATTCAATATTGAGAACTTGTTTATCATGTTGATGAGAATGAATGACCGGTGGATGGGTCATGGTATTGGAATTGATTGATTATCAATATTATAATTGGTTTAAACATAGTTTTAAAGTTTGATTTGTAATTTTGGGGACGAAATTCCTTAAGAGGAGAGGTTATAGCGATTCTGGTTTAAGACCCAACCCATGTGATATTTTGGATTTGAGTTTTATGGTTCTGTATTGTTGTTCTTGTCTTATTCCTTTTTTCCCTCCTTAAGCTTGGTTATTGGGATGTGTTGGTTGTGTTTGGAACAGGTTGGTACATTATTTTTCAAAACCTTGTTGCCCAGAATTTTGCTCTTACCCTCGAGCGTCACTTTTTGTGCTCGAGC
Organism: Camellia oleifera; assembly: GCA_022316695.1. NCBI lineage: Eukaryota > Viridiplantae > Streptophyta > Magnoliopsida > Ericales > Theaceae > Camellia > Camellia oleifera. Next base: position 38,293,423 of record CM039319.1, read on the forward strand.
AGCTTTTGTGAACTCTCAGTACTTTTGCAGGCTTGCAAAACTACTAAGAGAGTGTATTCTACACTCGAGTGGTGTTTCCTGTGCTCGAGTGGCCATTATTGAGCTCAAGCAGTGGTCTTCTGTCTATCAAACTGTTGGGAGTGTGTATTTTATGCTCGAGCGTCACTTCCTGCGCTCGAGTGGTAATGCCCTTTTTCATTGTGTCTTGGCGTTCGAGCGTCACTTCTTGCGCTCGAGCATACTGTGTGTATATCAGTTCGTAAAAGTCACTTTTTACATCACTTTTTCATCTCTCTCTCTCTCTCTCTCTCTCTCTATCTAAAACATTTCAAAATCCTAAATCTAGAGCTTCCCTCTCTAGAACTTTCTCTCTCTATCTACAAATACACCAAATCTACTCATTTCTTCACCCTACTCTCTTTGTTAAAAAAAGTAGAGCTCACCTAGAGCTTTGTTTTCATCCGAATAGAGTTGGGTTTCGGCTCTATCCGAGTTTCATTCATGCTTATCTTGTCTTCTAGTTTTGAGATAGAGATTCTCTATACTTTTTTATGATTTTTAACTTAGCTATTTGTTTTTATGAAACAATCTTGTGATTTTTGAGGATTTTGAACAAACCTAAGTTTTTGGTTTAAAATAAAAAAGAGGGATTTTCAAATGGATGTACTGAAAATGGTTGTGGGGTTGGAAATGAGGTTGAGTTATGATCAAACTACTGATTTTGATACTTGGAATGGGTTTTGAAAGAAAAAGGGGTTTTACCCTAAATGGCTCAAATATTTATTTTGTATAAATAAATGGAATTGATGTTGGAAATATAAAATTGGATGGGTATTGACATAGATGGTGGAGTTGGATATGTATTATCACTCACCTTGAAATTTGAAAAAACTTATCTGTATTAGAGATTTTATATCTGTTTAGAAATATTTGTTTTTGGCTATTCGTAGAGGATAGCTATGATTGTTGTAGAAATTGCATGAGGATCAGATGAATTGAAACTAATTTCTTATCTATGTGCATTGAATATTGTTACTTATTTAATACATTGCAAATGTATATAATTTTGAGAAAAATGTATGAATGTTGGAAAGAAGTATGTATCACCAAACTAAGTTAGCTTGTGTGTCTAGAGTGAAAGTCTTGAAAAATGCGCGTATACATGGATGCTGATTCTCACAGATGAAATATTCATAAAATGGCAATAGTAGCACTTGTAGAAGCTATGTTTACATGGGTGCCGTTTGACCTTGCAGACAAAATATCCGTGAAAGGTTGTATCGGTTTAAGATTTCCCCCTTGTTTTCTGCTATAAAGAACATGAATTTGGACTTATGATATAAACGAAGCATGGCATAATTTTGGAAAAGAAAGATAAAATGTTTTGGCATGAGTATTACATATGTATTTCACCCTTATATCTTTGTTAAGATTCATATATTGTATTGGATTATTTGTACTAGGCTTTGACTCACTCTATATGGGAAAACCATTTTCAGGTGCTGGTGACATGCCTCCATTAGGGACTTAGCTTCGGAGTATTATGGAGCTGAAGGCTCAGTGTTATATTTTTTTGTGTTATTTTGTACAAGTCTAGGGCTTTATATGTATTGAGCTTAAGACTCACTTTTGATGTACCAAGCATTGACTTGGAAAAATGTAAACCTTTAGGGCATACTATTATCTGTTTAGCTTCCATTTCTTTTCACAATCTTGTAACACAAACTCTAGATTCAGGATGTACTGTTTATGAATGTATATCGCATGTGTCACCTTTTGTACGTCAAATTTTGATTAATGAAAGCTTAACAATTCATGTATGTTACAGTAGACACCCCATTTTTTATGACCCTTACGACTTGGACACCATTGCATACACACCTGATGATGAGTCTATATGCTCGTCAAATGCTCGAAGTCCTTAGCAGAATGCCACAACTTTGAGCCTTTCAAACCCTACACTCTTGTTGCCTTATTCTTGGACCAAGCCTTGGTTCTTCTAGCCTGCAACCTTTGGTGGCCTGTTGGCCGCCTTTTTGGGCTGCTGACCATCACTTTTTGGTTGTCAGCCACTGATGTCGCTTGCTGGCCACTAGTTTCTTTTGTAGATATTTTGTGGCAGCTGTGCCAGCTGTTTGCATAGATGCATGCATCTGCCCCCACGTGTAGGGCTGGATATCCCTGAGGAGAATTCTTGTTTTCTATATATAGGAGACCTCCTTCTCATGTTTTAAGGTTAGAAAAAATTTAGAGCAAAATTTTTCCTCTCTCTCTACAATTCTCTCTCTCTCCAGCAAATTCCTACACTTTGGCCTACAAATCTTCAACCTTTGCCTAAACACCCTTAGCCAAATCTTCTCATCTTTGAACTGAGGTCATCTTGAGCCTTGTTGGAGCTCTAGATGGTGTGTTTGCTTGGTTTTGTTGTTTGGAATTGATTTTCTCTTCAAAAGGTATAAGGCTTTGCCTATTTGCTTGCTTTGTCTACTCTTTTTCTTGCAATTTTCTAACTATTTTTGGGTTGTAAATGTCATGACCCGAACCCGCCCCTAAGGGTTAAGGACATAACCGGCCAGTAATCCTGGGATTACTTACGGCCTCCGTACAAATCAGACATAACTCATCAGAGTAAAGGGGCCAAACGGAAGTAAAAATTTAAAAACTTTGTCCATAGAGCGGTGCTTATATGCACGTCAAACAGACCAAACTCATATGCGTTAATAACCCACATCAAAAGTATATTAACATAAACTTCTTTACAACAGGATCATCTAAACGGAGCCAACCCACAACAGACTACATACAATGTACACAAACCCTTGCCAACAAAAACAAGGTATAATTACATAGCAAAATGGCAACGACGGGTCTCGCACGTGAGACACGAGGGCTGACTCTCCAAAATCTGGGTTGTTCTACACAGGCTTCACTGAGGCTGGGTCTGGACCTCTCTTGGCTCACCTACAAAGACATGAATGAGTATGAGCGATAGCCCAGTGAATAATATCAATTATAGAACTTATACGACAAGACGTAGAACAACGTCTTCCAAACGGCCTTGGGCCCAAATTCATAATTTTAACAGGTACATATAACTATACGAAGTTTCAAGTTAAGTGACCATAGTTCCAAACATTCTGGCCCTTGGCCCATTTAGATTTCCATTCATGTCAAAACGGCCTTCGGCCCGATCATTTATGTCAAAACGGCCTTCGGCCCATTCGTTTATGTCAAAACGGCCTTCGGCCCATTCATTTCTATCAAAACGGCCTTCGGCCCATTCATTTATGTCAAAACGGCCTTTGGCCCATTCTTTTCTATCAAAATGGCCGGTGGCCCACTCGTTCATGTCAGAACGGCCTTTGGCCCATACATTCGTATCAAAACGACCTTTGGTCCATTCATGTTCATCAAAACGACCTTTGGTCCATTCATGCTTATCAAAACGACCTTGGGTCCATTTATGCTTATCAAAACGACCTTGGGTCCATTTATGCTTATCAAAACGACCTTGGGTCCATTTATGCTTATCAAAACGACCTTGGGTCCACTTATTTATTCATATCAGACTTACGTCCACGATCGCAATTAGCAATTCATAAAGCTCTAAAGAAAGTAAACATTTGGACATTCAAAAGCATTCAAATATCGATATTACTCACAGTGATCGGTTGATTGGTTCGCCCTGGAACTCGACCCTACACATGCCATGAACATAAGAGGGTCATTAACAATTCAATCCGTTCAAAATTCACATTTTTCTCTTTAGGCTTCTTCCTTATGTCTTTAAATCATTCACAATGTTTAACATATGCCTAAGAGTGCTTACAAGTGAAAGAGAACGGAAAACGAAGCACAGAATGCAAAAATAGAATTTCAGAAAATAGGGTCCCCGCTCGAGCGTGGGATTCCCCGCTCGAGCGGACCCTGAAGTCTGTAGAAATACTGGTTGCCTCAAATCCCCGCTCGAGCGTGAACCCCTTCGCTCGAGCGGACTTCCTGTCTACATAGCTCCCCGCTCGAGCGGGAATCATGTCTGCAGAAAAATACTGGGAGCTCGATTTCTCCGCTCGAGCGGCACTTCCCCCGCTCGAGCGGAAGCCGAAATTCTGGAAATCCCAGATGATGTTCTTGAGCTTCAATTCGAATTCCCAGCCACACTACTTGCATGCAATGGCCCAAATCTCAAATTTAATCATGCTAACATGATACCAATGCAAGATTACAACATTAGGAAGCTCAATTTCATAATTTATCTACATGCATGGCCCATTTTCCACCAACTCATTACCAATGTAACTATTTCATGCATTCAAAGCTTCTACTTCCATGGATTACACATGCATGTGACATATAGCCTTTATTCTCATCTCATATAATGAAGAGATGGTCAAATACATGGATTTCAATCAAAATTACAACATGAGTCAAGTAATCCAAGCTCAATTATGAAATTCCAAAACAATACCTACATGCATGCATACATAGTCTTCAAATTCATCAAAACCAACTCCTTTCATGTTCTAGATTATAAATTCATCTTCAATTCATGAAATCACAACTCAAATTCATGAGTTAGGGGTTGGTTACTTACCTAGGAGCTTTAATCTCCCAAACTCTAGTCAATTCTTGGGTTAAACCTTCAATTTCCCAAGCTAGAGCCAAAATTGCTCAAGTCTCCCTCTTCTCTCTTTATATCCGGCCTCTCCCTCTCTCTCACTTGTCTAACTCAGGTTTTTGAGTTCTAAGAGGGCTAAAGGAGAGTGCAATGCAATTAAACAACTAGTCCCACTAACACAATATTTAATATAAAATATTTGGGCTCTTAATCCATCATTTTAATCAGTTTACATTGACCAGAATAAATTTCCAATCAAACTTTACCGTAGGCTCTAAAAATTAGGCCAATCACAATGGCGTAGTCGAGTCCGGGTTCTGTGGCCGATAAGGCCCTCAATTTAATTTCCGAAGCGGACTATTCAAACAGATATTCCTACGGCGAACAGATATGAATTCAAAATCACATAACAGCACACAAAATCATTCTAAACACATAACCATAAACACATTAAGGACCAGTTTAACACAATACAGAACAGGGGTATCACAGTCTTCCCCCCTTTAGGAAGTTTGGTCCTCCAAACTTAAGTTACCTTCGTCGGAAAATAAATGTGGGTAGCGTAGTCGCATTTCCTCCTCTTTTTCCCACGTGGCATCCGTCCCATAGTGCTCTTTCCATTCTACTTTCACCATTTGGATGGACTTGTTTCTTAATTCTTTCACTTGACGGTCAACAATTCTTTCCGGCCATTCAGCGTATTCCATATTTTCATCAATAGCAACCCGGTGGTAATCAATCACATGAAACGGGTCTCGGAGGTAGCCCCTCAACATCGACACATGAAACACATTATGGATCTGCTCGAATCCCGGTGGCAAGGCAACTCTATAAGCAATTGGGCCAACTCTCTCCAGAATCTGGAACGGCCCGATGTAACGAGGCGACAACTTGCCCTTTTTCTCAAATCTGACTTGGCCTTTCATCGGAGAAACACGGATGAACACATGGTCACCAACCTCATACTCAAGAGGTCTTCTCCGAACGTCTGCATAACTCTTTTGCCGGTCCTGAGCCGTTTTGAGCCTTTGGCGAATGGTCTTGATTTTCTCAGAAGTGTCTTGCACAATTTCTGGCCCAAGCAAAGCTCTATCCCCAACCTCTGTCCAACAAATAGGTGATCTACACCTTCTACCATACAAAGCCTCGTATGGTGCCATACCGATGCTGGAGTGGAAGCTGTTATTATAGGCAAATTCTGCAAGCGGCAAGTAATCTTCCCAACTCCCCTGAAAATCCAAGGCACACATGCGAAGCATATCTTCCAAAGTTTGTATCGTTCTTTCTGACTGCCCATCTGTCTGTGGGTGGAATGCAGTACTGAACCTTAGTTCTGTTCCCATAGCTTCCTGCAAACTCTTCCACAACCTAGATACAAATTTCGGATCTCTATCCGACACAATAGATACTGGAACCCCGTGTAAACGGACAATCTCATCAACATAAATAGTAGCCAATCTATAAGCAGTAAATGTAGTTTTGACAGGCAGAAAATGTGCAGATTTAGTCAATCTATCAACTATAACCCAAATAGAATCCATACCTCGAGAAGTCCGAGGTAGGCCAACAACGAAGTCCATAGTCACGTGTTCCCACTTCCATTCAGGGATAGGGAGAGGTTGAAGTAGACCGCCTGGTTTCTGATGTTCAGCCTTAACCTGCTGACACTGAAGGCACTTAGACACATATTCTGCAATCTCTTTCTTCATTTTAGGCCACCAGTAGGTTTGTTTCAAATCCCGGTACATTTTATTGTTACCTGGGTGCATAGCGAATACAGATCTGTGGGCTTCATCTAAAACTCTCTTCTTTAGCTCCGGGATATCAGGGACACACATTCTGTTTCGGAATTTCAACAGTTCATTCTCAATGCTGAATTCCGCTTTTGGACTCGTCTCAAATTCATCAATTACTTTTCTAAGGAACTCATCCTCTTTCTGTTTCTGCTTGATTTCATCAATGATCGCCGGTTCGGCTGTAATGGCGGCTATCAATCCGCCCTGTTCACATACCACCACTTCAATTTCAGACTTTTCAAAGTCTTGCAAAATCTCCCTTTGTTCAGTAAGCAAACAAGCCATACTTCCTATTGATTTTCAGCTCAAGGCATCAGCGACTGTGTTAGCTTTCCCGGGGTGATACTGAATTTCTAGATCGTAGTCTTTTATCAATTCCAGCCATCTCCTCTGACGCATATTTAACTCTTTTTGTGTGAAGAAGTATTTTAGGCTCTTATGATCCGTGTAGACTTCACACCTTGCCCCATACAAATAATGCCGCCAGATTTTCAAAGCAAAAACATCTGCGGCCAACTCTAGGTCGTGCGTTGGATAATTCTTCTCATGTGGCCTCAACTGTCGAGAGGCGTAAGCAATAACCTTTCCGTTCTGCATTAACACACAACCCAAACCCTTATAAGATGCGTCACTGAAAATTACAAAATTTTCCGTACCTGAAGGTAGTGTCAAAATTGGTGCGGTGGTCAATCGGGTCTTCAGTTCTCGAAAAGCAAGTTCCCTTTCATCATTCCATTCAAACAGTTGCCCTTTACGTGTCAGTTGGGTAAGAGGCACAGCTAGTTTCGAAAAGTCCTTCACAAACCTCCTATAGTACCCAGCTAAGCCCATGAAGCTACGAACCTCTGTCACATTAGTTGGTGTAGGCCAATTCACAATTGCCTCTATTTTCTGTGGGTCCACTGAAATTCCTTCCTTGTTAATCACATGTCCTAAGAAAATAACTTCATCCAACCAAAACTCGCATTTCTTTAGTTTAGCAAATAGTTTTCTTTCCCGAAGTATTTGTAAAACAGTCCTCAAGTGATGTTCATGCTCAAGTCCATCTTTAGAGTATATCAAAATATCATCAATGAAGACTACAACAAACTCATCAAGGTAGGTTTTAAAAATTCTATTCATCAAGTCCATAAATGCTGCCGGAGCATTAGTCACTCCAAACGGCATAACAAGAAACTCAAAATGACCATACCTCGTTCTGAACGCTGTTTTCTCCACATCCTCTGCCTTAACCTTCAGCTGATGATACCCGGATCTCAAATCAATCTTAGAAAACACCTGTGATCCCTGCAACTGGTCAAATAAATCATCAATACGGGGAAGGGGGTATTTGTTCTTTACCGTTACCTTATTCAATTCCCGATAGTCGATGCACAGGCGCAAGGTACCATCCTTCTTTTTCACAAATAACACTGGCGCCCCCCAAGGCGAAGTACTAGGTCGGATAAACCCCTTATCAAGCAAGTCTTGCAACTGTTCTTTCAATTCCTTCATTTCAGCAGTAGCCATTCTGTAGGGAGTCTTAGAAATTGGTTGGGTGCCTGGCACAGTCTCAATAGTAAACTCTATCTCCCTGTCTACCAATTCCCCTGGTAATTCATTTGGAAACACATCTGGGAATTCTCTCACAATGGGAATATTGTTCAATTCAACATTTACAGATTGTTCGGTCAGTACATAACACAAATAACCCTGGCACCCCTTCCTGATCAATTTACATGCTTTCATTGCAGATATCAAGTATGGTGGAGGCACTACCCCATTTCCCACAAACACAATCTCTTTCTGTTCTGGTGGTTTAAACACAACCCTCTTCGTCACACAATCTATAGTGGCACAATATTTAGTCAACCAATCCATGCCCAAAATTACATCGAAGTGTCTAAAGTTTAAGGGCAATAAATCTACATATAGGGTAGCATCCTCTATATGCAGGTCACAAAACCGATATATATAGTCACATAACACAGATTCCCCTGATGGAGCAGACACACATAACAAATATGGCAATAATTCTAGGGGTCTTTTCAGTCTAGGTGCAAATGCATATGTCACAAAAGAGTGTGTTGATCCAGAATCAATTAATACAAAGGCATCCTGATTACATATTGAAATAGTACCTGAGACAACGGCATTGGCATTCCGTGTATCGCCCGAAACAAGCGCAAAAACTCTTCCCTGTCTCACTGTATCCCCGGTGATAGCGGTTCTCACAGTATTTCCCGGCTTCGGGATCGATGCAGTGGAACTAGCTGCATTCTTTCCACCATTTTGATTACACTCTCGGGCTATATGCCCTTATTTCCCACACTTGAAACAGCCTCCTGATGCACGGTAACAAACCCCACGGTGCCTTTTGCTACAGATATTGCACATGGGAGCTGTCTCGTGAAGAATTTGAAGTAGTGGAGGAACCCGTGTTTTGCTTTTTCAGAAATTTCTTCTTCGAAAAGAAGCCTTGCCTTTTGTTACCCTTCCATTCTGACGTTGGTTTAGCTTGTCTAGCTATATTAGCCTCGGATATGATGGCCCTGTCAAGCACCCCAATATAGGTTTCCAGCTTTAGGACATTCACCCTCTCTAGGATGTCACTGCGGAGTCCACCTTCGAAATGTCTTGCTTTCTTGTAGTCTGTGTCGATTACATGTGGTGCAAACCTGGCCAACTCAGTGAACTTGGCCTCATACTCAGCCACTGTCATGCCATTTTGCTTAAGTTCCATGAACTCTGCCACTTTCCTATCCCGGACACACTGCGGAAAGTACTTATCATAAAAGATTTCCAGAAACTTTGCCCAGTCAACATCCTTATGGTTTTCTCGCATCAACATCCACCATCTCCTCGCTTCGTCTTCTAGCATAAAAGTGGCTAGAAGCACTTTCTGAGTCTCTGAACAGGGGAATACTTCAAATAATTTCTCAATGCCGAGGACCCATGCTTCGGCCTTCAACGGATCCAATCCCCCGTGGAACTGTGGTGGTTTCATTTTCTTGAATTCCTTGGTGAGAGCTATAATTCGGTCATCATTCTGATTATCGGGCACGGGTGGTGCCTGAGGTTGAGGTGGAGGTGGCGGGGGTGGTTGCTGCCACTGTTGTTGCCACTCCTGTTGCTGCCTCAGTGTCTCTGCCATTTCTTGGATCAATCTTTCCATTCTGTCCATCCTGGCAGTAGAAGACTCCTCTAGCTCATCACCTCTTGTTCTCACCATCTGATTAAGCTTGCATTATATTTCATACAGGATATACACAAGTATGCACGTACAAGGAACATACATATCCAGATAATTTTCAATGCAAGTAGGTCGTAACTTATAGCACACAATTACACAAATCAAAATAATTAAGCATGTTCACGATGTCTTCAAAGTTCAATTCAAAGCATTTAAGTATACTGCCAATGCTTCCAATTTCATATCTACCATATGAATGCATCCTAGATCTTATCTAGACGCCTATTGCTCTTTTGGACAAGTGTGTGAGTTATTAACTCGTGCTCTGATACCACTCTGTCATGACCCGAACCCGCCCCTAAGGGTTAAGGACATAACCGGCCAGTAATCCTGGGATTACTTACGGCCTCCGTACAAATCAGACATAACTCATCAGAGTAAAGGGGCCAAACGGAAGTAAAAATTTAAAAACTTTGTCCATAGAGCGGTGCTTATATGCACGTCAAACAGACCAAACTCATATGCGTTAATAACCCACATCAAAAGTATATTAACATAAACTTCTTTACAACAGGATCATCTAAACGGAGCCAACCCACAACAGACTACATACAATGTACACAAACCCTTGCCAACAAAAACAAGGTATAATTACATAGCAAAATGGCAACGACGGGTCTCGCATGTGAGACACGAGGGCTGACTCTCCAAAATCTGGGTTGTTCTACACAGGCTTCACTGAGGCTGGGTCTGGACCTCTCTTGGCTCACCTACAAAGACATGAATGAGTATGAGCGATAGCCCAGTGAATAATATCAATTATAGAACTTATACGACAAGACGTAGAACAACGTCTTCCAAACGGCCTTGGGCCCAAATTCATAATTTTAACAGGTACATATAACTATACGAAGTTTCAAGTTAAGTGACTGTAGTTCCAAACATTCTGGCCCTTGGCCCATTTAGATTTCCATTCATGTCAAAACGGCCTTCGGCCCGATCATTTATGTCAAAACGGCCTTCGGCCCATTCGTTTATGTCAAAACGGCCTTCGGCCCATTCATTTCTATCAAAACGGCCTTCGGCCCATTCATTTATGTCAAAACGGCCTTTGGCCCATTCTTTTCTATCAAAACGGCCGGTGGCCCACTCGTTCATGTCAGAATGGCCTTTGGCCCATACATTCGTATCAAAACGACCTTTGGTCCATTCATGTTCATCAAAACGACCTTTGGTCCATTCATGCTTATCAAAACGACCTTGGGTCCATTTATGCTTATCAAAACGACCTTGGGTCCATTTATGCTTATCAAAATGACCTTGGGTCCATTTATGCTTATCAAAACGACCTTGGGTCCATTTATGCTTATCAAAATGACCTTGGGTCCATTTATGCTTATCAAAACGACCTTGGGTCCATTTATGCTTATCAAAACGACCTTGGGTCCACTTATTTATTCATATCAGACTTACGTCCACGATCGCAATTAGCAATTCATAAAGCTCTAAAGAAAGTAAACATTTGGACATTCAAAAGCATTCAAATATCGATATTACTCACAGTGATCGGTTGATTGGTTCACCCTGGAACTCGACCCTACACATGCCATGAACATAAGAGGGTCATTAACAATTCAATCCGTTCAAAATTCACATTTTTCTCTTTAGGCTTCTTCCTTATGTCTTTAAATCATTCACAATGTTTAACATATGCCTAAGATGCTTACAAGTGAAAGAGAACGGAAAACGAAGCACAGAATGCAAAAATAGAATTTCAGAAAATAGGGTCCCCGCTCGAGCGTGGGATTCCCCGCTCGAGCGGACCCTGAAGTCTGTAGAAATACTGGTTGCCTCAAATCCTCGCTCGAGCGTGAACCCCTTCGCTCGAGCGGACTTCCTGTCTACATAGCTCCCCGCTCGAGCGTCCACTTCCCCGCTCGAGCGGGAATCATGTCTGCAGAAAAATACTGGGAGCTCGATTTCTCCGCTCGAGCGGCACTTCCCCCGCTCGAGCGGAAGCCGAAATTCTGGAAATCCCAGATGATGTTCTTGAGCTTCAATTCGAATTCCCAGCCACACTACTTGCATGCAATGGCCCAAATCTCAAATTTAATCATGCTAACATGATACCAATGCAAGATTACAACATTAGGAAGCTCAATTTCATAATTTATCTACATGCATGGCCCATTTTCCACCAACTCATTACCAATGTAACTATTTCATGCATTCAAAGCTTCTACTTCCATGGATTACACATGCATGTGACATATAGCCTTTATTCTCATCTCATATAATGAAGAGATGGTCAAATACATGGATTTCAATCAAAATTACAACATGAGTCAAGTAATCCAAGCTCAATTATGAAATTCCAAAACAATACCTACATGCATGCATACATAGTCTTCAAATTCATCAAAACCAACTCCTTTCATGTTCTAGATTATAAATTCATCTTCAATTCATGAAATCACAACTCAAATTCATGAGTTAGGGGTTGGTTACTTACCTAGGAGCTTTAATCTCCCAAACTCTAGTCAATTCTTGGGTTAAACCTTCAATTTCCCAAGCTAGAGCCAAAATTGCTCAAGTCTCCCTCTTCTCTCTCTATATCCGGCCTCTCCCTCTCTCTCACTTGTCTAACTCAGGTTTTTGAGTTCTAAGAGGGCTAAAGGAGAGTGCAATGCAATTAAACAACTAGTCCCACTAGCACAATATTTAATATAAAATATTTGGGCTCTTAATCCATCATTTTAATCAGTTTACATTGACCAGAATAAATTTCCAATCAAACTTTACCGTAGGCTCTAAAAATTAGGCCAATCACAATGGCGTAGTCGAGTCCGGGTTCTGTGGCCGATAAGGCCCTCAATTTAATTTCCGAAGCGGACTATTCAAACAGATATTCCTACGGCGAACAGATATGAATTCAAAATCACATAACAGCACACAAAATCATGCTAAACACATAACCATAAACACATTAAGGACCAGTTTAACACAATACAGAACATGGGTATCACAGTAAAACTTCTGTATTTTTGGGTTGAAACTTGGGTTTTAAGGCCATTGAAGGTTGAGGGGTAGTTCACCCTTCTTTGTACTTTGCCTTGAAGGATTTTTCCTTTGTGTTTCCCATCCTTTTACTACTCATTTTTGAGCTTTTAAACACTGATTTTCAGAGTCATTTCAGTGGCCAAAATCATGTTTTGAAGTCTAAATTTGGAGGGGTTAGCCTCGCCTCCTTGTGTCTTGCTTACTAACCTAGTTTATGCCACGTTTTAGCATATTATTCTAGCCTTTTTAGCTCAATTCCAGCATGTTTTAGGACTGTATTAGACCTGTTTTAGCACTGTTTTTGAGTGATAGTTGCATTTGAGCTTTGTTTTGCATGTTTATAGTGTAATTGTCCTTATGAGCTTGGTGTTTTAGGCCTTAGACATCATCTTATTTGAGTTGATAACATTTATTTATGCTTTTCTCACTCATTTTCGACACTAATAATCTCTGGAATCTCCCTCCTTTCTTGGCCTTTTGTTTTGCTTTGAAAGTGGTTCAAACTACTTGTTTATTTAAAGCATGAGATTGAGATGTCATACTTAATGGTTTAATCTCTTTGGGGGTTCATTACCAATGGTGTGATGTCTATTTCATACCTAAGACAACTCTTGGTTTGAGCCTTCTTTCCATTAGAGGACTTAAACTCACCCTTTGGAGTCAATTGATTAAAGAATGGTTGGTAATCTAAAATGAAGTAATTAAAATTTGGACTAAAAGTGAGCAAGATAATAACTTGGTTGTGTGTTCAATCGGACGTTAATTGAACACATGGGAACTTGAGGCATTTCATACTCATTAGTGATGAAATGGTTCAAGTTTCCAAGGTCACCACTTCTCTTGATCAATTCATGAAAGGAAGGAGGTTAGAGTCTTATTTTATTGCATTCATTGAACTTGTACACTTTGGTTCATGAGCCATCATGCAATGAAATTGCTTGAGTTGATGGTTTATGAACCAAACTTGCTACTCTTTTGATTTGTTCATGAAAAGAAGGGGTGAGTTGTGCAAACAAACCCTTGAGAATACCCTGTGCATGCTCTGTTTGTCCTCTATAGCAGCAAGGTGAACTGGGCAGCAGTGGCCGGCAGGCCACTTTCCATGGTCGGTAACCCTCATCACTGGCCGGCCGGCAACTGATGCAAAATTTAGCAGTGTGTTCTTCAAGCAGAGCAAAGTTATTCTGGAAGTGGGCAACAGTGAATGTGTTCTCCGTGCAACAGAGGTTCTCCGGAAGCAAAACAGTGGTCGTTTCGGGTGGAAACCGAGCATGTGCATGAACATCTCTCATTTCCCGAGGCGGAGTAGTTAGCTTAACGCTTAATTGTTTAGCTTACTTACTTCTTTTAATTGCACTTGTATTGTAATTATGTAATTAGTTAAAGTAGTTAACTAATTGTGATGTTGTAATCATTAGTTAACTAGAATAGTTAGTTAATTCAAGTATTGTAATAATTAGTTAAGTAGTTTAGCTAATTTCATTCGTTTTGTAATTAATTAGCTTAGCTTTAATTAGTTAGCTAGTTAGTTCATTTGGACCCTCCTGTGTAACGGCGTAATTTTGTAATAACGTGTACGTCTTCCAACCCCACATCTTTCTCCATTTTATTTACTGCTTATGATGGTTAGATTAAAGCATCATGTTTTGTTTAACATTCTCCATGTTTGCATCCACTTGTATTGCATGCATCGAGGCTCGGTTCATCATTCTAACTTGCATTGTTAGTTTAAATACTTCTTTGAATATGTGCTTAGACCACATGCTATTTAATAGCTTCATTTTCCATATTAGTAGCCGAGCCTAGTAATTGCATATCGCATGTGTTGCATTAGTCATATTGCATAGTTAGGAATCATGCATTTTTCTAACTCATTTTTCTTTTGGCTTGGAGTACTAGGTGAGTCTTTACTCGTTTTAGCATATCGCATGTTGATGTTGCTATATTTAGCATACTTGCCATGAGGCTAATTGCTTAAGTGCTATAACTGTTTGAATGCCTGTGGATGAATACTTGTTGCTTGAATTGGAATAATTTGAGTAATGTTCATATGCGATCACTTTTTCAAGTGGTACATATTCGAAACAATTTTCAAAAACGAACATGAATCAAGCATTCCAATTCTTGCAAATTAGTCTATACTTGTGTGCGTGCGCATTGCATAGTAATGCTAGCCTAATAAACTGGAACAAGAGCATATAATGTACATAAGATTCATATCATGATTAATAGAGGCCGATCTTTGATTGTGTGAGCGGGGGTGCTCAAATTCATTCATGACCTTCCCTTCTCGTACCTAAGTTCCCGAGCTGAGGCAATCTTGGTGATGATGGACACGTGGCCTTTGGAACGAGTCATGGGTTTTCTAAATTTCCCCAAAATAAAAATATTTAGGTGGCGACTCTATATTTGGCAAAGTAGTCCATTTTTTGGCATTTTTGATTCAAAATCGATTTTCTAAAAAAGATTTGCTAGATTTGGACTCTTTGGTGATTATCTATTTCACATTGCACTTGTGAGATTAGATTCAGAACCGCGAAAATCCGATACTGTAGGACTTATTTCACCTTCTGGAAGGGGGTGCGATAAAGTCTAGCTATAGTTACTACCTACCAGTTGTTATGAAATGGGTACATTGTAATTATTTTGGGGCGTTACAAAGAATTTGGCCTTGTCAATTTTTATAGAAATGGCCCCACTTCACACTCACATAGGTGACTCTACTTGAGTTGCTATACTCAGTTCAATAGCTCAACACACTAGAGTCATTAAAAGCTCAACTTAACCTCTACACTTGGAGGTATCACTAATAAAAGGAATGTCTGGAGGTTTAACGTCTTCAGTGGCATACCATTGTTACACGTAATTAGGTTGTCCCATTGAACCTAGATCTTGGGATCTCCAGTTAACTAGGTTGGGTTTCCATTCCGGTAACACCTTACATTAAAGGCCTTAAACCCATTCCTTTTAACAACTTATCTACTAACAATCAATTTAACCATTTGGTTAGTAGATCTGCAATGTTGTTCTCAGACTTCACATAGTCTAAAATGACAACTCCGTTAGAGAGTAGTTGTCGTGTGGAATTATGTCTACGACGAAATGTCTAGACTTTCCATTATACATGTTACTCTGTGCCCGTCCAATAGCCGATTGGCTGTCACAATGAATACAAATAGTTAGCACAGGTTTTGACCAAAGTGGAATAGCTTCAACAAATTGGCAAAACCATTCTGCCTATTCTGTTGCTTTATTTAATGCTATAAACTCTGATTCCATCGTTGATCGTGAGATACACGTCTTCTTGGAAGATTTTCAAGACATAACTACCCCTCCAAAGGTGAACACATAACCACTAATAGATTTCGAATCCCTAACATCAGATATCCAATTTGCATCACTATAGCCTTCTATTACTGCTGAATATTTGGTGTAATGCAACCTATAATCCTAGGTGAAACGAAAATACCTTAAAACTCGAATAATACACTTCCAATGAGTGGCATCAGGATTTCTCGTGTATCTACTAAGACTACTGATAGAGTGGGCTATATCCGGCCTTGTACAACTTATCAAATACATCAAGCTCCCAATGACCTGAGAATAATCTAGCTGACTCTCACCATTATTCTTGGTCAAGTATAGACTTAAGTCTACTGGTGTTCTAGACACACTTGTATCTGATTTACCAAATTTCTCAAGTATTTTCTTAACATAGTGAGATTGAGAAAGTACAATACCATCATATGTTCTGGTAATCTTAACACCCAGAATTACATCTGCAAGGCCCATATCTTTCATATCATACTTAGAGTTTAGCAATCTCTTGGTAGTTCTAATAATCTCATCATTACTATCAACAATGAGTATGTCATCAACGTATAAATACAAAATGACATAGCCTCTGTCAATGTCTTTAACATATATGCATTTGTTACACTAATTGATTTTGAATCCATTTGACAACATAGCGTTGTCAAACTTCTCATGCCATCATTTAAAAGCTTGTTTGAAACCATAAAATGATTTGATACGCTTACATACTTTCTTATTTTGTCCTGGATCTAAAAACCCCTTGGGTTGCTTCATGTAGATTTCTTCAACTAAATCTCCCTTTAAGAAAGCTATCTTTACATCTATCTAATGTATCTCTAGACCACGTAAAGCTGCTATCGCAATCACCATGCAAATAGATGTAATCCTTGTCACAAGTGAAGACGTATCAAAGTAATCCAAGCCTTTTCGCTACCTGTATCCTTTGATAACTAGCCTTGCTTTATACTTATCAATTGATCCATCCACTTTCATCTTTATTCTAAAGATCCACGTACTTCCCAAAGCCTTACTGCCTGGGGGTAGATTAACCAACTCCCAAGTATGGTTCTGTAAGATGGAGTCAATCTCACTCTTAATTGCTTCTTTCCACAAAGGACTTTTAGGTGATGTCACAGTTTCATAGAAAGTTTAAGGTTCTCCCTCTAACATACAAGTCAAGAAGTCTAGACCAAAGCACTTTGCAGTCCTAGCCCTTTTACACCTTCTTGGCTCGTTTACTTTCTCAAGTTGATCATTTACTTGATTATCTATGTGATCATCTGCTTGATCATCTATGTGATCATTGTCACCTTCAACCTCTTTCATAGAACTCTGAATCCCTTCTTGGAGACAACAAGAAAATACATCTTCAAAGAAAGATGCATTTCTTGATTTTATGATAGTATTCTTATGTATATCTAGAATAACAGACCTATACATAAGAAATCGATATGCACTGCTATTATGTGTATAACCAATGAATATATAATCCACTGACTTCGGGCCTATCCGAACCCGCTTGGGTGTAGGCATCGCCAATTTTGCAAGACACCCCCACATTCGTAGGTATTTATATGAAGGCTTGTGGCCTTTCCACCACTCATATGGAGTCATGTCTACATTTTTCCGAGGTATTCTATTAAGCATGTAATTCGTGGAGAGAATTTCTTTCCCCCACAAGTTCTGTGGCAATCCAAAACTTATTAACATTGCATTCATCATTTCTTTTAACATCCTATTTTTCTGCTCAGCAACACTATTTGACTAAGTGGAATAAGGCGCTGTAGTTTGGTGGATAATCCTAAATTGAGCACAAATCTCAACAAACGGGGATTCATACTCACTATCACGATCACTTCTTAACGCCTTGATCTTTCGGCTTAGTTGATTCTCAACTTCATTCTTGAAAAGAATAAATTTTTCAATCGCCCCATCTTTGCTCTTAAGCAAATACACATAACAGTATTTAGTGCAATCATCAACAAAAATGATGAAGTACTTGTTGCCACCGCGTGATTGTACGACTTTCAAGTCACACACATCATTATGCACTAAATCTAAAGGCTTAGTACTTTTTTCAATAGAATGAAAAGAAGTCCTTGTCAATTTTGCTTCTACACAAGTTTCACACTTGTGATTTGGATTAATCTTGAAAGATGGTATGTGATCTAACTTGATTAATCTATGCAAAGAGTTAAAATTTACATGACCCAGTCTACCATACCATAAATTAGGGGACTGAAGCATATAAGCAGAAGAAGAGGATTTCTCATTCATTTTTGGGATAATAGTTATTACATTTAGCTTAAACATACCACCCGACATATATCCCTTCGCCACATAGACCCCGCTCTTAGTCAACACGACCTTGTCAGCCTCAAACACCATGGGGAAGCCATGCTTACTTAAGGTGACCTTGAGACAAGGTTCTTACGAATGTCCGGCATAAATAGGACATCATTTAGAGTCAGCTCTTTTCCTAAAATCATCTTCAGGACCACCTTGCCTTTATCTTCAACAGTTGTGGTTGCAGAATTCCCCATGAACAACTTTTCCCTGTTTGAAACCGGTTTGAAAGTTGTGAACGTCTTCTTCTCAACACAGATGTGGCGAATGGCCCTAGTACCCACCATTCCTTTGGGTTAGACCCCACCATGTCCATTTCCGAGATAACAGCTGACAGATGCATGTCGTCCACATCTTGAGACAAATCCTCCATCTCAGCCATGTGAGCTCGGCTTTTGTTTTGTGGAGGGTTCTTCTTGTAGGGTTTTTTCTTTTTGCGGCAATCAATCGCCCAATGCCCATCACTTCCACAATTGAAGCACTTTCCATTGAACTTATAAGTAGGTTCCTGCGGCTTGTAGACTGGCCTCTTGGAGACTCCACCTCTAGCCCCTAACTTCGAGCTATTGCTTGTCAGTGGTTTTTTCTTCACCCCCGAGGACTGGCCATGCTCAACCACATTTGCTTTCATAGTGGAGGTAATCCCTCATTTCTTCTTGTTGTCTTCCTCAATACGGAGCTTGACAAAAAGCTCTTTGACTGTCATCTTCTTTCGCTTGTTCTTTAAGTAGTTCTTAAAGTCTTTCCAACCGTTAGGTAGCTTTTCAATCAGTGCAATTGCCTGGAATGATTCACTCATGAACACTCCCTCTGCATGAATCTCGTGCAGAATTACTTGGAATTCTTGGACTTGACTAATGACAGTTTTTGAGTCCACCATTTTGAAGTTTAGAAACCAGCCAACGACAAATTTCTTTGCCCTAGCATCCTCAGTCTTGTACTTTTTGTCCAAAGCATCCTATAGCTTCTTTGTCGACTTCATGGCATAAAACACATTGAAAAGTGAATCTGCCAAGCCATTTAGAATATGATTCTGGCAAAGAAAGTCTGACTGACTGCTTCCAAGCATCTAGAGCCATGAGCTTCTGCTTGTCTTGCTCATTCTCCTCCACAACTGGTGGATCATCACTCAAAAACCTTGCGAGGCTTAGAGTAGTGTGGGCTTACCTTTTTCTGTACCCTCGCTTTTCAGAAAAGGGTTTAAAAAGAAAGGCCCTCATAGTTTGGACTCTACCTGTGGTTCTAAATCTAGTCTTATAAGTGCAATGTGAGTCCAATCTGGCAAATCATTTTGGAAAATCAATTTTGAATCAAATAATGCCAAAACTGGACTGCTTTGCCAGATTATAGAGTCGCCACCTAAATATTTTATTTTGGAACCTTGACTCGTACCAAAGGCCACGTGTCCGTCATCACCACAGTTTCCTTGGCTTGGGAACTTAGGTATGAGAGGGGAAGGTCCTGAAATGAGAACCCCCGCTCGCCTGATCAAAGATCGGCCTCTACTATCATGAATGTTTTTTTATAAATCTCATGTGTTCTTATTCTGGTTATTAGCTAACTTTACTATGTGACGCACACAAGCAAGTATAGATTAAGTCGCAAAACTTGGAACAAATTCAACTCATGTTTGCTTTCGAAAATGGTTTGGATTTGCCACCCTCAAGTGGGCTAAAACACGGATTTGCACCAAACATGATTGGCTTAAAACATGATTTGCCACTTCGCAAAGTGGGCTTAAAACACACATTCGTCGAATTGTTCCAATTCAAGCAACCAAGCTTTCATCCATAGGCATTCATGCAGTTTAGCAAGTAAGCACATAGCCTCATGGCAAGCATGCGAAACATGGCATTATGGCAATCACACTCATGCAAGTATTGTAAAGTGTAAAACTCACCCAGTACTCCAATCCAAAAACAAAAAATAGTTAGAAAGATGCATGATCCTAACGATGTTAAGTGTCTAATGAAACACATGCAAAGATGTAACTAAATAGGCTTGGCTACTTAATCATGGTACTTGCAACAATTTGATAGCATGCTTTAAAACACGTATTCAAAGAAGTATTGAAATTACAATACAGTTTGAATGATGCATTGAGCCTCGGTGCATGCATGGCAAATGAATGGATGCAAACATGCGAGCATAAGGTATGCTAATTGAAAATGGCCCTAAACTAACCATCGAAAGCGGTTAAATAAAAGGGAGAAAGACGTGGGGTTGGAAGATATGCACACACGCACTCACACTTATTACAACATTGTGCCCTCGCGAAGGAGGGTCTGAATGAATAAGAGCTAAGCTAATCTAAGCTAAGCTAGGCTAACTAATCTAATTAAACTAGTTAGACTAATTATTATAAGTCAAATGAATAACTAGTAAACTACTAATTATTACAATACTTAACTAATTAGCAACTAATTAATTAAATTACAACACAAATGTACACAAACTAAAATCATGCAAAATATTTAAACCACACTGCCACAGCTCTGCTTCGAGAAGTGGAGGATGCATGCACTCAGTTTTCACCCTAAAAAGCCCTCTGGTTTGCTCTTGAGAGGCTCTGTTTGCAGGGTTGACCATACTCCATAACCTTTCTCCTCCACCTTACCAAAAACTTGCTGAGGATTGCATTAGTGGCCTACCGGCCATGGGAGGTTGCTGCTAGCCCCTTGCCGGCCAAAATTATGCCTTGCTGGCCAAGAGTGAGCCTTTGCTGGCCACCAATGAGCCACTGCCCGCCACTGGTGCTCTGAGTCACCACACTGCAATAGAGCACAAATAGAGGAAAATGGAGGTTTTTCCAAGGGTATGTTTGTACTGTACACCACCTTATCATCTCAAAACATCAAAGGAGTGGCGCTCTTGGATCCAAAACCACCAATCAAGCATTTTCAATGCATGATGGCCAAAGACTCAAGGTGTACAATTTCAATAAATGCACAAAACAAGCCTCGAGGCTATCACCTTATCATGTGTGATGAAAGGCAATGGAAACTAAAGAGATTGGCTCATTTCATCACTTTGAGTATAAAATGCTTCAATCTTCCTTGTGTTCAATATAACGTCCAATTGAACACATGCAATCACTGCAGGAAAAACCGTTTTTACCGGCGTTTCAAAAACGCCGCTATAAGTGGTAAAAGCGCCACCAAAATACTATACCGGCGTTTTTATATTACGTCGATGATACGGCCGTCGCTATAGGTATAAGGCGCTTAATAAACGTCGCTGATTTATAGCGACGTTTTCATAAACGCCGGTATACGATTAAATCTGCTTAAATAATTCTCTCAAATATGGCTGATGATGTCACAGGATATAGTGGCCTTTTGAACATAAACGCCACCT
This sequence comes from Camellia oleifera, assembly GCA_022316695.1. Classification (NCBI taxonomy): domain Eukaryota; kingdom Viridiplantae; phylum Streptophyta; class Magnoliopsida; order Ericales; family Theaceae; genus Camellia; species Camellia oleifera. The sequence goes on from CM039319.1 coordinate 38,315,087, forward strand.
TTTACTTTATTTCATAATTTAATTAATATAAAATATGCTATGAGCTGGTTATTTACATTCCATTCATAAAACACATATTTACATTCCATTCACAAAACACATCCTAACAAAAAATAAAAATAAATGTGGATAAAACTATCAAATTCAATATCAAAAAACAATTAAACTGTACATGTTCACAAAAGCATATTTAAGTTATAAGATTCACCCAATCTATAAAAAAAAAAAACAAAAGAATCTTAAATTCACCAATCAGCACACTTGTATATTCAAATTCTCTTACAAAAAAATAAAAATAAAAAAATTAAAAAAAAAAAAAAAATTGCCGGCAAGATTTCAATTTTGGCCCTGTTAAATTCTTTACATCTAGAATCAGATCTTTCCCTCCGCAAAATTATCCTTTTGACCTACACATAAATAAATAACAATTGTAAATTATAATCTTTTTGAAGAAAATCTAGATCAAAGCAATAAATACCATCAAAATCATCAAGAGATAAAAAGCTAATATATAAATCCCCTTCATAATAAGAACATGTATAGTAAGATCTTTAAGGTCAGTTTCATCAATAATCAAACACTAAAAAATTACCATGAATTTTCTTTATTACCCGTACTTCTTTCCATTACATGGTAACATATACTCAAAAAACATAATCATCGTACAACAAATTTCAAGAAAACTTTGATTATACCAATTACAAGCATCAGATTGCCTTACCAAATTAAAGTTTCCATAGCTTTGCTTGACTGAGGGCAAAGCTTGAGGTTCAAGTAAAATGACAGATTCGAAAAAAAATATGTGATGACATGTTGGAGAAGCATAAAGACCACAAAAACATTAAACCCTCTCAATCATTAGTAATACACTTCCCTAATCAAGTTTTTTTTTTTTTTTTTTTTTTTCTCTACATGATAAGATATCCACTTAAAATAAGATTCAAACCAAGAGTTTCACTGTTTCAATATAAATTGACCCATTCTCAAATAGCAGATGAAAATGATGCCCGACACCCAAACTCGAGACAATTCAAATTTCAGAATATATTTCAAAAGCCATACGGCTATAGGGGATGTCAGTGATATCATCAGAAACATCAAACCAAATATTTTTATCTACCTCTTTGAGTGGTTATTGTTCAAGCAAATCATAAACTATGCAAGGCTCTAATTTGAAAGGAAAAGAAAACAAAATGAAGATCAGTTACCTTAATAACTTTTCTGATGCAATCTTGGCGGCAGCAATAGTGCTACGGTCAGGTACCCGCTTTACAACATGGTTTGGATCAGATCGCATTGGCGAATGAATCTAACAAGCTGGAAAAAAAAAAAAAAAAAAGGTGGGGAAGCAGGAGTAAAATATTAGAAACTGCTATAGGAACCGAATAATTGTAAGGAATACAATTCTATGCGTACCACAAAGGACTCATGAGGTGGTGAAATGGTGAGAGCGTTTTCATACTTGCAGCAATAAGGAAAAAACAATTCACATGGATGACTATAATTTGGATGCTTTGAGCTAAAGTAGGAAACAAATAATGATTAAAAGAGTTGTGATAATCCTATAATTTGAACGTTCCACTCCCATCTGGTATCCATAATGGTTGTGGTTCGCATTCCTTATTTCTATCATCAACATTTTTATTTTATTATATTATATTTTTAATTCTCACAACTACATTGTATTTGTTAAATTTGTTCAAGCAAGATACAAAATTCAGCATAAAAGAATATAGAAGCCATAAACTTTACTCCTAAACACTCCAGTTCCTTTTGTACACAATGTTGCCATGGGCTAATTTATGTCCTGTTACTGCATATGTTCAAAAATAGTACTATCAATTTATGGTAACAAATAAAATGCCCACCAGAGTTTATAAATGCTATTACTAGAAATTACTATCATAGACTGCACACATTAACTTATACAAGATACAAAGGCATTCACAAATATTTTGCTTTGATTCATACTTGTAGAAGAATCCAAGATAAAACCGAAACCATCGTCGAAGTATGGTAGGTAAAACATCAACTATCTATTGAATGCAATGTTCTCTGAAGCATATAGAATAAATAAATTTATAAAATGAAAGAAATAGAGTAAAATAAGTAAATGGTGAAGGCATATTTCTATTGAAATCTATAATTGAAAGTTTTCTTATAGGTTACTTCTATGTGATCATGTAAATTTTGTGAGAGTTCCAAGAATCAGTCAAAATATGAATTACAATGTACTCTGCTATTTTTTAATTTTTTTTTCCCTATTTGAATGCAAACATAATTTGTAAACATAATTAGAATTTGTTTTCATAAATTAGAGCACTAAGAAAAAAAGTCACTGTCAAACTTTCAATATTCAGAATTTCAATTTGCTTTGTTTTGTTTTGTTTTTTTTCCCCCCCTACATTTTCTTAGCTAACAATCAATCAAACAAACGTTTGTTTTCTTCTTTTCTTTTTCCCTATTTTTTTCATCAAACTTTCAAGATTCAAAAATTTTTTAAATCTTTTTTCCATCCTACAATTTTTGAGAATTGAAAATATAACATAAATGGAGAGAGCAAACTCAAGAGCCTTGAGCCCAGTTCCTTTTGCTGCTGAACCAAAAGATGCACCTAACATGAGAAATACAAGATTCCAAATTGGAATTTCCTACAGAAGACAAAACCCAAAAGTTGTGACTTAGTGAGACGTAGGTTGAAAAGAAAAAGAATACAAGTCTCCTATTTTAGATGATCCACATTTCCCAAAACAAAATTATAGTACATTGCAAATGCTGTCAAGTAAAGAGCAAACATATATTTGATTCTAACACTAGTAATAACAAAATCAAGAAACAGGACTTGATTTGTTTTGCTTATTATTCATCCTTGGCAATATCTAAAATTCAATACCATAGTCTAAATCCTATTACATAATGAATCAATCCTTAACTATTCAAATGACAAATCCATGACTTACAAAAGTGTTAAAAGCAGCCTTGTGGGCAGCCATTTCATATATGCAGCATCATGAATAACACAAATTAGGAATGTAATAAATGGCCGGCAAAGAAGTGGACATATTCAGAACAGATGAGCTGAAAAGTTCAAAAATGATTTGGAGTTTACCAATATCTGACTTTGAACCATAAGGTATATCAGTGAGAAGTTCAGGACACATATAACTAGGAGTTCCCACCACCTGCAATTGAAGCCGATACATCAGAGCAATTAGACTATGCAGAAGAACAAACATGAAGCTAAAACAATGATTTTAAATACTCACAGAGGAAGCAGGATCATCAGAAGTCAACATCTTAGCAAGACCAAAATCACCTGCAACCAAATATATTTTAATACCTCTAATAAAATAACACAAAATTATCATTAACAAAATTATAAAGGTGCAGTCAGGAATGGCAGGAATAAGGTAAGACTTCATTTACCTAGGCTTATGTCCTGATCTTTTGTCAGAAATTTATTCGAACACTGAAGCAAGTGTGAAACATCAGCAATGCAGAACAACCATTGAGATTTCAGAGACATAACACTTCACTTAAAACTTTACAAATCACATAGAGAGGTAACTAACCTTGACAAGAGGGAAAGAGTTCGAGGATTATTACAGCTGGTGAAACAGAATACCCAAGTGGTGTTTATTGAGAAGAAATTCTCAGACATGTTGCAAGCAGAGAAGAGTAATGAGAGCAGAATAGAGAGTGGTGGAAAATATATACACAAGACATTAAACTTTAAATTTTTTATTTTTTTTATTTTTTTGTGGTAGAAATATTTTTTTTTTTTGAATAAATTTTTTTTTTTTTTCTGACAGTGCCTCGTGAAGAACTGCATTACAAGACAAAAAGGTGTCACTGAAAGAAATACATATTTAAAAAAAAAATTACATTGAAAAAAGATGGAAACATCTTCAACGAATTTACAGCCGAATATCAGCACAAGAAGAAAAAATAAAAGCAAAACAGGAAAGAAAAGAATCAATCACAGTGAAAAAAGCCCAGAAGTCTCAAACAATTGCCCAATTTTCAAATTCAAAATATATATATATATATTAAACTTGATTATTAACTTCTCATTTCATCCAATTAGATACTCACAAAACCATCAAAAAAGTTAAAATAAAGTACAATCGTCTTTCTGTATTCCCTTAGTCAAACAAACAGAAATCACAGACAGAATCCAACAAAGTGAAAGTCAATGAGAAAAGGAAAAATAATAATCACAGAGAAAAATGCTCAAAGGTGCCTTCGTAAAATTCAAAAAAGCACTCAATTCCCTGTTCCTCCGGTGAGAAAGCTCGCAAAACATATAAACAAATATACAAATTCACATGCCTGTCTTGTAGGGTTTGAAGAGCCAATGACTGCTCCTGTGAAGCAAGACGGCTTCGGACCTCCTTGAGCTCCACTGCCAATGACACCACGTTCCACTCGAAGCTCTGCTTCTTCTCACTCAGATCCTTCAACAACGGATCGATATTTCTCGGTGCGCAGAACGCTGTCGTTTCATGCAATCACCTCATTGTCCATGCGATTGAAGCTTGTCTCCATCGCAATCTTCCAGTCCTCCGTACTCGAATCCTTCTTCTCTATCTCTTCCTTTACAAATTCATGTAACTGATCTCTACATTTCATCGCCACCTACAAACAAATCAAACACCGATTAACACTTGATAATGAAAAACAAAACACAAACAACTTGCTTGAAACCTTGTTAATCAGCAGATCTAACAAAATGCGAGAGCGATCAGATTAGATAGACTTTCTTGTTCGATTTCGGATCTGCAATTTACGAGAGAGATCGAGTTTGAATTCGATGAAGAAAAGCTAGAGCAAGAATAGATCTAGCAAAATGCAAGAGAGATCGGATCGAAAAGCTAGAGCAAGAATAGATCTAGCAAAATGCAAGAGAGATCAGATCGAGTTTGGATTTCGATCAGATTAGATCGACTTTCTTGTTCGATTTCGGATCTGCGATTTGTGAGAGAGACAGAGATCGAATTTGATGAAGAAGAGCAGCGTATGAGAGAGATTTTCTGTTACTTTTGTAATTGGAATGGGGCTTAAGTGTCTATTAAGTTAAATACAGCGAGCTTGACGCCTTGAAAAACGTGTTGACTATTCAGTATACCACAACGTTTTTTAAAACGTCTTGATTCAAGCGCCGTTATAGATCACTTTTCTTGTAGTGAATGCAACACAACATGCTTAACTTGCTCAAGTTTTACTTATCCGATTTTGTTTACTCATTTTAATTACCAACTCATTCTTTAGTTGATTTAGTCCAAGGTGAGTGTCCTCTAATGAGAGAGGTGTCAACCGAGGGATGATTCAAGACATGAAAGAGATCATGCTGTTGGTTAGTAGAAACCCTCAAAAGGGGATTAAAACCATTAAGCACAAGTCTCAATCTCAAGCTTAAACACAACCCTAAGGCTAACTAACCCTCAAAGCAAATGAAAAAGAGTGATGAAATGAGGGAGGTTGCAGATATTATATGTGCTAAAATTACATGCAAAATGACATTACAACATGCAAGCAACTCATGCAAATCATGTTTAAAGCCAAAAACACCAAACTAGTGAAGATCACTACACTATAAGCATGCAATACAAAGCTCCAAAATTACAAACGATCCAAAGCAGTCCTAAAACAACCTACGAGGAGTCCTAAAACATGCTTGAAGTAAGCTAAAAATAGCTAGAATAGGAGGCCAACACATAGCACAAACTAAACTATTAAGCACAATTGCACTGCAAGCATACAAAGCAAGCCTCAAGTGACCAAACCAGCTCAAAACAGAGCTAAAACTAGCCGAAAAAGTAGCAAAAAAATGCTGAGATTAAGGTACAAAATAATAGAAAATCATGCTCACATGTTAAGCTATCTAGGCTTACAAACAAGACACAAGGAGGGGAGGCTACCCCTTTCCATTTTGGACCTCAAAACATAGTTTTTACCAATGAAAATCCCCTAGAATTTAGTGGTTAAAAGAGCCAAGAAAGTTGTTTTAGAAATCTTTGAAAGGTGGTACAACAACTTAATAATCAAGCAACAAGAAGGGTAGACTACCCCTAACTCCAAACAAACCTCAAACCACCATTTTAGACCATAAAAACAGATATTTTCAGAGGTAAAAACCAGCCTCAAAACATTATGCAAAGATGGCAAAACAAGTATTTAAAATAAGCTTAAAACACAATTGTTCTACCTCTTGAAGACAAGACACAATTTAGGCACCAAAATCAAGCCAAACCAAGCCAAAATCCTCTTCTAGAGCTCAAATAGGACCTCAAGCAACTTCAACTCAATGGTGATCAAGTTTGAATAAGGGGTTATATGCAAGAGTGTAGAGAATTTAAGCTATAAGGCACAAAATATTTAGAGAGAGAATTCTAGAGAGAAATTTTTTGTCTTCAAAAATTTTCAACCCCCACACATGCAAGAGAGGGCCTCTATATATAGAAGATGCAAAATCCCCTCAAAGCAATCCATCCATACACATGCAAGAAGATGGCTCAATCTGTGCAAACAGCTGGTACAAAATATCAAAAAATATCTACTGATGCACTGGTGGCTGGCCGGCCATCAGCGTTGGCCGGCGGGGGCTCATTGATGGCCGGTAGGGCACATCAATGGCTGGTAGGACAAAATCCATGGCTGGCAGTGCATTAACAACATCATGTTGAAAGGACATAAACATGGTCCAAAAATGAGACAGAATTGATGTAGGGTTTGGAAAGCTCAAACTTGTGGCGTTCCGCCGCGGATTTCGAGCACTCGACGAGCAATCAAACTCGTCACTGGATATACCTGCAAGAATATCCAAGTCTTGTGGACAGTCAAAAATGGGGTGTCTATAGTTGCCCCTCTTTGACAGAACTCAGAGTCATAAAATGACGTGAGTGAATGTCAAAGCCTAGAGACGACCCATTTTGACAAGGCTGCAAGACTTAGACAAACATGCAAGATAACAATATATAGTGGCATCCGCAGGCTGGGGCAAAATGCAAATGATATGCACAATGCAAGCACATAACTTATGATCATGCAATGAGACTGTAATGAAGCATTTACATGCAAGTGTTATGCAAGCAAAATGCTATATTTTAAGCAAACCAGCGAGGTACAGTAATCTCATATATGAGAAAAAGTAAGCAAATAAACATGCCATGCGTGAGAATCACAAGCTGAACCACATTTCATGTAGAAAAGATGTAAGAAAATTATGCAATCTTAACTACGCCTCACGCAAAAAGGCTAAGAGCGGCTGTCGGGTGCACCCGAAGTCTCAAACAAGATTTCGATGCGCTGCTGTAGCACGTCCGCGGGGGGACCTCGGCTACAGTTCGGACTCGATTTTGTTTGTTGCGGTTCTAAATCTGAACCAAAGAGTCCAAATCCGGCAAATCGTTTGAGAAAACAGATTTTTGAAAAGTAGTGCCAAACATGGACTGCTTTGCCAGATTACAGAGTCGCCACCTAAATATTTTTTAATTGGGAAATTTAGGAAACCCTGACTCGGTGCCGAAGGCCACATGTCCGTCATCACCAAAGTGGTCTTGGCTCGGGAGCTTGGGTACGATCGGGGAAGGTCAGCTATGAGCACCCCCTTTCGCCCGGTCCGAAGACCGGCCTCTACTAACCGTGATATCCGTTTTTGAAAACTTTATGCGTTCTTGTTCCGATTATTAGCCTAGAATTTACTATGTGATGCGCACAACACAAAAGTATAGACTAGATCGCCTAATTTGGGAATAAGCATTGCATATCCGTTTTGTCTCGAAAAACGTGTTAGATTTTGCTACTCGCAAGTAGGCTAAAATACGGATTTCAATGAATGGTTCCAACTCAGGCAATCCAACCTTCATCCACAGGCATTCAAGCAGTTTATAACACGTAAGCATTTAGCCGCATGGTAAGCCTATTATCATGTTAACATTCACACGCATGCGATATGCTAAAGCGTAAATACTTACATCGTACTCCGTGCCAAAACAGTAAACTAGTTAGCAAACATGCGTGACCTAGTTCATGTCAAGTGGCTAATGCATCACATACAGGGATGTAATCTAAATGGGCTCGGCTATCCTAAGCATGGCACATGAAATGCAGCAACTACCACGTATTCAATTTGGAATTGAAAGTACGATGCAGTTTGCATGATGTGCCGAACCCGATGCATGTAAACAAATGCATGAATGCACACATGCATTGCATAAAGTATGCTAATTTAGACATGCCCTAATCTACCATAAGCAGGTAAATAAAAGGGATAGAAAGAAGTGGGGGTTGGAAGACATACACCCACTCACACACGCTTATTACAAATTCGCCCTCGCTCGGAGGGACCAAATAATAATACAGGCCGAATAAATAATTAATTATTCTAGCTAATTAAATATTACAAATCAACTAAATTAATTAAATAGACTAATTAATCTATTTAAGCGATAAATGCCTCGGAAGGAGGGCTGACTGCCTCGCGTGCCCGGGGCTCGCTCGGAACTACACTGCCGCCCAAGTGTGGCCTCTGTTTCCTCTGCTCTCCTTCTCTGAAAATTCCCAAAACTTCAGGGGTGCCTCTCAGAGCACTGGGGAACATCACCGGCTGAGGCAGGGAGCCACCGGCTGAGGGAGGAAGCCACCGGCTCTGAATTTCATTATCGGCTGCCAAGAGGCAGCCGGCCGGCAATAAAGAGTGCCGATCGGCCCTTTATCCCTGCAGAACCTGCAACTGACAGCAGCAGAGGAAACCAAAGGCAAGGCAATGCAAACCAAAGCATGTATGCACCAAGCACATCCCTCATCATGCTATGGACTCAAGAGGGCATGTGCCTCGATTCCCGGACCATCAATCGCGCATTTCCATGCGTGATGATCCTAAGAACCAAGAATGCACCTTCACTTTCAAATGCATGCAAAACACATAGGCACAAAAGGGGTACCGAACCTCCATCAAACTCACTTCAAGAGGCTTGGTATGCATGTTAATGTGGTGCAATCCTAAGCATGTCATCTAGGGTGCAAAATGGACAATGCAATGCAAGAATATTGTTGGGTGGACATACAAGCATGCAAAGCAAAGTAGGAATGGACTTACACATGAATTGGACAACTCTAAAAGGCCCAAGAACAGTGGCCAAAATGCTAAGGATGGAGTCTAAACACACATGTACACATGCACACATTAAGACACCAATACTTAGGCATAACAAACAACATTCAAGCACACTTGAAATGAGCTAAACGTGGACTACTAGCATGCAACTTAGGCTCCGAAAATCATACTAAACATGGTGCCAAGTCATGCAACAAAGCAAGCCAAATATGCAATAAATGGCCCAAGGCTTTAAGGCAAGCCAAGGGGCTCGAACTAAGGTCAAACCCACTAAACCTCACAAGGCCAAGAGGGCTCAAAACAGGTCACATGCAGACCTAAACAAGACTAGGGGCACACCTAGATAGCATCTAAAAGGCTCAAAATCAAGGGCATGCACACATGCACTTTCAAAGGGATGTGCAACACATGTAATCAAAGCATTAAAGATGCATGCTAGGCAATCAAACAAGCATGTATGAGGGACTGAAATAGCATGGAAGATGGTCCCAACCATCAAAAACAAAGCTAGAATAGCATACCACATATTCATGCCTTTGAGGCCAACAAGCCAAATACAAAGAGGCTACCAAATACACGCCAAGATTGGCCAAAATAGCTATGGACAGAGCTGAATCATGGCAAAATAAGCTTACAAGCTTCACAAATCTAAGCCTAAAACATGCTAGAAAATAGGGCAAACAACCTAGTCATGTTAAGGCATAAAAGAGGCATTACAAGGCAACTACACTAGGCATGTATAGGAGACCAAAACCAACTTAGAGGCATGTTATACCATGGCAATATAAGCATAGTAAACAACCAAGACATGCTCAATACACAAACAAACATGGAGCTCTCTCAAAGAGCAAAATTTGTCCTTTTCAAGGACATCAAGGAGAGGGGGTGGCCCTCTCCTTCTTGAGACTTCAAGGCATGCTCTTCACCACTGAAATCCCTCAAGATTTCAGTGGTGAAGAGATCCTATCACCAAAATCTCGGATCTCTCCAAAATAGCCCAAAAATGGGGCCTTTTCAAGGCCTAAAGGGGGTCAAACTTCCCCAAACCTCACAACACTCTTAATGAATAATAAAGAGGACTTAAAAACAGAGATTTTATGTGTTAATCACTAAGCACAAAAACTGTTCTAAACAAGGTAAAAATGAGGTGCAAAAATGGGGAATAAAGTGTAAACTTCTCACCCTTGTTGACTATCTTCACAAGAGTTGATGTTGTTGCCTCCTTGAGCTCAAAAACCACCAAAAACTCCAAGAACAACCTGCTGGAGCCTCAGTTCCAAGAAGAAAGGTGGGACACTAGGTGCTTTAGTGCAATAGTATGGCACAAAACACCTAGTTTAACAAGAGAATGATAGATATAGGATAGATATATATGTTTCTAACCTAAACCAGAGCTCCAACTCTCTAACAATGGCTGAACTCTCTCAAGATTTTCTAACCTTGAGCCAAGAGGAAGAGCCTTCCCTCTTATAGGCCACAAGCTTACAAGCTTGGCCCCTAAGCAAGCTCATTCCTCCATACACGTGTATGGAGGAGAAACAAGTTGCATACAGCTGTGAGAAAATATCTCACACAGCAAGTGCACAGTGGTCGGCAGGGCAAAATGGTCATTTCGCCCAAAACAGTGCCGACCGGCACAAACAAGTGCCGACCGGCACAATATAGTGCCGGTGACAACTACAGCCAGCCGGTGGCCTCTAGCCCCAGCCGGTGGTGTGTGGGGATGCCTCAGAAGGCATTCCCTGCCCCTCAAAGGCAAAACACAAGTGTTTGGTGCAAAACCAAACACAAACGGTCGAGTTCGGAGGTCCTGAGGCACGGCGCGCGAGCCGAGAACTCCGGGAACTCCAAACGAACACACACCTGGATGATCACCGAGTGTTCAAACGGTGACGTCCAAGTCTTGAGGACGGTCAAAAATGGGGTGTCTACAGTTGCCCCTCTTTGACAGATCTCGAAAGTCATAACAATGACGGGAGTGAATGTCAAAGCCCAGAGACGACCTATTTTTGACAAGGCCGAAGACTTGGACAAACATACAAAGCGCAAATGGTTGAACTCGCAAGCTGCCTACGTATCCCTTAAGGAATCAAACCAGCGTAGTTCATGCAGGAGGCACACATGCAAAGGAAAAGATATGCGCCCGTAGGCAGGGGCAAAATGCAACTGAAAATGCAAGAAGCCACGCATAACTTATGATCATGCAAAGAAAGCTGTAATGAAGCACACATGCGACAGTTATAAGCTAACATGCAATAGTCTACACTACAATGTAGAAAGGATGTAAGAGAATTATGCAATTCTCAAAACGTCTCACTCGGAGAGATACAATACCTGTGCGACTCCTCCGGTTCCACCGGCGGTAAATGAGCCGTACATACAATATCGTGCCTGAAAAGAAAGCAAACTTGACAGGTACAATATGATTAGCAACATGCATGTCATATGCAATGTGAATGCTGAATGATATGCAATATATACAAAACTATGTATAGATAATGCAAATGAAAATGTAGTGCAATTAAAACTAAATGCAAACTACATGCAGGGCAATTGAATCATGATTCAATCATGAGCGGTTCGAAACCACACAAATGTCAAATAGATTGATGGAGGTGACAAGTCCGTCTCCCATAGAACGATGTCTGATCTATGAGTACTTCGCACGGACACAAGAACAAGTATTGGGTGGATTGACATAAGTGGGGTAACGACCCGCTGACGAAAGAACAATGATCCTAATGCCGGATGCAACAATTACACTACAATGTAAAGGAAATGGATAAATGATACAATGGATATGGCGCGCGGGCCAAACCAAATCTTGCCTAGGAAAGGCATGTACGCATACAAACCATGTCTAACACAGAAGCGGTGCCGCTACCCTCAAAGCTCGGACACAAAAGCTCGACGACTGTGTTTTGACACGAAAAATATGGGCACATACCAGACCAAGCTCAACTTGGAAAGACGCAAGCCATAGATGGAGGTGATGCAGTGGATGCATGCAACTAAATGCAATGGAGGTGGATACAATGGATATGGCACGCGGGCCAAACCAAGTCTTGCCTAGGAAAGGCATGTACGCATACAAACCATGTCTAACACAGAAGCGGTGCCGCTACCCTCAAAGCTCGGACACAAAAGCTCGACAACTGTGCTTCGACACGAAAAATATGGGCACATACCAGACCAAGCTCAACTTGGAAAGACGCAAGCCATAGATGGAGGTGATGCAGTGGATGCATGCAAGCTAAATGCAATGGATATGGATATTTACAGAAAATGCACGACATATGCACTATACTACAATGATGATGCATGACATATGCATGTGTGTTTTTTTTTTTTTTTTTTTTTTTTTTTTTTGTTTTGAAATGCAATGCATGACATATGCAATATTTACAATGATGCTTGACAATGCATGTTGATGCAATGACTATGATTGCAGTTTTCCCTATCTTACCAACCGGGCGATACACTAGGTTGGTTCAGTATCCAGAATTGAGGCGTAGACACGCCGCCTCAACCTATGGGGCTTCCATACAGATTTCAAGCCGAGGGTACATCCCCCTGGGTATTTAAACCAGACTTTAGTCTCGGAAATTCCGAACCTTTGCGTTCTAGGCATAAGCCGTTCAAACTCTAGTTTTCACCGTCCTAGTTGGTCTTCTAGGAACTCACCGCAAGCACAGACAGGTGGCTTTACCAGACCACCGAAAGTCGTTTGGGCACGACAAACACCAAAGGAATTGCACCTTCAGAGGATTTAAGGTCTCCTAGACCGGGATGTATAATGTATGCATGACAATGCATGTTTTTTTTTTTTTTTTTTTTTTGAAATGCGCGCCAACGCGCGGCTTTGAGATGCATGATAATGCAAATGAGCGGGTTTAAGGTCTCGCCGGACCTAGGGGGGGCAACCGATGAGGTGCGCTAAACAATGCGATGGAATGCATGCCAAATGCAATGAGGTGCACACCTTAATGCACCGGAGGTCTTTCACCTCCCGAGGATTTAAGGTCTCCTAGACCGTGCGTGTTTTTGGTCCCGCCGGACCGGGTGGGGCAACTGTCACACAGTACTCAAGTGCGTGCGATGCAAATGGGGCGAATGAGACGTGCGTGTCTCAAAAGATGGAAAATGGAGTGCAATGAGGTACACGTGCCTCAAAGGATGGAAAATGAAGTGCAAATGAGGGTGAGCTAAGTGACGCGATGAGATGCATGCCAAATGCAATGAGGGGCGACTTAACACACCGAAGGTCTTACACCTCCCGAGGATTTAAGGTCTCCTAGACCGGGCGTGTTTAAGGTCTCGCCAGACCCGGGGGGTAACTGTTACACAGTACTCGAGTGCATGCAATGCAAATGAGACACGCATGAGACGTGCGTGTCTCAAAAGATGGAAAATGAAGTGCAAAACGAGGCGTACGTGCCTCGAGATGCAATGAAATGCGAAATGAGGCACACGTACCTCATTTGATGGAAAATGAAGTGCAAAACGAGGCGTACGTGCCTCGAGATGCAATGAAATGTGCAATGAGTGTGACGAGGTACACCTTAATGCACCGAAGGTCTTGCACCTCCCGAGGATTTAAGGTCTCCTAGACCGTGCGTGTTTTTGGTCCCGCCGGACCGTGCGTGTTTTCGGTCCCGCCGGACCCGCATGGAAAATGAAATGCAAAACGAAGCACGTGAGGTAGCACGTCTCACGGGACTCAAAATGAAATGCGAAATGAAGCAGTATGACACGCATGCCATATGACAATGCAAAACGGTGCAAATCGCAAGGGACGTGCAAGATGGTGTGATACGATATGCCGGAAAATGCAATGGATGCGCGTAACGCATATGGGGCAACTTTTGAATCTTTGTAAATGACAAAAGGATACAAAAGGATACAATCTCTGCTTGAATTTGAATGCCGCACACAGAAGACACAATCCGTAGTCGAAACGGAGGTCGGTTGAACATTGGAGATGCACTTTATTGCACTTTCTTGAGCTATGAAGACCCAAAACTCATCAATTTGCCTAAACATGGCCTTGGGAACACCACCGGCTGGGTGGGGTGATCACCGGCTGCCATCGGCTGGCTGAACTCATCTATCGGCACAAAAATGTGCCGACCGGCACAAAATAGTGCCGACCGGCCAAAAATAGCTGATCGGGGGCAGTTTTGACAATTTTCCACGGGTGTTATAAAATAGGGCACCCTAGCCCTATTTTCTTACTTCCACACCGCCGAAAATTCTTCCTCTCTCTCTCTAGAGTGTTTTCTCTCACTTTTTCATCGATTTCCGCGCATTTCACGCCCGTTTTGTCGTCCGATTCGCGTATACCTTCGCGTTTCGAACACTTTGAACCGAATATTTCTCCATTTCGGTGTCCTTTTCGCTATTTTCGCCTTTTCGGGACTTGTTCCCCTCGATTTTCTCTTCATTCTCGTGCCTTTTCACATTCCGACTCTTCCGGCCATTTCCGACCCTCTCGGGGTTGACTTTGTCGGTTGACTTTTCGTATTCCGGCCCATTTTTCATTTTCCGGCCACTTTCTCGCTACCACTACCATGGCCGATGATGTTCCACATGTCGGGACTCCCCCGGACCATGAGATGGACCCCGGGGTTGAGCTCCTCCCTTTGAGCGAGCGCCCGTTTGATCCGGCGACCTATCGCCCGGCCATTCACGTGCTACCACCCGATGGACTCCGCCACTTCCGCGGCTTCGACAGAGTTTTGGACCCAGAGCTTCTGCTACGCGAGCTGGCCTCCCACTTGTCTGCTGGCGCCACCGAGGTAACCTTCTAGTCTTTTATTTTCCGCAATGTAGGATTTCCTGTCAACTGCCATAGCTAACTGAACCCATTACCTGCTTAGTTCCGATGTACTGAACTGTAGTTGATTGTAGACAACCTCATAACTGACACCTGTTTAGGACTGACGTGCATGCTCACACACTCCACTAGTCCGGATCACCCAAACACGGCACACACTACACTGCGAATTCACCGACACCCGGTGCTCATTTGAATCTGAAGACTCGCACGCATGCCAATTTTGCTCAAAACTATACAAACACACGAACACATCATACGTTGTTTACACTGATCCTCATAGGAGTACTGACATATCACAGGCCGTAACACACCCACTGGTATGCCGAAACCTGATACCTGCTTGAATCTAGAAAATGTGCACACATGCACCGTATCTGCATGCTAACCTTCACAAAACACACTGACACATCACAGGCCGTATTCCACCGCAGTACACTGAAGCCCGATATCTGCTTGAATTTTAAAGATAATCTGCACGCATACTAGATTTATACCAACTGTATATCTTCATATGGCTTTGCAATTTCTTGATCACAGGGAGACTCCCATACTCTCCGTGGGTATGGGAACATTACCGCTCGTGATTGGTATGCCGAGCTGCCCGACGCCGTTAGCCGCATTGTGGATCGGGCCGGCTTCGGTACCTTCTGCAGGGGACTTTCCAGACTCTCTACCTGCAGACCTCTTCTTGCCGCTCTGGCAGAGAGGTGGTGGGACACCACCGATTCTTTTCATCTATCAGCGACCGGGGACATGACGATGACCCCTTTTGACTTCTCGATGCTCACTGGCATCGGGGTGGGGGGTGATCCGATCCCCTTTGACACAGACATGGACGAGTGGATCGCCGCTCAGGTTTATTTGCTCGGCGAGGCGCCGCCGCTTGCTCGTCTAGGGTTCGTCCGCTATTCCTGGTTTGAGGTGCAGTTTCGAGTGCGGACCATGCTGGTGGACGCGGCTCCGATGACCCAGGAGGCGGCTGAGAGGCATGCACGCGGCTTCCTCATGTTTTTGCTAGGGACCACCCTATTTGCCGACCGGGCAAACACCGTGCCTCTCTGCCTCCTCAGCGCACTGGTGGACGTCCGACGGATTGTGCAGTATGATTGGGGTGGTGCGGCCCTGGCCACCCTTTACGGCTACATGAGCTCCGTCTCCCGTGGCAGCGGGCAGTTGCTCGGGGGCTACTGGCGAGCCTGGGAGGTATGTCTTCTTCTCTGCTTTTCATTTCTGTTCCGTACTTTCTGTACTCTGTACACTGCACACACTGTTGTCTGCTTTACACTTACTGTATACTGTACACACGGCACACACATACTTCTGCTTTACACTGACTGTACACTGTTCACACTGTACACCCTGCTCAATACACTGTACAACACACAGCTCTGTTATTCCTGCTTTATTCTGTACTCTGCTTTATTCTGATAATCGTACTGACGTCTGTTTTGCAGCTGTGGGTGTATGCCTACTTCCCCCGACTGGAGCCAGTACCGGAGACGGAGACCCCTCTGGTTGTCCCCTTCTCTCGCCGTTATGACGGGCGATGTGTCCGGAGGCCTCGGGACACTTTTAGCTTCTTCCGCCATTTCTTTGACACCATCACCCCTACTGAGGTATGTTTTACTTACAGTCCGTTTTAAGCTTCGCTTTCAAACGTACATTTCTATATCAGTAGATAATCAACTGTATTTCATTTCAGGTCACCTGGCAGCCGTGGGCTCCACTCCCAGCGGTGATACGAGATAGATATGCTGGCGCCACCGAGACCTCGCGCTACCGGATTCTCCTGGAGGGCCCGGTCTGTCGGGCCTGGTACCTGGGTGAGCGCTTCTTGCGTCAGACCCTGGGATTGCCGGAGCAGATAGTTCCGATCCAGCCTCCCGAGCACATGAGGGACACCGAGAGGTTTTCGGTGCAGCAGATGGAGGACTACACCCTTGGCTGGGCCGTAGATGTAGATGCCTACAGGGGCGAGGGCGACTATTCTGAGTACGTCCGGACCTTCTTGATGCGGCCTCTGAGCCGAGGCTCTCGAGCTGATCCAGTGAGACCCGCGGCGCCAGCGGCCCGGGCAGAGACAGGAGCAGGAGCGGGGCCATCACAGAGGGCTCGAGCTCGCGGCAGGAGGGGGGTGCAGAGGGGACGAGGGACGGGCTGGCCCGCTTTGCCTACTATGTTGACATACAGGGGGCAGAGTGGGGAGACCTACCAGATCCCTTTTGCTCCTCCTCCGGCTGGTCATGAGTTAGCCGGCATTCCCGACTTGCCTCCGGTATGTATTACTTTATTTCTGCGTCTTGCATTGTCAATTCCGTTCATTCAGATATCCCACAGAATACTGATGTATTTAATACTTTTTGCAGGCTTCTTCCGAGTATACCCGTCAGTCGGTGGAGCTGAATGCCTCCCTGATGGGGATGCTGCAGCGGACTCTTGATGCTCTGGCCGTCTATGGCTTGCCGGTATGCTCTACTGACCACAGTCTCGAATCATACTCTGTCTCGCACAATCTGCTACACTGCACAAAAATCTGATAAACTGCTCACGGTTTTCATACATTGTACTCATACACTGCATTCTGTACTGATCAACTTCTCGCGGCATTCGCACACTGTACTCAGACACTGCATTCTGTACTGATAAACTGCTCACGGTATTCACACACTGCACTCAGACACTGCATTCTATACTGATAAACTGCTCACAGTTTTCTGATGTGTTTGTTCTTTGTATTTTCAGCCTCCTTTCCCGATCCCTCCAGTGGGTGACACTGCTCCAGCTGGGCCTCCCGTCTCTACTCGGGATGGCAGGATATTCCCTCGTACCAGAGGGGGATGTGGTCATGTGGGGAGCAGTTCACGAGCTCCAGTTCCAGGCGATGGTGAGTCGGAGGCGGGGACGGAGTCAGTTGCGGAGGAGACTGGGGATAGCTCAGGCTCGGGCTCCGATAGTGACAGTCCCGACGATGCTTTTGTGCTTCTTCCCAGGAAGAGGGCGAGGACTGACCCTTAGGCATGAGGCCTACTGCTGATGATGATGATTTTTGCTGCTTCTTTTCCTTATTTCTTTTCTTGTACTTTTCTCTTTTTGGTAGATAGAGTACTATGTACTGCCGCAGGCAGGTTTTTTGCTTTCCAAAACTATGTACTGGAAAAGATTATATATAAAACAAACTTTTTGTCTAAAAGAGTGTTATATCTGTATGTCTGCGTATACCTGCACATTTCATACTTTGCATCGCATTGCATCATACCACACCTCAAATGCAAATGATATCGATTTGTATCTGACAATTGAACACTTGCACTGTGATAATCAAATAACCAACCAACTAAGCAGCAAAACAGCTCAATACAAACCATTGCTCAATCCGAACATATAACCCAATACTCTGCTGAGGATTGGGGCTACATACGGCCTGCGATACAATACTCGGTTCATTCTGCCCACAGCAAACCTTAAACGAATAACCCAATCTGACAAGACGGATCACAAAATTGATACGGTTGCAGTTGAAACACCCTCGGATGCCTCAAATCTTCCATTTCCTTTTCTTGCTTTGCACGGATGTAGAGAACGGCACAGCATTCTGAGCACGAGCAATTGCCTTTTGGAAGAGGATGGGTTTTCAACCGGGGTATCGAGCCTACCACAGGACACGACGAGACAGACTCAAACGAAGAAACAAAAGGCACACGACCTAGCACAACGAGACATACTTGGAAAAGACTCAAAGCCAACAATGAGACTGACAAGTCAAAAGACACGACAGACGGGCATGTTTAAAAGAGACCTCAAATTTCGAGGAGCCAGTTCCTCCGGGTACACCTCCCACCCTTTCTGATTTGCGTGATTCTCACATCACTCGACCCTCAGGCTCGGTTTTTCTCACAAAAACCCTTCTCTCACTTTTCTCTCAACTTACTCCTCTCTATTCTTTATTCTCTCATTTTGCATCCCTCCCCGAGGTGAATGACAGATGAATAGGAAGTTGCGGGTTCATGCCCGACACGACTAGCTCGCGGCTATTTCTTTTGGTAGATGGGGGTGCCTTTCTGGCGAGCGCATGCTGACGGTGGGGAAAGACAGGATACCTGGCTCAACTGTGCCCCTAGTTCATTATTTTGACCATTTTTTGTTTTCTCCTTAAAACAGTTTTGATCAAAATGAGAGTTGGATTAACACACTTATTCAATTTTTGATTTGAAAATCATACGAATCAGGCTGTGAGCACTGAAAATTCTCCTTTTGGGGTCCAAACATGGTCCAATTTTGAAAATGAAATAGTTTTCGAGAAAATAAGTCAACCTCAGCGAAAATTTTTCAAAAACTATTTTTGCAAATAAACGATGCTCAACAAGCATGAAACTTACCCTCGAGACATGCAACCTCGGATCGGAGGCAATGGAAAATTGCCCCTTGCTTGAAGGGGGAATATGGCAACGGAAAGTTGCCCCTAGTTTGAATGGTAACTTAGGGCAACTTTTGGACATGGATGGCAATGGGTGGCAACGGAAAGTTGCCCCTTGTTTGGATGATGCCGCGGCATGCTGTGCATCGCTCCTTATTGATGACGACCGGACCCTCGGACGCGGAGACGTCGAAGATGGCTTGAATCAATATATGGACACAGTCACCTGAAAGGTGTTGGCGGTTGGGCTTCAAGAGAAAATTGATCATGCAATTCCAGCCGTTGTAACCGAGACGTCGGATTAGGAGGAGGCAAGTGACCAAAACCATGACATGGACTGAGACGCTATGAAAGCGTTGGGGGCTGGACTTCATGATGAAGTTGCCTACGTATCCCAAACATGGGAATCAAGCCTTACGTAGTTCCGGCTAAGGTACTCTCGGGTATTTTAACCTTCACTATTTTCAGGCTCTAATTTTTGCCAAGGCGCCTGTTGCAGGTTTTCGACCTTGCGAGCTTTGTTTGTTTTTCTTTTTCCATTCTTTTTCATTTTTCTTTCTTTTTCTTTTTCTCTTTCTTTTCATTTTTTCTTTTTCTTCTTCTTCTTTGTATTTTGTATTGTATCTTTTTTCTTTTTCTTTTCTCTTCTTTCTTTTTCTTGCTCTAACTTTTGCCTGGGTCGCCCTTTCGGGTTTTCGGCCCAGCGAGCCTCTCAAAGGGTAGAAGTGTTATCAAGTCCATGTCAAATGGTTTTGAGATTGAAGCCTTCCGTATCCAGGAGAGTGGCTGTTGATTTGCAAGAGGACTCATCTTCGGTTCTTCGGGCACATCTGACACCTTTGCCCTTAGTTTGAGGGGTGTTCCTGTTCTAGCTTTGCAAGCTTCTTCTGATGAGGTATGATCTTCTTGATCTGACTTTCTTTGCCTCTAATTCATAGGCTGCTTTGAATTGGGCCACACAGGCGTCGCATTGGTAACTGTCTTTTGAACATTCTGGATACTGGTCCAAGGTTTGAAAATGAGGGGTCGAGCCTCGAGGCTGAGAGCGATCCTAGGCTGCACAATCTCAAGAGTGATTCCACACATGTCTTCGCAAGACCGCGCAAAACATTTTTGAAAGTTTTTAAGAAAGCGACAAATCGCTCGCGCCGAAGACAGTGTAGGACCAATCTGGATCGAAACTAGGGTCCTTCTCAGTACTCATGCCGACAAGCATGATTTCATTCATTAAGGGCTTAGCACGCCTCTCTTTCTCTCAAATTGATTCAAAATTTTGCAAAAAAACCCGAGGAATTCCTTCCTCTTTGTTTTCACCACAGTGTTCGAAAAAAGTTTTGAAAAACTTAAGTCAAAGCAATAATTTTTAGGGCACAAGAGAGCAGGCGGAATGTGTTGTCACCCCATTCGAATTTTCTGGCACAACTATCCCAATACAATCAATAAACATGGGAGCATGGTAGCCGCGGCTGTTTCATTCAAGTTTCCCAGGCGTGAACTGGCTCCACAGCGGAGGGGGACCCAAGAAACAAAAAGAAGCAATTCACAACACAAAACGGTGCCTGAGGCAACAACCCCGAAGTCACCTAGTATTCTATACAAAAGAGGGATTGACTCATTACAATTAGACAGACCCTTAAACAAAAGGACTGACTCAAAACAATGAGACAGACTCAACAACAAAACAAAAGACTGACTCGACACCCAAGTCAGGATTTACAAAACTAGCATTGGCAGGTACTCAAAAATGCGTGCCAAACGCCACATCAGAAATGTACCAAATATTGCCCGCAGGCGATTCATCTTCTGATCACATACTCGCGGTATCTGTGCCTTCGGTATCTGTATCCTCGTAGTCCAAGAACTCCGTAGTGATTGACTTGGCCGAGGTGGGCGGAAGGATGATCTTGTTATCAATCAAGTCTTGTACCTCGTGACGGAGGCGGAAGCAATTATCCGTAGCATGGCCAGACTGTTGATGGTACGCACAGTACTGAGTGGCATCATGGTCCGCTGGAAGGGGTTTGGGGAGTGGCCTAGGATCGAGAGGTGTAAGATGCCCCTTCTTGGCCAAAATCAGAAGTGCCCTAGACAAAGGCATGTAAAGAGGATGGAAGGCCCTGCGCCCTCGGGGCAGGTACTTTGGAGCCTGAACACTCTTGCTAGATGCACTGGCAAATGGGTCGGCAGGTGCGGCTTTGGATTTCTGAGCCTTCCCAGATGCAAGGCTGGGGGAGGGAAGAACTGTTTTGGCGTGACGGGGTCTGTCCCGATTCTCTGGTTTACTGGTACTGCCCTCAGGCGGGGTGGGGAAGGCATCCTCCATAGCTTTTGTCAAAACTACGGATACCTGCTGCTTATTCATTCCCCCGGCTTTCAAAGCCTCTACTGCCCACAGCAGTTGTTCAATGGGGTCGGTATCTGCCTTCATCTTATCTTTTCCTCTGGCCTCGGCCTGATGGAGAGTTTGGGTTGATGGTGGTGCATCATTGCCATAATTGGAGGCCATTTCTGGTTGACTCAATTCAATCACAATTCGCCCCAACAGCGGGGGCTCTTGAGGTGCAAAGTTCCCGACATACGGTGCGACTGGTGGTGGAGCTGACATCCCATAAGCAAGGTCTGCCATAGACCTTTGGAGGTCGCCGATCATCCCCATTAGTTCAAATGTGGTAGGCTCACGAGCCTGATATAGCTGGGGGGCCCAGATTGGGTGTGCAGCGGGCGACCTGGGCGGGTGCGGCATATCAACAGTAGCATCATTCTGTGGGATGGTTTCCTGACTCAATGCGGCCGTCATGACCACAATCTCTTCAGAGTTCTGCGTCATGTTCAGTCCTGCCTCAGCAAGGAGAAGACACTAACTGCTCTGGATCAACTCACTGAATCTCTGAACTGAAACGGAAAACAGACGGTATTTCAGCCCCAGACAGATCAAACACGGGTGTAGCCAAACAACGGTACTATACTGCTGATTACTGTTCCCCAGGTTTACTGTTCAAAACTGTACTGATATCCACGGATATAACTGATTCCCAACAATCACTGATACTAGTGCCCTCGGGTCGGATACTCAGATTCGCAAACTGGTATATGCATTCCTGTAGAGATACACTCTAAAAGCACATAACAAGTAGATGAGAGCCAATACACCCCTATGTTGGGGTAGGGTTTCCCTGTCCTATTTTTGTCAGGAGCTAGGGTTTCACTACGCACGCAGCGGTTTCAAACAACCTAATATTGGGTGAGCAACCTGTCCTAGTTTGGAATGCTCACTATGGATCCGAATATGCACTAGGTCGAATGGTCAAAAAGGGTGCCCCGGTAAAACCGGGGTTTGTGTTCCCATACTGGCAGAGCCCGCAACCGGTCAGCCTTATGGACATGCCTTGACAAGACAAGCCTCTGGCAAACCGCTCAGGAATAGCAGATGGCCAACACGGTGTCCTAGGCGCACCAATGCACATGCAATGCAAAGAAACACATAAGTGTAGTCAAAACAGGATATCACGAGTTCGAGTCAAGCTCTCTAAAAATCCCCAGCAGAGTCGCCAGAAACTGTAGCACGTCCGCGGGGGGACCTCGGCTACAGTTCGGACTCGATTTTGTTTGTTGCGGTTCTAAATCTGAACCAAAGAGTCCAAATCCGGCAAATCGTTTGAGAAAACAGATTTTTGAAAAGTAGTGCCAAACATGGACTGCTTTGCCAGATTACAGAGTCGCCACCTAAATATTTTTTAATTGGGAAATTTAGGAAACCCTGACTCGGTGCCGAAGGCCACATGTCCGTCATCACCAAAGTGGTCTTGGCTCGGGAGCTTGGGTACGATCGGGGAAGGTCAGCTATGAGCACCCCCTTTCGCCCGGTCCGAAGACCGGCCTCTACTAACCGTGATATCCGTTTTTGAAAACTTTATGCGTTCTTGTTCCGATTATTAGCCTAGAATTTACTATGTGATGCGCACAACACAAAAGTATAGACTAGATCGCCTAATTTGGGAATAAGCATTGCATATCCGTTTTGTCTCGAAAAACGTGTTAGATTTTGCTACTCGCAAGTAGGCTAAAATACGGATTTCAATGAATGGTTCCAACTCAGGCAATCCAACCTTCATCCACAGGCATTCAAGCAGTTTATAACACGTAAGCATTTAGCCGCATGGTAAGCCTATTATCATGTTAACATTCACACGCATGCGATATGCTAAAGCGTAAATACTTACATCGTACTCCGTGCCAAAACAGTAAACTAGTTAGCAAACATGCGTGACCTAGTTCATGTCAAGTGGCTAATGCATCACATACAGGGATGTAATCTAAATGGGCTCGGCTATCCTAAGCATGGCACATGAAATGCAGCAACTACCAC
Source organism: Camellia oleifera (assembly GCA_022316695.1). NCBI lineage: Eukaryota > Viridiplantae > Streptophyta > Magnoliopsida > Ericales > Theaceae > Camellia > Camellia oleifera. The sequence continues at coordinate 38,338,824 of CM039319.1, forward strand.
GTATTCAATTTGGAATTGAAAGTACGATGCAGTTTGCATGATGTGCCGAACCCGATGCATGTAAACAAATGCATGAATGCACACATGCATTGCATAAAGTATGCTAATTTAGACATGCCCTAATCTACCATAAGCAGGTAAATAAAAGGGATAGAAAGAAGTGGGGGTTGGAAGACATACACCCACTCACACACGCTTATTACAAATTCGCCCTCGCTCGGAGGGACCAAATAATAATACAGGCCGAATAAATAATTAATTATTCTAGCTAATTAAATATTACAAATCAACTAAGTTAATTAAATAGACTAATTAATCTATTTAAGCGATAAATGCCTCGGAAGGAGGGCTGACTGCCTCGCGTGCCCGGGGCTCGCTCGGAACTACACTGCCGCCCAAGTGTGGCCTCTGTTTCCCCTGCTCTCCTTCTCTGAAAATTCCCAAAACTTCAGGGGTGCCTCTCAGAGCACTGGGGAACATCACCGGCTGAGGCAGGGAGCCACCGGCTGAGGGAGGAAGCCACCGGCTCTGAATTTCATTATCGGCTGCCAAGAGGCAGCCGGCCGGCAATAAAGAGTGCCGATCGGCCCTTTATCCCTGCAGAACCTGCAACTGACAGCAGCAGAGGAAACCAAAGGCAAGGCAATGCAAACCAAAGCATGTATGCACCAAGCACATCCCTCATCATGCTATGGACTCAAGAGGGCATGTGCCTCGATTCCCGGACCATCAATCGCGCATTTCCATGCGTGATGATCCTAAGAACCAAGAATGCACCTTCACTTTCAAATGCATGCAAAACACATAGGCACAAAAGGGGTACCGAACCTCCATCAAACTCACTTCAAGAGGCTTGGTATGCATGTTAATGTGGTGCAATCCTAAGCATGTCATCTAGGGTGCAAAATGGACAATGCAATGCAAGAATATTGTTGGGTGGACATACAAGCATGCAAAGCAAAGTAGGAATGGACTTACACATGAATTGGACAACTCTAAAAGGCCCAAGAACAGTGGCCAAAATGCTAAGGATGGAGTCTAAACACACATGTACACATGCACACATTAAGACACCAATACTTAGGCATAACAAACAACATTCAAGCACACTTGAAATGAGCTAAACGTGGACTACTAGCATGCAACTTAGGCTCCGAAAATCATACTAAACATGGTGCCAAGTCATGCAACAAAGCAAGCCAAATATGCAATAAATGGCCCAAGGCTTTAAGGCAAGCCAAGGGGCTCGAACTAAGGTCAAACCCACTAAACCTCACAAGGCCAAGAGGGCTCAAAACAGGTCACATGCAGACCTAAACAAGACTAGGGGCACACCTAGATAGCATCTAAAAGGCTCAAAATCAAGGGCATGCACACATGCACTTTCAAAGGGATGTGCAACACATGTAATCAAAGCATTAAAGATGCATGCTAGGCAATCAAACAAGCATGTATGAGGGACTGAAATAGCATGGAAGATGGTCCCAACCATCAAAAACAAAGCTAGAATAGCATACCACATATTCATGCCTTTGAGGCCAACAAGCCAAATACAAAGAGGCTACCAAATACACGCCAAGATTGGCCAAAATAGCTATGGACAGAGCTGAATCATGGCAAAATAAGCTTACAAGCTTCACAAATCTAAGCCTAAAACATGCTAGAAAATAGGGCAAACAACCTAGTCATGTTAAGGCATAAAAGAGGCATTACAAGGCAACTACACTAGGCATGTATAGGAGACCAAAACCAACTTAGAGGCATGTTATACCATGGCAATATAAGCATAGTAAACAACCAAGACATGCTCAATACACAAACAAACATGGAGCTCTCTCAAAGAGCAAAATTTGTCCTTTTCAAGGACATCAAGGAGAGGGGGTGGCCCTCTCCTTCTTGAGACTTCAAGGCATGCTCTTCACCACTGAAATCCCTCAAGATTTCAGTGGTGAAGAGATCCTATCACCAAAATCTCGGATCTCTCCAAAATAGCCCAAAAATGGGGCCTTTTCAAGGCCTAAAGGGGGTCAAACTTCCCCAAACCTCACAACACTCTTAATGAATAATAAAGAGGACTTAAAAACAGAGATTTTATGTGTTAATCACTAAGCACAAAAACTGTTCTAAACAAGGTAAAAATGAGGTGCAAAAATGGGGAATAAAGTGTAAACTTCTCACCCTTGTTGACTATCTTCACATGAGTTGATGTTGTTGCCTCCTTGAGCTCAAAAACCACCAAAAACTCCAAGAACAACCTGCTGGAGCCTCAGTTCCAAGAAGAAAGGTGGGACACTAGGTGCTTTAGTGCAATAGTATGGCACAAAACACCTAGTTTAACAAGAGAATGATAGATATAGGATAGATATATATGTTTCTAACCTAAACCAGAGCTCCAACTCTCTAACAATGGCTGAACTCTCTCAAGATTTTCTAACCTTGAGCCAAGAGGAAGAGCCTTCCCTCTTATAGGCCACAAGCTTACAAGCTTGGCCCCTAAGCAAGCTCATTCCTCCATACACGTGTATGGAGGAGAAACAAGTTGCATACAGCTGTGAGAAAATATCTCACACAGCAAGTGCACAGTGGTCGGCAGGGCAAAATGGTCATTTCGCCCAAAACAGTGCCGACCGGCACAAACAAGTGCCGACCGGCACAATATAGTGCCGGTGACAACTACAGCCAGCCGGTGGCCTCTAGCCCCAGCCGGTGGTGTGTGGGGATGCCTCAGAAGGCATTCCCTGCCCCTCAAAGGCAAAACACAAGTGTTTGGTGCAAAACCAAACACAAACGGTCGAGTTCGGAGGTCCTGAGGCACGGCGCGCGAGCCGAGAACTCCGGGAACTCCAAACGAACACACACCTGGATGATCACCGAGTGTTCAAACGGTGACGTCCAAGTCTTGAGGACGGTCAAAAATGGGGTGTCTACAGCTGCACGCGTAAGGAAAGAAGGGATGAGGTGAACACCGGGACTTGCCCACGTGTTTCTAAAGTGTAGTGTCCTAACGCGTTGCACGTGAGAGGAGAAAAGGATGGGTGCAAACACCGGAGGGTGGTATAAACATCGGAGCACGTCCCAATGTTTCTAACCAAAACAAGGTGGTATAAGCATCGGAACACGTTTCAAACACTTCTAACCGGGGAGTGGTATAAACATCGGGCACACATCCCAATGTTTCTAACCAAAACAAGGTGGTATAAGCGTCAAAACAAGTTCCAAATGCTTCTAACCGGGGGGTGGTATAAACATCGGGCACACGTCTCAATGTTTCTAACCAAAACAAGGTGGTATAAGTGTCGGAACACGTTCCAAACACTTCTAATCGGGGGGTGGTATAAAGATTGGGCACACGTCCCAATGTTTCTAACCAAAACAAGGTGGTATAAGCGTTGGGACACGTTCCAAACGCTTCTAACCGGGGGTTGGTATAAACCTCGGGCACACGTCCCAATGTTTCTAACCAAAACAAGGTGTTGGCGTAAACATCGGGCATACCCGAATGTTTCTAACCAACAAGGAGTCCAAGGGACAAGAATGATCTTACCCAGAATTCTCTGAATGAACCGTACATACAATATTATGCCTGCATAAGAAAGAAACTTAACAGGTACAATGTAATACAAATGCATGTTTCATGCGAGACGAATAACCATGACACAATATTAGATGTATGTTTTATACATAACATGCAAGAAACAAAATAGAAGCATATTCTATGTGGTGCGAGCAAAAGCATGTTCTATGCAAAAATAATCAACAATGCATATTCAATGCAACATGCATATTCTATGCAAACATGGTGATGTATGTTCTATGCAGCAATTCAAAACGCATGTTCCATGCAATGACAAAGAAATGCACATTCTATGCAACGACAAAAGCGTGTTTGATAAAGACAACTCAAAGGCAACTTCTGATTTACCTCTTGGAAGAGTTGCAATATGTTAAAAAGGATATACCTTGTTTATGTTGATGAGCGACGACCATCGCGCATTGGAAACGCAATTCTGAGCTTCCGCGAAGACATTCTGAATCAAACTATGCATAGCCCCTTACATTTCTTGGAATCCAAGGACACAAAACAGAGCTAGGGATGCAGAGGAGGCCTATGGAAACGTGCTGGCCACCAGGGGGAGCCGCCGGCCACCTGCCGACCACTGGTGTGCCCTGTCGGCCACCAGTGTACCACTGCCGGCCATCGATGTGCCACTGCCCGCCATTGATGGTAGATTTGGGCAATTTGGACTTTTCACTCTTGGGTCTTTAAGTACACAACTCCAAACTTCATTTCCCCACAAACCCTTGCACGAAAATCACTTCCTTCTCTCTCTCTAGGTGCTCATTTTCTCTAGATCCACGCTTTCTACGTGTTTTCCAACACCCTATACAAACTTTATTCGCTAAATCCTCCTATTTGTCTTCACTTTGAACTGATCAGAATTTGATTTCGACGTTTCTTTCCTCATTTCCACCATTCTAGGCTCATTCCCCTCGAGTTTCTCTCAAGGTTTGTGCACTTTTCCCGGCTTTGACTTTCTTTGACTTTTCCTCTCTCATAGGGTTGACTTTTTCTAAGTTTCACCATTTTCCTTCATTTTTCCTCATTTTTCCTCATTTTTGCACCTATTTTAGATGGCGGATGATGTTCCTCATGACGGGGCTCTGTAGACGTGCCCCGAGAACTCCCCGAGCTCCGCGCCTGCGAGGGCTCGAATTCCGTCTTGTTCTCTAGCTACTACAAGTTCGGACTCGTGTCATGGTTCTGAATATAATCTCACAATGTGCGATGTGAGACTGATAAATCACCAAAGAGTCCAAATCCAGCAAATCGTTTTGGAAAACTGATTTTTATAAAGAAGTGTCAAACATGGATTGCTTTGCTAGATACAGAGTCGCCACCTAAATATTTTATTTTGGGGGAATTTAGGAAACCTTGACTCGTGCCTAAGGTCACGTGTCCGTCATCACCAAAGTTTCCTCGGCTCGGGAACTTGGGTATGAGAAGGGAAGGTCATGCAATGGGCACCCCCGCTCGCCCGATCAAAGATCGGCCTGTACTAAGCATGATATTTTGTTTTTGAAAACACATGTGTTCTTATTCCGGTTATTAACCTAGAATTACTATGTGATGCGCACAACATACAAGTATAGACTAGATCGCCTAAATTGGAACAAAACATTGCATGTTCATTTTGTGAAAATGATTTGAAGTTTGCTACTCGCAAGTAGGCTAAATCGCGGATTTCAATGAATTGTTCCAATTCAAGCAATCCAACCTTCACCCACAGGCATTCAAGCAGTTAATCACATAAGCAGTTAGCCTCATGGCAAGCATGCTTTTATGGCAATCAATAACACACATGCAGTATGCTAAAGCGTAAACACTCACAGTGTACTCTGAGCCAAAACAGAGAACTAGTTAGAAATCATGTATGATCCTAGTTCATGTTAAGATGGCTAATGCAACACATGCAAAAATGCAACTAAGATAGGCTTAGCTATTCTAAGATGTCATGTGAAATACAACAATTGATACATGTATTCAAATAGGTATTGAAGTACAATGTAGTTAGTATGATGCACGAGCCCGATGCATACAATACAGATGAATGATGCACACATGCAAGCATAAGGTATGCTAATCGAAATATGCCCTAAAACTAACCATCGTAAGCAGTTAAGTAAAAGGGAGAAAGAAATGGGGATTGGAAGACATGCATCACACACATGCACGCTTATTACAACAGTTGGCCCTCTCGATGGAGAGTTTGAATAAAAAGCTAACTAGCTAATTTAAGCTAATTAAACTAATTATTACAAAACAAAACTAGCTAACTAACAAGCTAACTAATTAATTTATTACAAAACGAATTGAATAGTTAAACACATCAACTAATTAGGTACAAAACCAAAGCACAAACTAGCTAAGCAAATTAGCTAAGTAAAGCAGTAAAGCAATGTCTTCAGAGGGAGAAGAATGCATGCATGCCCGGTTGCCTCGTTCAGAAATCCGTTGCGATGTCCCAACTTGCCTCTGTTTGCAATTGTCCTCAGAACCTTGCACTAAGCTCCAGAAAGCTTTTAACACACCTTGGGGACCTGTGGGAGGGTGGCCGACCACCTAAGGGTGTCACCAGCCACTGGTCGACCACCTATCTTTGTTGCAGACTAGAAAAAGTGGTCGGCCAGCTAGTTTTTCTGGTTAGCTGACCAATTGTTGCTGCATTCCTTCAGTTTGCTGCAACAGAGAGCAAGAAAGGGCATGGCAATGTATTTGCAAGATATGTGTGCACAACCACCCTCCCTATCATTTCATAAGCTCAAGGGAGTGTGGTTCTCGACCCTCGGGCCACCAATCACGCATCTTAATGCATGATGGCCGAGAAGCCAAATTGCACAATTCAATATGAAATGAATGCACAAATAAACACATAAAGCCTAGAACTCTATCATGTATGATCAAGAGCGTCGGCGACCGAGAATTGAGGCATGTTTCATCACTTTGAGTATGAAACGTCTCTCGTTCCTCGTGTTTGGACTAACACCTATTGCAAACAAAATGCAACAAATAACATGGCATACACAACGCAATGCAACATCAAGCATGCACACATGCAATGCGACTCAAGCATGCAAACATGCAATACAATAAAACAAGCATGCAAACAACATGCGAGGGACAAGCATACAAACATGCAATGCAATGTAACATAGCATACTGAACGTTAATGGCATGCACAATGCAAGGCAACATAAGCATACACAATGCAATGTGACAACCTGGCATAACATGCTCGATGGACTTAAACCAAAATGGGCAGACCTCAGCCATGCCCAAATCAGTGGCCATAATGATGAAATAAAAGGCATGAAATGCAAAACAAAGCATGCACATGCAATGGCCCATTGACTAGGCATAAGAGCACAACTCTCAAGAGTGCTCAACAAGTGATAAACATGGAAGTGTAGCAACACTATGAGCTCTGAAATATGGTAAGAAATGATGCCAAATCATTCAAACAATACAAGTATAGCATACTAGGGTCCTTAAAGCATAAGGCTAGTAAAGAGGATTACAAGGGGTCATGCAATACATGGCACAAATGCATGAACTAATCATGGACAGAGCTCAAATAGGTCTAAACAAAGACCAAAATGTGCTGAGATGAGGGTTCAAATGTCTAGGCAAGATGGCATACATGCTAGGCCTAAACAAGGCAACAATGCACAACTCCTAAACCACAATTAAAGAATGTATGAGAATATGACAATGCTACATGCTCTGAAATCAAGTTTTAAATGATGCCAAATCATCCAAATAGCTCAAAGATAACATGCATGAGGCATCAAAACATAAGGCTAGCAAGGCCAATTGCACTACAACTATGCAATTCATGAGGCATATGGTCAAGGCAACCCAAAATAGCCTTAGAACATGTCAAAATGAGTCTAAAACATGTATGGAAGGAAGCCAAAACAAGCTAGCATGAAGGGCATAAGGCATGGAATATGTAAGGCAAATAAGGTGGATTACACTACACCTACCAAGATCAAGCATGAGATGACTTAACCAAAAAAAATCAGAGTTATATCATGGCAAGATAACCCCAAAAACACATCGAAATGATTGCTCGCAAGCTTAGGCATGAAGGCATACGTAATGGTTCATGTTAAAGGCATAAAGGGCAAACCCTCCAACGCATTGAATAAGTGACAAATGTGAGTGCATGAACATGAAAGATGAACTAAAATCACATAAAAAATGATGCCAAATCATTCAAATAGGCCAAGCAATGCATGCTAGTGGACTTGGTACACAAAGCTAACAAGCTAGAATGCATTATAGCTATACAAAGCATGGCATGCATGAACAAAACAACACAAATTAGAACTTAAGCATGCTAAAACATGGACAAAAGCTTCTTAGAGTTAAGCCAGAAGCATGCTAGAATGGCATGTTAAAGCATGGTACACATTAGGCTAGTTCATGGAATTGAACTACAAGTGCATGAAGCATGCAAGGACCAACCAAACCAAACCTTAACAGAGGCATGACATGGAAAAAAATCACCAAAAACATACTGAAATGGAGTCAACATAAGCTAGAAAGACATGCTACTTCATGAAGCATACAAGACTAGCTTATGAAATTTACACTACAAATGTATAAGGCATGGAAGAGCCAACCAAACCAACCTAAAACAGATCTAAGGCATGTTAAAACAACACCAAAAACCTACTGAGATGGCCACAAAACAAGCTAGAAAGACATGCTCAAACATGAGGCACACAAAGCTAGTTTGTAAGATTTACACTACAAGTGTATAAGGCATGCATGGAATGACCAAACCAAGTCAAAATAGATTTGAGGCATGCTGAAAGAACCCCAAATACATGCTAAGAACAAGCCAACACAAGCCTAATAAACATGCTCAAACATGAGGTATTCAAAGCAAGCATACAAAACACAAGGAGAGGGGATGACCCTCTCCTAATTGGGACCCCAAAATCACCTTTCCACTACTGAAAATCCTCTGGATTTCAATGGTAGGAAGGTCATGCAAAGGCTAGAACAAGAGCCTAAAGGGATGGCTCAAAGCAAGGCCTAACAAGGCCTAAGAGGGGGTAGACCACCCCCAACAAAAAAAAGACCTTAAACAAACATTTTAAGCATGCAAAAACAAAACTTTTTGTAGTTAAGAGTTAAGCTTAAATCAGCATGCAAATAGGGCTAAAAGCTTAAGTAAAACAAGGGGTTTAAGGGGTTAAAGGCTCACCCTTGTAGAACCTCTTCAAGACTACCACTCTAGCAGCTTTCTTGGATCAAATCTAGTCCAAAAGCACCAAAAACAACCTCAAGAAGCCTCAGCAACAAAAGGATGGTGTTTTAGTGTGTGTTTGTGTGTTAAAGTGTGATAAATATGCACTTTTGAACACAAATATGAGGAGAAAGAGCAAGATAGATACAAAGAAGTATATGTATAACTCAAGCACTCCAAAACTAAACCTGGAGGAGGGAGGAGGAGGTTCTCTCTTATAGAGAACCAAACTCAAGCTTGTTGGACAAGCTTAGGGTCCAAGGCCATCCCTTCATACACATGTATGGAGGATGGCTTTAGTGCCTTCCAGCTGTGCCAGCTGGATGAAAATATCTCCAAAAAGGTGACAAAAAGCAGCCGACCACTTGAAGTGGTCAGCCAGCTACTTGAAGTGGTTGGCCGACCACCACAAGTGGTCTCCCAAGAAGAAAACTAGTTGGCCATGGTGGGAGAGAGTCTAGAGCATGAAAACAATGCAGTGGTGTGGTGGCCGACCAGAAAAGGTGGCCCAAAGACCAAGAAAACCAGTTGGCTGACTAGAAAATGGCTGACGGGGAGGAAAGTGGTCTCCAAGGGGAAGAACTGGTCTCCCACCCTTGTACCACCTTCCAAACAAGGAAAACAAGGTTTGTACCAAAAACAAACCAAAACGGATGCAAGACAAAAGTTCGGGAGGCAAGGCATGCGGTCGAAAGCCTCGAAAACTAGTCTACGGGCATCAAAAGTGGTCTACGACCCCAAAAATGGTCTCCCAGACCACAGTGTCCCACTAGGAAGAGGCAACAAGGTGTGGTTTAAAAACCACGCCAAACGGGGAACGTTAAGTGGTCCCGAGACAAGGCGCGCAGCCGAAGGCTCCAAAAATCGAAAACTAGTCTCCAAGCGGGAAAAGTGGTCTACGACCACAAAGAGGTGGTCTACAAGACCTTTCCCTCCCTCTAGGGAAGAGAAACAAGGCTTGGTCCAAAAACCAAGCCGAAACACAAAGAGTTCAGAGGCCCGGAGGCAAGGCTCACGGCCAAAACTCTGGAAACTCGAAACAAGCACAACATACACTATCACCGAGCGCTCAATCGATGACGTCTGAGTCTTAAGGTCGGTCAAAAATTGGGTGTCTATAGGCTCTCCTCGAGCTTCCTCCAGTAGATTTCGAGGTAGACTTTGAGGCCGAGCCAGAGTTATTACCACTGAGCATACGCCCCTTCGATCTAGCGAGGTACCATCCTCAGACTCACATAGTACCCACTGCAGGAGGCATCAAATCCTTTATTGACTTTGCTGAGGACGCGCCAAATGATCTCCTATTGAGAGAGCCAGTATCTCATCTATCGGCCATTGCCGTAGAGGTACAAAAACTGTTTTTCTGTAGTACTACCTTTAATTGTTTACATTTCTTACACTGTTTTGATCTGATTTAATTGACTGCCTTGATCCAACTGTACTATCATCACTGCTTTGTATTCAACTGTACTTTCATTGCCTGATTTGATTGCATCTCATGCATTATCACCGGACAGATCCCTCTCCTTCAAAGGCTATGGCACGACGACCGCTCAAGATTGGTACGGTGATCTCCCAGTTGGGGTTCGCGACATTATTGATGAGACAGGCTTCGATATCTTCTGCTCCAGCCTAACTCGGGTCATAGCGAGCCGTCATCTCTCTTAGGGGCTCTAGTGGAGAGGTGGTGGGATACCACCAACTCCTTCTACTTTTCCATGACGGGGGAGATGATGATGACCGCTTACGACTTTGCCATGATCACTAGCTTAGGTGTAAGGGGTGATCCGATTCCTTTCGACCTTGATATGGGGGAGTGGGAGGCAGCATAGGTCGCGCTGCTAGGGGCACACCCACCGACACTATGGGCAAGCATGGTCCGGTACAGCTGGTTTGAGGAGCAATCCAGGGGGACTGAGCCCGAGACGGTCGAGGCGACAGAACAGTATGCTAGAGGCTTCCTCATGTTCCTTTTCGGTACCACCTTGTTTTCGAACAGGTGGAATACCGTGGGCTTGTATTTGCTGGGCGCCTTGGTAGTGCTCCATCGAGTTCAGTTCTATGATTGGGGCGGAGCCGGCCTCACCACTTTGTATGGATACATGAGCTCGACTTACCACCTGAGTGAGAGCTTGATTGGAGGCCACTGGCAGGCTTCGGAGGTACACAGCTTAGTTTTCCCCTTTCGCTTTACATTTTCTTCTTAGCATTTCTCGCTTTACATTTGTTCAACACATGTACTTTCTACTTTGCATTTTCTGTACTTATGCACTATATGCTTTTTACTTTGCATTTTTTTACATTTGTTCATGCTATATTGATTGCATATCATCACACTTTCCCTGCAGCTCTGGGTGTAAGCATACTTCCTGGCTTTTGCTCCAGAGCCTATAGAGGAGGTTCCAGTGACAGTCCCGTTTTCTCGGGTATATGACGACTTGCTCTGCCGTTGGACCTGGGAAAACTTTATGTTTTTCCGCTAGTATTTTGATGTGGTCACGGCGCATGAGGTAACCCAAAACAAAGCCATCTTACTTTTCAACCATTTGAATCCACACATTAACAATTAACAGCGACTAATCATCTGTTCATTTCCATTTCAGATCACATGGTAGCCCTGGGCAGAGATATTGTCAAGGCTTCGAGCCCAGTGTGATACAGCTCAGGTCGTCACCCGCCATCATATTCTTCTCGAGGGCCCGATTTGCCGCACCTGGTTCTTAAGCGAGCACTTCGTGTGCCAGATTTTGGGCTTGCCTGCCCTATTCATACTGATAGCGCCTTCAGTGTCCATGAGAGTGACACACAGACTGTCTGCTGAAGAGGTGATCCAGTTCATAGTAGGGCTGGAGGCAGATTACTACTATGTAGAGGGTGATTATGCGACCTTCATCCAGACACACCTGATGCCGCCTCTAACTGGGATTCGTGGGGGCGTGGAAGTGAGAGCTCATGCCATGAGGGTGACACGCAGAGCGAGTCGGGCGAGCACAGCCCGTGGCAGAGGGATTTCCTAGGCAGAATGGAGGGCTCGTTGGCTAGAGCTTCCGACCGAGCTGACAGGTTGGCGGTACTCTGGAGTGGCTTACAAGATTCCGATTGAGCCTCCGTTGCCAGGCCACAGATATGTCAGAGTGCCTGATGCGCCTCCAGTATGCACTTCAGTTTTCATTTCATTTTATATTCTTGCTTAGATACTCAGACATTCATTCATTCCAGATACTGATTATTTCAAATCACATTTGCAGCCCTCCATAGAGTACGTTGAGGGGTTACTCGAGATGTTGACCTTATTCGGGGGCATGATCTTGAAGAGGGAGTCGATACTCGGCTTCCATGGCATTGAGGTAAAACTTTTCAATTTTCTTGTATTTCGGTCATCAAATCTATGCTGATATACTGAAACTGGCATTTCAACTGAACACTTCTTCACCCTGCACTGATACACTGCATGTATAGATCACATCTGACACGCTGCATTCTCACATTGCTTTCATACCTTGCATGTACCTATTCTGCACACCACTTAGTCATTATTTATTATTATTATGGTTATTATTATCTTATTTTATTTTTGACTTTATTAATTGTGTGGTCACATGAGAGTTAATGTAATATTTAATGGATTTAATGTTGTAATTATTATTTGTGTGGGTTACATGACAATTTATTGTGATACTTAATGAATTTAATGTGGTGATTAATTAATTTAATGTGTTATTTAATTATATATAATTAATCCAAATCTTTAAATATTTATATTTGTTATATATATAAAAAAAAAGGTGTTATATATATATATATATATAATCTTATATTTATATATATTATAATCATGTGTATTATATTATATAATATTATATAATAATCATATTAGATTAGAATAGGAAATTAGGTTATTATTTTATATATATATATATATATAATATGATATGTAATCAATTAGGTTTAGGAGTTGGTAATAGAAAAGTGAATCTAGGAGAGGCTGCCGTAAGTCAGTGCTGAGAGAGAGAGAGAGAGAGAGAGAGAGAGAGAGAGAGAGAGAGAGAGAGAGAGAGATAGATTAATCAAAAGTCAAGGTTTTCTGGGTGATGAATTTCTGAGAGAGAAGAGAGATAGAGGGGAGAAAAGAAAAAGAAAAAGAAAAGAAAAGTAAAGAAAAAAGAAAGGGTTTTGGGTTTATTTTGGTGGTTCAATTAATCTTCTTGGTCTTGTTTCAATCTTCAAAAATAATTGTGAGTACAAACCCTATTTTCCTTGATTATGTTTGATTCGTTAGTTTATTTATTTATTTTATTAGGTTGATGTGATTTGATATTTTTGTATGTGGATGTAGAGGATGAATTAACTTAATTATATTGCTTAGTGTCTACGAGATGTTTAGGGTTTTTAGATGTGAGATTAATTTTATTTAATTTGATTAGTGGAACGTGTAAAATTTAGGGTTCTCAGATGATTGATTTATTTTAATTAATTTGATTAGTGATATATATAAGGTTTAGGGTGTTTAAATGATTATTAATTTTATTATTTTTTTTAGATGATTGATTAATTTAATTGTTTTGATTAGTGTATATGCGATATTTAGAGTTCTTAGATGATTAATTTATTTTAATTACTTTGATTAGTGGTACGTGAAAGGTTTAGGGTTCTTAGAGGTTTGATTAATCTTAATTAATTTGATTAGTGATATGTGCAAGGTTTAGGGTTCTTAGATGAGTGATTAATTTTAATTAATTTGGTTAGTGGTACGTGTAAGGTGTAAGATTTTTAGATAATTAATTGATCGTAATTATTTTGATTAATTGGGTATGTAAGGTTTGGAATTTTTAGATGATTAATTAATTTTAATTATGTCGATTAGACGTATATGTAAGGTTTAAGATTTTTAGATGATTAATTGATTGTAGTAATTTTAATTAGTTGGGTATGTAAGGTTTGGGATTTTTAGATGATTGATTAATTTTAATTATGTTGATTAGATGTATAGGTAAGGTTTAAGATTTTTTAGATAATTAATTGTTCGTAATTATTTTGATTAGTTGGGTAAGTAAGGTTTGGGATTTTTAGATGATTGATTAATTTTAATTATATTGATTAGATGTATAGGTAAGGTTTAAGATTTTTAAATAATTAATTGATCGTAATTATTTTGATTAGTTGGGTATGTAAGGTGTAGAATTTTTAGATGATTGACTAATTTTTAAATTATTTTGATTAGACGTGTATGTAAGGTTTAGAGTTTTTGGATGATTGTTTGATTTTAATTATTTGAATTAGTTGAGTATGTAAGGTTTAGGGTTTTATTTTGGGTGACTTTATTAATTCTTTGAGTGATTCTTTGATCTTCAAAAATAATTTTAAGTACAAAACCCACTTCCCTTGATTTATGTTTAATTCGTTGTATTTATTTTTATTTGTTTGATGTTAGTTTGATTTTGTTTTTACATAAAGATGATAGATTAATTTTAATTATTTTGATTAGTTGTGGATATAAGATTTAGGGTTATAGATGATATATTGATTTTAATTATTTTGACTAGTAGTGTATGTAAAGTTTAGGGTTCTTAGATAAGTGATTGATTTTAATTACTTTGATTAGTTGTGTAGGTAAAGTTTAGGATTTTTAGATGATTAATTAATTTTAATTATTTTTATTAGTTGTGTACGTAAGATTTAGGATTTTTAGATGATTAATTGATTTTAATTATTTTGATTAGTTATATATGTAAAGTTTAGGATATTTAGATGATTGATTGATTTTAATTATTTTAATTAGTTGTGTATGCAAGGTTTATGTTTTTTTTTATGTATTTATTTTATGGATTTAATCACACTCATAATTATATGAAATTGGAATAAACTTAGAATCCATAGATATTGGTTAGAGGATGGATTGGTTTGTTGTTGGTATTTATTTATTTGATGTTGGTTTGATTTTGTATTTGCATGTAGATGATGGATTGATTTCATTATTTGGTTAGATGTATATGTAATGTTTATGGTTTTTATATGTATTCATTTTATGATTATAATCACACTTCCCGAATATATGAAACTAAAATTAATTAGAACCCGTAGATAAATTCCTTATACTCCACCATGACTCCATGGATTGTTATTTTATTTGAGTGATGGTGAGAAAGAGTGTATAAAAAAAAAGGTGAGGATTATGAGAGTTGTTTGATGCCTTATGCCCGGCATTGTTATATTTGTCTCATGATGTCGATGAGATGTTTATATATATTGTTGCCTCGTTCTCATGAGTAGACGAGTGCTTTGATTTGCGCGCGTACGTATATGCTAACCATCCGGGGAGTGTGAGTCAAACTCGAGGACGATATCCCCGTGCAAGTTTGGCTTCGGAGTGGGTTAGGTATACGGGAGGCACATGGGATATATGTGTAGGCCAGAAGAGGAGGGCCGAAGTGGTGGAGTCAAGGTACAAAGAATTAATTATGAACTTGTATGTTAGTTCGAATTGTCTTAATTGAGTTAAGGTACAAAGTAGTAATTATGAACTTATATGTATAGTTCGAATTATATTGATGGAGTTAAGGTACAAAAATTGAATTATGAGTTTATTGATTT
This sequence comes from Camellia oleifera, assembly GCA_022316695.1. Lineage (NCBI taxonomy): Eukaryota > Viridiplantae > Streptophyta > Magnoliopsida > Ericales > Theaceae > Camellia > Camellia oleifera. The sequence goes on from CM039319.1 coordinate 38,354,234, forward strand.
GTACATCTTGAAAAATAGTAATCGGCCTCAATAAATTATGAAATTTGAGTAGAGGCATGTATACGTGATTTTGGACAACTTTTGTGTTGTAGCTTTTTATTAAAAGATAGATTAGAACTTATAATCGGATGACCTTGGTTATTGTCGGTTTGATTCATTTTGGTAATGCAGATTTTATAAGCTGTTTTAACCCACGAAACGAGCTCATTTTTATTGGCTTTCGCGTAAACTGAAGTAAAACATTATTCTGCACACTTTTTCATGTTTTGAACTTTTTCGAAAAAAATCATCTTAGGGCAGTTTTTGTTCATTTTCAGTTTCAGATTTTTCGATTGAATTCCGCCTAGAATTTTAGATCAAGTTTTCCTCTTAACCTGTTCAGTTTCTGTCAAATTCGTTTGCTTAGTCTTTTATAAAATTTGATTCTGTACAACTTTCGTTCTTTAAGCTTTCGTCAATTCGAATTATTTAAGCATGAAACGGTACATTTTTATACTTCTTCAGTAAGTTACTTATGATTAATTTATACTAACATTATTTTGTTTTGCAGGATGGTGGGTCTTACTAACTTTTTATGCAGGGCTGACCCACCATATTTCTATTTCTATTTCTATTTTTTTTTATTTTATAATCAATTTATATTTCGTTGTGTACGGACAAGAAACTAAATGCCACCGTATCTCGAGAAACTACCCATTCGTCTCGGTGCGGTTGGAACTACTTGTCTTGTCTAGTAATAAGAATTTCATGTATTTTTGTTTGTGTATGGTGGACACGTAGGTGTTGATTTTTGTACTCATACCAGTATATCTGTATACTGACCCGTTTTGTCTCTTGGCAACTCGGGTGCGTTCTGTTTGAGCACAGCTGAGCTTCCTTTGCAGGATTAGTAGAGGCTTTGGTGGTGACAAGAAATAACTATGATCGTAGGACATGTCGATTGGACTTCTTTTGTTTTCTCATGTTTATGATTGTTAGTAGTTTATGTATTTTTATTTTCTTTTATGACCTTAGTATTTTGAAAATTTGGCATGGGTTGTAACCTTACATTATTTAAGTTGTTTTGAAGTATTTATTGTTACTTTAATGAAGTATTTATTGTTACTTTAATGTTGGAGGTACTGGTTAGTTATAGAATTATGGTGAATGGTTTAGTTTGTGTTTAGTTTTTTGTTTCACCCCTAGGATTTGGATGATGGAATATTGATTGGGGTTTAATCCTAAGTTAATATTTAATTGTCCAAATTTTGGGGCGTGACAGTTTGGTATCAGAGCACTAGGTTACCCTAGACTAGTGAGAGTTTAGGTGATCCTCGGATTGTGGAAATATGGGTTAGCTGGTTTAGTTTGGTGAGGAGTTTATTCTAAATTTTTTTAACGAATTCTTCTTGTGTGTTTAACTTGAAGGTGATGGTTGGAAGATATCTTTAATCTTTTTCACGAACCTATTAGAGTACTTTTTGATACCGGTACCTCTCATCCTTTCATATCTAGGCAGTTTGTATAAAGAGAACACCTTGTAACTACCTCCTTGTCTAGACCTATTCATGTTGAGACCCTTTAGGAGGGGCAGTTACTCTTTATGAGATGTGTAAAAATTTTGAGATTGACTTTGCAGGTAGAGTCTTATTTGCGGACCTAATAGTGTTAGGGTTTGAGGGGTTTGTAGTTATTTTGGGTATGGATTGGCTGCGGAAGCATTTTGTGACTCTAGATTGTGCTGGAAAGATCGGTGAATGTAGATATTCCCGGTATGCCACGACTTACTCACACTTATAGCGATGGAGGAGAGTCAGTGATGACGAGTTTTCTATGCTCGGTTGAAATCCCTAAGTAGGATATTAGTGAGGTAGATGTGGTACGTGAGTTTGAAGATGTATTTCAGGAGATACATAGACCTCCACCTCGATGGGTAGTAGAATTTCACATTGATTTAGTGTCAGGAACTGCACCCGGAGCTTTTTGTTAGTACTCTTTCCTATCGAATCTCGGGACGAGATTCTTTTGAGGTGTGTATATTGTAGCGACCCTAATTTTCTTTAGTCATTATTTATTATTATTATGGTTATTATTATCTTATTTTATTTTTGACTTTATTAATTGTGTGATCACATGAGAGTTAATGTAATATTTAATAGATTTAATGTTGTAATTATTAATTGTGTGGGTTACATGAGAATTTATTGTGATACTTAATGAATTTAATGTGGTGATTAATTAATTTAATGTGTTATTTAATTATTATAATTAATCCAAATCTTTAAATATTTATGTTTGTTATATATATAAAAAAAAGGTGTTATATATATCTAATTTATATAATTTATAATGTGTATTATATTTATATATTATATAATAATCATATTAGATTAGAATAGGAAATTAGATTATTTTTATATATAATAATATGATATGTAATCAATTAGGTTTAGGAGTTGGTAATAGAAAAGTGAATCCAGGGGAGGCTGCCGTGAGTCAGTGCTGAGAGAGAGAGAGAGAGAGAGAGAGAGAGAGAGAAGATTAATCAAAAGTCAAGGTTTTCTGGGTGATGAATTTCTGAGAGAGAAGAGAGATAGAGGGGAGAAAAGAAAAAGAAAAAGAAAAGAAAAGTAAAGAAAAAAGAAAGGGTTTTGGGTTTATTTTGGTGGTTCAATTAATCTTTTTGGTTTTGTTTCAATCTTCAAAAATAATTGTGAGTACAAGTCCTATTTTCCTTGATTATGTTTGATTCGTTAGTATATTTATTCATTTATTTATTTATTTTATTAGGTTGATGTGATTTGATATTTTTGTATGTGGATGTAGAGGATGAATTAACTTAGTTATTTTGATTAGTGTCTATGAGATGTTTAGGGTTTTTAGATGTGAGATTAATTTTATTTAATTTGATTAGTGGAACATGTAAAATTTAGGGTTCTCAGATGATTGATTTATTTTAATTAATTTGATTAGTGATATATATAAGGTTTAGGGTGTTTAAATGATTATTGATTTTATTATTTTTTTTCTAGATGATTGATTAATTTAATTATTTTGATTAGTGTATATGCGATATTTAGAGTTCTTAGATGATTAATTTATTTTAATTACTTTGATTAGTGGTACGTGAAAGGTTTAGGGTTCTTAGAGGTTTGATTAATCTTAATTAATTTGATTAGTGATATGTGCAAGGTTTAGGGTTCTTAGATGAGTGATTAATTTTAATTAATTTGGTTAGTGGTACGTGTAAGGTGTAAGATTTTTAGATAATTAATTGATCGTAATTATTTTGATTAATTGGGTATGTAAGGTTTGGAATTTTTAGATGATTGATTAATTTTAATTATGTTGATTAGACGTATATGTATGGTTTAATTTTTAGATGATTAATTGATTGTAGTAATTTTAATTAGTTGGGTATGTAAGGTTTGGGATTTTTAGATGATTGATTAATTTTAATTATGTTGATTAGATGTATAGGTAAGGTTTAAGATTTTTTAGATAATTAATTGTTCGTAATTATTTTGATTAGTTGGGTATATAAGGTTTCAGATTTTTAGATGATTGATTAATTTTAATTATATTGATTAGATGTATAAGTAAGGTTTAAGATTTTTAGATAATTAATTGATCGTAATTATTTTGATTAGTTGGGTATGTAAGGTTTAAAATTTTTAGATGATTGACTAATTTTTAAATTATTTTGATTAGACGTGTATGTAAGGTTTAGAGTTTTTGGATGATTGTTTGATTTTAATTATTTGAATTAGTTGAGTATGTAAGGTTTAGGGTTTTATTTTGGGTGACTTTATTAATTCTTTGAGTGATTCTTTGATCTTCAAAAATAATTTGAAGTACAAAACCCACTTCCCTTGATTTATGTTAAATTCGTTGCATTTATTTTTATTTGTTTGATGTTAGTTTGATTTTGTTTTTACATAAAGATGATTGATTAATTTTAATTATGTTCATTAGTTGTGGATATAAGATTTAGGGTTATAGATAATAGATTGATTTTAATTATTTTGACTAGTAGTGTATGTAAAGTTTAGGGTTCTTAGATAAGTGATTGATTTTAATTATTTTGATTAGTTGTGTAGGTAAAGTTTAGGATTTTTAGATGATTAATTAATTTTAATTATTTTTATTAGTTGTGTATGTAAGATTTAGGATTTTTAGATGATTAATTGATTTTAATTATTTTGATTAGTTGTATACGTAAAGTTTAGGATTTTTAGAAGATTGATTGATTTCACTTATTTTAATTAGTTGTGCATGCAAGGTTTATTTTTTTTTATGTATTTATTTTATGGATTTAATCACCCTCATAATTATATGAAATTGGAATAAACTTAGAATCCATAGATATTGGTTAGAGGATGGATTGGTTTGTTGTTGGTTTTTATTTATTTGATGTTGGTTTGATTTTGTATTTGCATGTAGATGATGGATTGATTTCATTATTTGGTTAGATGTATATGTAATGTTTATGGTTTTTATACGTATTCATTTTATGATTATAATCACACTCCCGAATATATGAAACTAAAATTAATTAGAACTCGTAGATAAATTCCTTATACTCCACCATGACTCCATGGATTGTTATTTTATTTGAGTGATGGTGAGAAAGAGTGTATAAAAAAAAGGTGAGGATTATGAGAGTTGTTTGATGCCTTATGCCCGGCATTGTTATATTTGTCTCATGATGTTGATGAGATGTTTATATATATTGTTGCCTCGATCTCATGAGTAGACGAGTGCTTTGATTTGCGCGCGTACGTATATGCTAACCATCCGGGGAGTGTGAGTCAAACTCAGGACGATATCCCCGTGCAAGTTTGGCTTCGGAGTGGGTTAGGTATACGGGAGGCACATGGGATATATGTGTAGGCCAGAAGGGGAGGGCCGAAGTGGTGGAGTCAAGGTACAAAGAATTAATTATGAACTTGTATGTTAGTTCGAATTTTCTTATTTGAGTGAAGGTACAAAGTAGTAATTATGAACTTATATGTATAGTTCGAATTATATTGATGGAGTTAAGGTACAAAAATTGAATTATGAGTTTATTGATTTGTACATCTTGAAAAATAGTAATCGGCCTCAATAAATTATAAAATTTGAGTAGAGGTATGTATACGTGATTTTGGACAACTTTTGCATTGTAGCTTTTTATTAAAAGATATATTAGAACTTATAATCGGATGACCTTGGTTATTGTCGGTTTGATTCATTTTGGTAATGCAGATTTTATAGGCTGTTTTAACCCACGAAACGAGCTCATTTTTATTGCTTTCGCGTAAACTGAAGTAAAACATTATTCTGCACATTTTTCGTGTTTTTAACTTTTTCGAAAAAAATCATCTTAGGGCAGTTTTTGTTCATTTTCAGTTGCAGATTTTTCGATTGAATTCCGTCTAGAATTTTAGATCAAGTTTTCCTCTTAACCTGTTCAGTTTCTGTCAAATTCGTTCGTGATTGATTCTGTACAACTTTCGTTCTTTAAGCTTTCGTCAATTCGAATTATTTAAGTATGAAACGGTACATTTTTATACTTCTTCAGTAAGTTACTTATGATTAATTTATACTAACATTATTTTCTTTTGCAGGATGGTGGGTCTTACTAACTTTTTATGCAGGGCTGACCCACCATATTTCTATTTCTATTTCTATTTTTGTTTATTTTATAATCAATTTATATTTCGTTGTGTACAGACAAGAAACTAAATGCCACCGTATCTCGAGAAACTACCCATTCGTCTCGGTGCGGTTGGAACTACTTGTTTTGTCTTGTAATAAGAATTTAATGTATTTTTGTTTGTGTCTGGTGGACACGTAGGTGTTGATTCTTGTACTCATACCAGTATATCTGTATACTGACCCGTTTTGTCTCTTGGCAACTCGGGTGCATTCTGTTTGAGCGCAGCTGAGCTTCCTTTGCAGGATTAGTAGAGGCTTTGGTGGTGACAAGAAATAACTATGATCGTAGGACATGTCGATTGGACTTCTTTTGTTTTCTCATGTTTATGATTGTTAGTAGTTTATGTATTTTTATTTTCTTTTATGACCTTAGTATTTTGAAAATTTGGCATGGGTTGTAACCTTACATTATTTAAGTTGTTTTGAAGTATTTATTGTTACTTTAATGTTGGAGGTACTGGTTAGTTATAGAATTATGGTGAATGGTTTAGTTTGTGTTTAGTTTTTTTTGTTTCACCCATAGGATTTGGATGATGGAATATTGATTGGGGTTTAATCCTAAGTTAATATTTAATTGTCCAAATTTTGGGACGTGACACTCCAACCCAAGCTCATGCAGAAAATGATCGTCTTACCCTTCCCCACCTTTGCTAATTTACACGAGATTGGGGTACAGATTGTGGATGCCACGAAGCAAGGTCTGATTGACCAAGAGAAGGAACAACCCAAGAGGGTATTCATCTACGGTTCGAATGCAGCTACCAGTAATAGTGCAACCGCCAGAACTTCTGATGTCAACATGGTCACCACCATGCCAAAAATAGCTACACCCTTTATCGGTGCGTCCGGAACCAGTTCACAAACAGCCAAATATCTACTCCAAGGCCAGAGGACTTTTACTCCACTGTACATGCCTCTTTCCAAAGCCTTGGGGGTTCTAATCAGGAAAGGGCATTTGAAGCCCCGAGAGCCGCGACCATTTCTGGACAAACTTTTTTCTTCCCATAACCCGGCCAAATATTGTGCTTTTTACTAGCAACACGGTCACGACACCGACTTCTGCTACAGACTGCGTCATGAGATTCAAGATCTCATTGGCAACAAGGTGATTGCACCTCTTAACAAGCCAAATGTCACCACCAACCCACTCCTACCACATAACCAAGCTCCACCACCCAAGTACATCAACCTGATCCAAACCGCGGCCATTCCGTATGATCCAAGCATATACATCACATCTTCCTACCTACCCAAGCGTGAAGTGTTCATTTTAGACAGCACAGACTTGTGCATGTTGAGCACCTCCCTAACCCAGCTCGAGCCAGTGGTGGTGACTGTCGAACACAGAGTCGAGGTAACCTTGGGGGAGAATGAGGGTGTTGGATCAGAACCGAGGAGATCTGGGAGCTTTACCGAGGAAGTATATAACCTGTGTGGTTATATTGTGTCAACAGATCAAGCTAAACTGAGGGTAGAGTTTCCAACTTGGGCGGAGATCAGTGTGGTTCGAGAGGATGGGCCTAGGCAGGGGTTAGATGACCTAGCAAAGCTAGAGGAAGATATCAGCAACCTTCAGTTCTTTGATGAATAGGACCCAAGGGATGTGAGCATCAACTAGTTTGACTTGAATGGATCAGCAGATACCACTAGGTGGCTCAGTGACGAGCCAGATGTTGTTAAGGAGCATCAGTCGGAACAGAGACTATCAGAAACGGGAACATCTGCAGTGGCCGGAATGGCCGAGAACTAGCAAGAATCTCCAGAGAGCACCGGTGCGAAGAATTTTGCCTGGGATTTGGGCAGTTTGTGCATGGCAGACACCAAACAGGAGGCTGCATTGAAGAAGTTTGAACAAGAGAGGATTGATAATGACAACAAGGCTAGAAAAGCCAAGGCACCTGAGGGCGCAGAATGTGCTGTGAGCACAAAAACAGTTTCAACGAAACCGGATGGCTGTTTGTCGGTTGCCGATGGCATGTGGCGAGAAAATGACGACTTGCGTCTGGCCCATACTGACGAAGACTGGGGTCAGAGCCAACCGGATGACACCTGGTATATTGAGGAGGTTGACCATATGACAAGGAGTGGGCGGTACTTCAAGCCCTCAAATTTGGACTAGCCAGAGGCATTCGGGAAAGATAAAGAAGCGGAGAGGCAGAAAGAAACACTGCTGGAGGAAGAAGCTGTGCTGAAACAGCTAAAGAAAATTCAAGCAGACATCTCCATCTGGAGACTGCTTATGGCCTCAAGGGTTCACAGACAAGTCGTCTTTACGGCCATGGATAGGGCCAAGCTTTCAATTGATACCACTCCTGAGCAGTTGGTAGGATTGGTGTGTCCGGGCGGGGCTACATCGGCCTTGACCTTCACAGACAAAGAACTATTGCCTGAGGGCTCTGATCATAACAAGCCGCTCTACATCTCTATAGAGTGTATGGAAAAGTGGATACCGGTGGTCCTGGTAGACACGGGGTCCGCAATCAATGTATGTTCGGCGAGGACGACGTATGCTATCGGGTTGAAGCCCGTGGAGTTCGTGCCTACAGCCCAGGTGATACAGGCCTATGATAACACTAGCCGGGAGGTGATGGGGACCATACAGATCAGGACTCAGGTTTTCCCGGGACAGCATGACATTAAGTTTCATGTCTTGGATGTTCCAGCCACCTTCAATCTATTCCTTGGACAGTCGTGGCTGCACCAGGTGAGGGCCGTTTCTTCCACTTTACACCAGATGCTGAAGTACCCCCACGGGAAGGGGGTGGCAATCATTTTTGGGAACTTATCCATACATCCGCCGCCAGAGGTTTCTATACCAGTTTTGGAGATTGAGCTTGGCACAGAGGATGTGTTTTTTTCGGGATTCACCTTGGCAGAAGCTCGGGTTGTACAAGATATACTGGCTATTGATGAGGGACTATACGTTAGTGCACAATTTGTTTACCTCATGAACAAGCTTCAACACATGCCCGAGATGGGATTAGGGCGAAGTGGCCGAAAGGGCGTCGCAGCATTGGCCGAAGTGCCACATAACCCATATACCTTTGGCTTAGGTTATCTGCCTACGAAAGAGGATTGGGCCAGGAAAGGAAGGGAGATGGCCGGAAGAGCCAAGGCAAAGCAAGACAAGAAGCACTATGAGTTAGTGCACAGGCCTATCCAGGGAACCCTAAATGGACGCTTTGTCCGGAAGGGGGAGGACTTCCCGTTTTGCAGCTTTCCGTAGCCATGGTTAAATTCAGAGAAGCGGTGCTTTCCCGGCTTTGAAATCTTTTTTGACCTTCAGTTATCAAGGGATGAAGTTGCCGAAGAGAAAACAGACCCACCAGTTGAGGCTGAGCAGTGCAAGGAGAAAAAATCCGAGAGCACAGAACTTGAAATGGGGGTAGCGCTGGCTTGTCTCCTCTCAGACCTCAGATCGTACCGGAGTGCTTGGGGGGTAACTCATCAGTTTCTATGATTGGGGATGAAACGACTGTGGGCCCATCTTCTAGCATTCTTGATGCATCCATCGCACCTTCCCCCGTTTGGCAGTACGATGAAGGCTTTTTATTGAGCAGTTCCGGGTCAGGTAGTGAGCCAGAATCTGATTCCACAGAGTCTGTGGAGTCGGAATCAGATTCCAGCTCTTCTGAGTCCGAGTCTGGTATTCCTGGGGTTGATAACCCGGATGCCACTGTCCTGTCTAGGTCGTCTTTTTCTTTTTCCTTTGAGCCTGTTGTAACCGAAGGATCAGATGGACTAGATGTTATTAATAAGAACTGTACAGTTGTAGCTTCTGAGTACTTTTCTATGCCTTTAGTTTATTGCAGTAATCAAGACTTTCAAAATTTTGATGATAACGACGAGGAAGAAATTCCTCCGGTTTTGAAACGTTTGATTGATCAAGAGCAGGAGAGGTTTGTAAAACCTTTGGTTGATGAAATCACCTTTATTAATGTTGGTACTGAGAAAGACCCGCGGCTAGTCCAGATTGGGTCCACGTTGTCTTCGGAGGAGCGCGAGCACTTAGTTGCTTTATTAAAATATTTCAAAGATGTTTTCGCGTGGTCCTATGAAGACATGCCTGGAATCGATCCTGGGATTGTACAGCACCGGATCCCTCTTGACCCAGAGGCCCGACCTGTTAAGTAGAAGCTCCGAAGGATCCACCCAGACTGGGCTCTGAAAATCAAAGAAGAGGTCACCAAGCAGATTGACGCAGTGTTCCTGTTAGTATCTGAGTACCCAACTTGGTTGGCCAATATAGTTCCAGTGCCGAAGAAGGACGGCAGAATTCGACTATGTGTGGACTTCAGAGATTTGAACAAAGCCAGTCCGAAGGACGACTTTCCTCTGTCGCATATCAATGAATTAGTGGACTTCACTGCTGGGCATGCATTGCTCTCGTTCATGGATGGGTTTTCAGGCTACAATCAAATTTTGATGGCACTCGAAGACAGGGAGAAGACTGCTTTCACTACCCCGTGGGGAACGTACTGCTATAGGGTGATGCCGTTTGGTTTGAAGAATGCTGGGGCTACATATTAATGGGCTGCAACCACGATTTTACACGATATGATCCATAAAGAGATTGAGGTGTACGTGGACGACATGATTGCCAAGTCCAAGGAAAGAGAGGGCCACTACACCGTCTTGTAGAAATTTTTCCAACGGATTAGAGAGTATCGGTTGTGGCTGAATCCTCAGAAATGTACTTTCGGAGTTACAACAGGGAAAATGCTGGGATTCTTGATAACACAGAGAGGGATCGAGATCGATCCTTCCAAAATCAAGGCCATCTTAGAAATGCCTCCACCAAGGACTGAAAATGAGGTGTGAGGCTTTCTGGGCAAAGTGCAATTCATAAGACGGTTTATTGCAAAATTAACCTTGACTTGTGAACCACTGTTTGGTCTCCTAAAGAAAGGAAAGAAGTTCCAATGGGATGACCAATGCCAAGTTGCTTTCGAGCAGATCAAGTAATATTTACAGAACCCACCTGTGTTGTCGTCGCTAGAGCCGAGGAAACCGTTGATTCTATACCTATCAGTGACCGAAACGACGATGGGCTACATGCTTGCGCAGGAATCTGAGGATAAAGTGGAGAAGACTATCTATTACCTGAGTAAGAAAATGCTGGATTATGAGGCCGGCTACACTCTGCTGGAGAAGGCTTGTTGGGCCTTGGTATGGGCTACCAGGAAGTTGAGGCACTACCTGTTAGCTCACTCTATAATACTGGTTTCGAGATTAGATCCCATCAAATATCTCTTTGAGAAACCTGCACTTATAGGTAGGCTAGCCCGTTGGTTGCTTCTTCTCTCCGAATTTGATCTGAAGTACATGACGCACAAGTCTGTGAAAGGGAGAGCGGTAGCGGAGTTCCTAGCCGGTCACCCGGTGGAAGAGGATGAAGCAGCATAGTATCTGTTCCCGGACGAGGCCATTCTGCATGTCGAAGAAGAGACTTGGACGATGTGCTTTGACAGAGCGTCAAACCAATACAGGTACGGGATAGGGGTGTTGCTTATAGCACCCTATAATTCCTACATACCCTTAGCTTTCAAACTCCGGTTCAAAGTATCTAACAATGAGGTAGAGTATGAGGTATGTATTGCTGGACTGGAAGCCACCTTAGAACTAGGGGCAAAACAGTTGGATGTCATCGAGGACCCGAACCTTGTTGTATCTCAAGCTAAGGGAGATTAGAGAGTTAAAAAAGAAAAGATGAAGATCTATCACCAGACCTTGGACGTTCTGATTCCTCGGTTTGAGAAACTGAATTTTGCAAAACTGTTAAGAGAGAACAGCAGGTTCACTGATTCATTAGCAAGTCTATCTTCTATGGTAGACATCCCTTTTGGAGTTCGGATGCATCTAGTCATCATTGAACAGAAATTTGTGCCGGCCTATGAGCTGATTGTTGCCATAGATGAAGTACAAGATCAAAACCCCTGGTATTACAACATCTGGAACTTTTTGGAAACGGGGGTGTATCCCCTAGGGGCAAATGCCAAAGATAAGAGGGCAATTTGAAGAATGACTGTTCAATTCATCGTCTGCGGGGGTAAACTGTACAAGAGGGGTCATCTTGGGATGCAAAAATTGTGTGTTGATGCTGAAGAATCTAAGCACCTGATGGAGGCCATCCATGGAGGAGAGTGCGCAGCGCACATGAGCGGGGTAATGCTAGCCTGGAAGATTCTCAGACAGGGTTATTATTGGTCAACCATGGAGAAGGATTGTATTGGCTTTGTTCGGCGATGCCACAAATGCCAGATCCATGCAAACCGCATGAATATTCTGCCATCGAAGCTGTACAACATGACTTCACCATGGCTGTTTTCGGTCTGGGGGATTGATATAATTAGGGCAGTCAGTCCGAAGGGGTCCAACGGACATGAGTACATTCTGGTAGCGATAGACTACTTCACAAAGTGGGTTGAGGCCCAATCCTATGTGTAGACACCCCATTTTGACCGGCCCTAAGACTTGGGCATTTTATTTTGACCACCCTCACCAGAAAAATCAAATTGAAATTTTAATCCCAAACCTCACCCATTAATTTGTAGTATTATGTGTGTGTACATATTTTTAGGTGGTATTATATAAAATGATACATTTTAGCTATTTTAAGAAATAGAAAATGATAAATAATAATAATAATAATAATAATAATAATAATAATAATAATAATAATAATAATAATAATAATAATAATAATAATAAAAATAAAATAACAAAAACAAAACAAAAAATAAAAAAATAAAAAATGAAAAAGAAAAGAAAAAGAGAGGGTCAGGAGATGATAAGTTTTGAGTGGAAAATAATTCAGTGGAGTGGTACTCAATTTGGTGAAATAAGTTTGAAAAATGGTGGAAGAATTTGAAAATAAAATACATACAACTTTCGGTGGATGGTGGAAGAAAGGGGTATGCGAATGATGATGTTTGGAGTGGTGGAAAATTATTTTGAGAAAGGAAGACAGCTAAGAAAGAGACATTATGAGGATGGGGTGGGGTTCAAATGTGAGAGGATATTGTTTTCAAAAAGAAGAGAGGGAGCAGATGAAGAAAATGGGAAAAGGGGGGAGCAGGTGAAGAATAAAAAAAATAAAAGGGAGGAGGCACACTCAAGAGAGGGGACATGCATGCACATGGAAGATAGAGAGAATTGACTCTTCTCTCTCTGATGGAGCTGGAGACCCAACACACACAGACACATGGGTAGAGAGAGAGGGGAAGGGTGGTGAAACACACACCCACGGTGGTGACACACACATGCATACACAGCACACATCCATACACCCACTGCCATAGCAGTTCATACACGGGCAGCACACACACACATTGACACCCACGGCCATTCACAGCACCACCATGATCCACCACCACGGCAGCACCACCATGAGCCACACCACCACGGCAGCACCACCATGATCCACACCCACGGCCATTCACAGTAACACATTCTAACACACACCCACACACCCACGGCATTCTCTCTCTAGAGACCAACACACACTCAACACACACAACTCACACACCATACACACTACACACACTCATGGATAGGCACACAGATACAGACACGGTAGCACTCTCTCTTTAAACCCATGCACACACACATGGGAGAGGGAGGCAAACCCAACACATGAGGGAGAGACCACGAGATGCACTGATTTTTTCAGCACAAGACCATGTAAAACTCCAGGCTCTAGCTCACTGAGCTTCGGGGTTTCTCTCTCTCTCTCTCTCTCTCTCCCTCCCTCTCGGATAATACACACGGCATAACACACACACAGTCACACACACACGGCACACACAGCTCTCTCTCTCTCTATGACTCTCTCTCTGGGTCTCGGTGGGATGAAGAAACATCAGCGGCGGCAGAGTGACGTTTGTGAAGGTGTGCATGGTGTTTGTGAAGGTGTGCATGCAGGAGGCTACATGTTTAACATAGAGTTGGTGATGCATGATGTTGAGCTTGGTACAAGTTAAATGGAGATGGGTCTATTCTGATTAAAATGGTTGGATGTGGCTGAAACAGTGGGCTAGTGTACAGCTATATGGCCCTGTTGAATTTGATATATGTGAGTTGGTTTGGCTCATGGGATGTTGGCCATTGGACAGTGGTTTCGGTATGGGCTAGTCATGGGTTGTTCTGACCATGGACTGGTTTATGATAGTTTTCCATCCACATGTATTCAAATAAGTGACTTAGTGAGGTGGGGCCCCCATTGAAGATGAATTGAGTACATGGGCTGGGATGTGCAAGTCTGCTGGATGGAAGATTTTATTTTATTTTATTTTATTTCATTTTATTTTGAGTGTTTGTGAGGATTTTATTTTTCATTCATCTTTCTTGGATCTGTAATATTTAAAGTGTTGTAATAATCCCCTCACCCCGCTTCTTTCTATCCCATTCTTTAATTGCTTTCCCTAACTGTGTGTATGTATATATCTGACATGCCATGCATATCCCTGCTTTACATCCATGATCCATGCATAAGATTTGGCTAAATTTGCATCTTTATGCTTTCATTGATTATCTCATGATTTTGTGCGCTATCACATGTTTTGCAATGTTTCACATGACATATTTTAGAAGCTAAATCTTTAGTGCATCTCATGAGTGAATTGCTTTAGGATTTTGTATATAAGATCATGCATATTTTACTAACTTTGTTTTGTAGTTGTTCGAGGGACGTCGGTCAATCTGTGAGTTTTTATGCTTTAGCATCCCATTTGTGTGTGATTTTCTTATTATGTTTAGCATCCTACCATGTGGCTATTTGTTTAAGTGATAAACGATTTGAATGCCTGTGGATGAAGGCTTGTTGTTTGAATTGGGATAATTCAATAAATGTACGTCTTAAGCCCACTTTGCAGTGGCAAATTCAAACTCTTTTCGGAAACTAAACATGAAGTTGAATTGTTCCAATTTGAGCAAACTAGTCTATACTTGTATGCTTCACATAGTAAATTTTAGGATTTACTAAAATAATCAGAACATAAACATATAAAGAAAATAAAAGTCATATCATGGTTTAGTAGAGGCCAATCTTTTGATCGGGTGAGCAGGGGTGCTCATTATTGATCTTTCCCTCTCATACCTAAGGTTCCGAGCCAAGCATCCTTGGTTACGACGAACAGTGGCCTTTGGCACCGAGTCATGGGTTTCCTAATTTCCCAAAATATTAGGTGGCGACTCTGAGATCTGATGACGCAGTCCATTTTTGACAAAATTGCAATAAAATAGATTTTCAATAAAAGTTGCCAAATCTGGACTCTCATCTATGTTTCACATTGCACTCGTGAAACTTTTGATCAAAGAGATCTCGGGAGTCCAAACTGTTTAACGCGCGCGGGTACCCCCCGGGCATGTTACACTATGCGGTGTTGAAGGCATCGCATATTGCTAAGTTCATCAGGAACAACATCATCTGTCACTATAGGGTCCCGAATGAGATTATTTCAGATAATGGCTCCCATTTCAAAAAGGAGGTGATCGACTTGTTGGGGAAGTTCAACGTGGCGTTTCACAAGTCATCCACATATCGGCCGCAAACCAACGAAGCCATTGAGGCTGCCAACAAGAACATCAAGCACATTCTGCAGAAAATGGTGGAAACCTATAGGGACTGGCCAGATAAGCTGCCATTTGCTCTTTGGGGCTACCGGACTTCAATTCGAACTTCTATTGGGGCAACTTTGTACTCCTTGGTCTATGGGATGGAGGCTGTTCTGCCTATCAAAGTTGAGGTTCTGTCATTGCGAGTTATGGCTGAGTGCCAGATAGCTGAGGCAAATTGGCAGCAAAGCAGGTTCGAAGAACTCATGTTATTTGACGAGAAAAGGCTGAAAGCACTGTATCATGTCTAGGGTTATCAACGAAGAATTGCCAGGGCTTTCAACAAGAAGGTTAAGTCCAGGATTTTGAAAGAGGGAGATCTAGTGCTCAAAGACAACCGAGCTCCTATCCACAACCCTAGGGGCAAGTTCAGACCTAATTGGACTAGTCCTTACATCATCAAGTCAATCTGGTTGAGTGCAGCTATTATTCTGATAGACCTAGATGGCCTTGAGTTCTCCTAGCCGACCAACATGGACAAGTTAAAGAAATACTACCCCTAAGTGGCTCACTAGGTTGAAAAACCCGAAAGGGCAACCTAGGAAAAAATTAGAGCACAGAAAATTTGAAATAATAAAAACTAAGCTTGCAAGGTTGAAAACCCGGAAAGGGCGGCCTTGGCAAAAGTTAGAGTGCAAAAGGAGAGTGTTAATACACGAGTGAACCTGAACCGATCTACATAAGGCTTGATTTCCATCTTTGGGATACGTAGGCAACTTCATTCTGAAGTCCAGCCACAAACACCTCGAAATCAAATTTGTCTGTGTGATCATGTTGGTCATCTTTGTCTATTTTGCATCCAAGAGCTTGGTTGTGATCTCCAGTACAGTGCTATTTAGACTAGGGGCAACTTTCTAGTTGTTGGGATTCGGGGTTGTACATCTCGAGCATAGATTTCAGGCATGTCCAGTTGTGATCCATATCGAAAATGGTTTTGAAAAGTTTTTAATAAAAGTTGATTTTGTTCAAATTAATCTTTTTACGACTTAGACCATTTTTGGACCAAATGGAAAATTTTCAATACCCACAACCTTCAATTTCATTAATTTCAGTACAGAGTTCTCTTACTCTTAAATACAAATTGAAGTTGCTTTTATTACATTCATAAAGAAAACTTGAAAGTACAGATTAAAGCAATAAACTCGAGGCATAGTCACGTGTTCCTATGTCCCCTCCCAGAGCTTGTGGAAGCCTCTGATGCCAAAGTAGGCCCAATCTGTGCCTCTTCATCGAGCCAAGCTGTGCACTCATTAGAAAGGGTACAATTGAAAGTGGAAGCGGGGGTCAGAAGCTCTCTCGTTCTCCATGCTATGGCCTACTGAGCTAGATGTGAGCCTCAGACTGGAAATACAGTAGGGTACTCTATTCCCTCTTCCAGGCAGATCTGGTCGTGGCCAAACTAACGTCAGAATCGGAACGGGAAGTAAAAGACACAGTGTGTCAAGCCAACCAACTGAATGACTGGTTGGCGAGACACAAAAGGTATTCTATCAGAGTTAAGGGGCCAAATAGAAGCAAACTTACAAATTGTCCACATAGCCGTGCTTACATGGCACATCAAATAACCCATCTCTGTATTGATTAATAACTCACACCAAAAAGGAAGTCAACTTAAAGTGTTATACACACAAAGGATCATTCAAAACTTAGTCAGCCAAGCCAAAACTTATGTACAAAGGTAATTCAATGTTTTTGCCAACATATAATATAATGAAAGAACAAAAGGGCAAAAACAAGTCTCGTGCATGAGACGCTAAGGCTGACTCTTCAAACTTGACCTTTCACACACACTTCACCGGGGCTGGGTTTGGGCATCTCTTTGCTCACCTACATACACATAAATGAGTATGAGCGAAAGCCCAGTGAATAATATCAAATAAAGAAGGTACATGAATGAAATTCAAAAAACAAACATATCAAACGGTCTTTTAAACCCATTCATATTTCCATTCAATTCATTAATGGCTGCAAGCCCGAACATATCAAACAGCCTCTGGCCTATTTTGTCCTGAACAAACGACCTTAGGCCCAATTCATTCATGTCAAATGGCCTTTGGCCCGATCATTCATATCTGATGGCCTTTGGCCCAATCATTCGTTCCCAACGACCTTTGGCCTAGTCATTCATATCCGACGGCCTTTGGCCCAATCATTTATTTCCAACGACCTCTAGCCCAATTATTCATATCCGACGGCCTTTGACCCAATCATTTATTTCCGACGGCCTTTGGCCTGATTATTCATATCAAACAGCCTTCGGCCCTTTCATTCATGTCGAACGTCCTTTGGCCCAAACATTCATATGAAACAGCCTTCAGCCCATTCATTCATGTCAAATGGCCTTCGGCCCAAACATTCATGCATGTCAAACGGCCTTTGGCCTAATCAATTGTATCCAACGGCCTTTGGCCCAACCATATCACATAACAAACATTTGTCCACAATTCAAATTAACAAACTTATAAGACTTATATGGGAATAAGAAATTGGACAAATAACATACTTCAAAATATTTTTACTAAGATATTACTCACAGTGATCTACCAGTGGATTTGCTCTCATGCTTGACCCTGCACATTTCATGAATATAATGGCTCACAAACGATTCAATCTGTTCTTAATTCATACATTCCTCTTAGGCTTCTTTCTTATCCTTTTAACTCATTTACAATGCTTAATGCGTGCCTAAGAGTACTTAGAAATGAAAGAGAACAGAAAATGAAACATATAGCTACTTTTCAAAATTTCAGAAACATGACTCCCCGCTTAAGCGTGGCTTTGGCCGCTCGAGCGGACCCCTTTTGGTCTACAAAAATACTGGTTGTCTAATTTTTATGCTCGAGCGTGAATTCAGGCGCTCGAGCTGAAAGTCACAATACATGGCTCCCGGCTCGAGCGTGAATATCCCCGCTCGAGTAGACATCCATGTTTGCAAAAGTTCTGGGAACTAGATTTTCACGCTCGAGCGGCGCTTTCCCTGCTTGAGCGGACATGCCAATTTCTGGGTTTTCCATAATTGTTCTTCAAGTGCAACCTTGATATTCAAAGGTCCAACATTCATGTTTTTCATCCAAAAATGTGGAAACACAATATAGTATAAGGATGTGAGCAATATGAGGCCAATTATTCAAAATCCATGATCATATTCTCAAATTAATCAACATTTCTCTTGTATGGTTGAAACCCATGCATTTAAACTTCATATAATCTTCATATCTCCATTAATCAAACTTGCATGTCAATTTTGACTTCAATTCTAGTACAAATGACACTTATAATCATGAAACTCATGGAGATTATGCATGCATGAGAGATTTGGTGCCCAATTCTTCTTGTTTAATATGATTCATGCTCAAATATGCAAATTCATAGCAATTCTTTGCATGCATGTACATAAAAGCTTTCAATTCTTCAATTTCATCTCAATTTATGTTCTTGATCACCCAACTAGCTGGAATACACAAATTTACAAACTTATACACATGAATTCATACTCAAGTGCTTACCTAGAAGCTCTAATCACCCAAATTATAGTTAATTCTTGAATGGATCTCGAAGATCTTCAAGCTTCTTGATTAATTCTTCAATTTGAGCTCCCTCTCTCTCTCTAACCGGCACACTCTCTCTCTCTAGAGTGATTTTCAGCCAAAATGAATTCAAGAGAAGGAATTGAGTGTAATAAGGCCCTTTATATAAGCTTTCCTAATCAAATTTGATTAGGCCAAATAATGGGGCTTAAATTAAATGTTCTGAATCTAATTATTTTGATCCGAATAAGTTTTCAATTAAATTTCACCATAGGCTCTAAAAATTACACTAATCACAATGGCGTAATCAATTTCGGGTTCTGTGGCCGGTAAGGCCTTCAATTTAAATTCCAAAGCAGTTAATCAAACAGATTTTCTTATGGTGAATATATAGAAATTCAAAACCACATATATTCATATAAATGGCACTCAAAATCATATCAAACACATAATCACAATCATAAATAAGATTAATTAGCATAATACGGACCAGGGTTATCACAGCATGAGTCCACAACTCTCAACTTATCCATCAGCCATATCTGGGGAGGGATGAAAAATAAGAGAGAGTAAAGAATAGAGAGGTGTACGTGGAAAGAAAAGTGAGAAAAGGGTTTTGAGAGAAAAACTGAGCCTGAGGGCTGAGTGATGTGAGAAATACACATGTGAGTAGGGTGGGAAATATTACCTGTAAGTGTAATGGACTCCCCGCAAACCTCGTCGTCTCCCGGCGATGGAAGGCATCCAAACCCATCAGAGTCTCGGCTAGCGTCATACCAATGCAGCTCTTGTCCTCTTTCAAACCTTGGGCAACCTCAATCAAGCGAATGCTGGACCCTCCAAAGCGAGGGGCAAGCAAAAAATGAGATAACATGCACAAGCAGAGAACATGTCGTCGAAAACCTTGCCAATGATGATCACCGCGGTCACTGGCGTCAGAGAATCAATGAATCAAGCTGGGGATGTCCAACTCCCCGTCGTGAATCAAAGACCGAACGTCATGCAAAGTAAACCCACACACCTATCGTAGAGTTGGGATGTGGCCAAATCAGAATTGGGGCAAGATCTTTTCATCACGTTGAGACTCTATCAAAGCTTGGAAATCTTCAAAAGTGGGACATATCTCTTGTCCACCAAAGCTAAAAACATGAGTTACCGGATTCCAACACCTAATCGCGGCATAGAGGAACAGAAAATGCAGCGGGGTGCGGCTCAGCGTGAATAGTGCATTTATTCCAAAACCTCAGAAATTCAACTTTTCCGAGCCATCTGTAGACACCCCATTTTTGACCGTCCTCAAGGCTTGGATGTCAACGTTTGAACACTCGGTGATCATCCATGTTCGTGTTCATTTTGAGTTCTCAGAGGTTCCGGTCGCGCGCCTTGCCTCGAAGATCTCTCAACTTGACTGTTTTGTGATTGGTTGTGGACCAAGCACTTGTATTTCTATTTTTGGGGGAAGAGGGTGGCTTGTTGGCCATCCCCTCAACCCACCGGCTAAGGCTTGAAGCCACCGGCCCTGTTTTGTTCCCATTGGCCAAGAGTTTTGGCCGGTCAGCACTATATTTGCTCGACCGGCCCCTTTTGTTGGTCAATCGGCCATTTCTGCTGGTCGACCCCCTTCCATCTGCTTTTGGCAGATATTTTATGCCAGCTATAACAGCTAACATGCACAATTGACCCCCTCCATACACGTGTGTGGAGGGATTGGCTCATTTGCTTGGCTTCTCTTGGAAGCCTTAGAATTGAACCTCTATAAAGAGGGAGCTCCTCCTCCCTCCTCCAGGGTTCAAAGAATTAGGGTTAGAAAGGATAGAGATAGCCTTGTATCTATACTTCCTTGTTTAGCCTTATTTTGTGACCAAAAGTGAGTTTTGTCCCACTATTGTACACCAACACACACTAAAACACCATCCTTGGTTGCTAAGGTGTTAGGAGGTTGATTTCAGTGTTCTTGGGTGGGTTTGAACTTAAAAAACTTGCTGGAGCTTTGTTCCTAAAGGAGGCCTGCAAGGGTGAGCATCCTTACTTTAGTTAACCCTTTCTTGCATAGGCTTTTAGCCATTCTTGCTTATTATTTTAAGCTTTGACTATAACTGATAAAAGTTCTGATTTTGTGTGTTTTAGAACTTTTTTTTAAGGTTACTTTGAGGTTTGGGGTTGTCTCCCCCCTCCAAGGCCTTGTTAGGCCTTGTTTTAGGCCATAAATTTTGGCCATTGTTTTGGTCTTTGCATTACCTCTCTACCATTGAAATCTAGAGGATTTTTAGTGGTGGAGAGATGATTTTGGAGTCCTAAATAGGAGAGGGTCATCCCCTCTCCTTATTGTCTTTAATGCTTGTATAAATGGCTTATGTGGTAGCATGTGTGTTTAGTTTGTTTTAGCTTGATTTCAGTATGTATTAGAATTTGTTTTTCCATGATATAGCACTGTTTTGAGTTGGTTTAGACGTGCCATGTATGCTTTATACACTTGTCTTGTAATCCCATGTTTTGGCCTTAACATGTATCATGTTGTAACATGTGGTTTTAGCATGATTTTGGCTCAACTCCATGAAGCTTTTAGGCTTGTTGTAGCATGCTTAAGCTCTGCTTTTCATTGATTTGGCCATGCTTGCACTATTTTGTATAGCTACAATGTAATCTAGCTTGTCAGCTTTGAGTGTCCAAGTCATGAGCATGCTTTATTTGGATCATTTCAGTGGTTTGGCATCACTTAGAATGTTATTTCAATCCATGTTTCATGCTCAAACACTTGCACTTATCACTCCTTAACGTCTTAAATAGTAAGTGTTTTATGTCTCATGAATGTGTCATTGTGTATGCCATCATGCTTAGGTCATTGGGATGCCATCTAAGTGGGTTTTTGGGCTTATTTTGACATGTCATAACTCTGTTTTGGGTTTCTTGAATCATTCCATGTTTGGTTGTATTAGGTGTAGTGTAACACCTCTTTGATAGCCTTGCATGCCTCATGATTTTGCCCCTTTGATTTGGCTTGTTTTAGCTTTGGTCATTGCATATTTTAGGCTTACTTTGCCATGATTTAGGACCGTTTTGGGTTATGCTTTCCATATGCTCTTTGTTTTGTGTAGCATTGGTTCAATTCCCTTGCCTAGTTTTAAGCCTTCAGTCTTGAGCATGCCATGCTTGACTTGTTTATGTGATTTGGCATCACTCTTAGCACCATTTCAGAGCATGTAATGTTATCACATTTGCATGCTTTCCATCCCCTTTAAGTGTTCTTAAAAGTTTCCCTTTGATGCTTGAGTGTTGGGTCCATTAGCATACATGTTTGTATGTGCATTTGCCCCTTTTTCCTTTAGCATTTTGGCCACTGTTTTGGACCTATTAGAGAGTTGTCCATCTTGGTGTAAGTCCATCCTTTGCATGTTGTTGCATGCTTGCCTTGTATGTTGTTGCATACTTGGCCCGTTGCATATTGTTGTATGCTTAAGTTGCATTTTGCATGTTTGTTAGCTTGCATTTTGTCATGTGCTTGATATGTTGTTACATGTTTGCATGTTTGCATGTTTGTTCACATGCTCATGTTGCATTAGTTTTCTTGCATGTTTAGGTTGTATAGCATTGTGCATGTTTGCATCCCTTGCCTCTTGATAAATCATGATAGAGGTTGGGGCTCTTCTATGTATTTGTGTGCATTTCATTTGACATCAAAATGCACATTTGGCACCTTGGGTCATCATGCGTTGGAATGCGTGATTGGTGGCCCGAGGGTCGAAGGCTACACTCCCTTGAGTTCCTAACATGATATGAAGGGTGGTCATGCAAACATTGCTTTGAAAATGCATTGCCATGCCTTGTCTGCCCTCTGCTGCAACAAAACAAGATTCTGCAGGAAGAGATGGTCGTTCGGCCATCTTCAGTGCCGGCTGGCTATGTATTGTTGGCCGATGGCCCCACTTTTGGTCGGTGACTATATTTCCATGGTCGGTGGTCCCATCTCTTGGCCGGTGACATCCCTCAGTGCTCAGGGAGTGGTTCTAAAGCTTCCTTGGGACTTGTGTAGCTTTCAGTGGTATAAAACAGTGAAAACAGAGGCAACATGAGCATGGCGATGGATTTCCGAGCAAAGCCGAGCATGCATGCATTCGTCGCTCTTCCCGAGGCTGTTTCATTGTTTTTAGTATCTTAATTAGTTTGCTTAATTAGTTAAGTATTGTGTAATAATTAATTAGCTTGTTAGTTAGTTAATTTGTACTATTCATTCGGTCCCTCGTCGAAAGGGCGCAATTGTGTAAGAAGTGTGCGTGTGTGTGATGCATGTCTTCCAACCCCATGTCTTTCTCCCTTTTATTTACCTACTTTTTATGGTTAGTTTTAGGTCACGTTTCAATGAGCATCCTTATGCTATGCATGTTTGCATTCATTCATCCGTATTACATACACCGGGCTCGGCACATCACGCTAATTGCATTGTATTTCAATTCCAACTTGAATACGTGTATCGAGTTGTCGCATTTCACATGCCATTCTTAGATTAGCCGAGCCTATTCTAGTTGCATTTCGAATGTGTTGCATTAGCCATCTTAACATGAACTAGGGTCATGCATGACTCCTAACTAGTTTCTTGTTTTGGCTCGGTGTACGTTGTGAGTGTTTTATGCTTTAGCATCTTGCATATATGTGAGTGTTAACATGACAACATGCTTGCCATGAGGGTAATTACTTATGTGATATAAACTGCCTAAATGCATGTGGGTGACGGTTGGGTTGCTTGAGTTGGAATAATTCGTCGAAACCCGTGTTTTAGCCTACTTGCGAGTAGCAAACCTCAAACCATTTTCCAAACAAACGGATATGCAATGCTTTGTTCCAAATTAGGTGATCTAGTCTATACTTGTGTGTTGTGCGCATCATCTAGTAATTCTAGCTAATTAATTGGAATAAGAGCACACAATGTTTTCAAAACAAGATATCATGTTTAATACAGGCCGATCTTCGGATTGAGCGAGCGGGGGTGCTCATAGATGACCTTCCCCAATCGTACCCAAGTTCCCGAGCTGAGGCAACTTTGGTGATGACGGACACGTGGCCTTAGGCAATGAGTCAGGGTTTCCTAAATTTTTCCAAAATAAAATATTTAGGTGGCGACTCTGTATTTGGAAAAACAGTCCATGTTTGGCACTTCTTTCTTAAAAATCAATTTTCCAAAACGATTTGCTGGACTTGGACTCTTTGGTGATTTATCAATCTTGTATTGCACTTTGCAAGATCAGATTAAGAACCGTGACATTTGAGTTCAAACTGTAGTGAGCCTAATGAACAAAATAGGATTCCCTCCCGGGACATTCGGGGACATCGACACCATCCAAGCTTGCAATCCAATTTGCGAGGTTTTGGGCAAGAAGGGCTTCCATTTGGGGTGAAAATGGAGTTGAAATAAAGGAACCTCGAAGCTGGAACCTTTATAGAGGATAAGGCATTGAGTAGGGAGACAGATAGAAATCTGGAGATTCCCAGAATTACTGGTCGGCCGACCAGTTCAAGTAGTCGACCGGCCACCTTAACTGGCTGACCGGCCACTTGAAAGTGGCTGACAATGATCAAAAGTGGTCGACAATGAGGAAAAGTGGCCAGCAGCCACTCCTTGTCTCTAGTAAAGAGTTTTTAGTCTTCCTATGTGCTGAGGATGCTAAAAACATAAGTTCGATTCTACTCCGGATGCATCTTGTTGTTCTGTTTAATAGTTATGTTGGTTTCATTCATCAAGTTATCGCAATTTGTTTATCGAGTTGTCGCATTTTGTTTATCAAGTTGTAATTACATTGTCTGGCTTGTCAAGGCCTTGTTTTGCTTATCGAGTTGTTTTGTTCTTTTAGTTGTTGGTTGGTTCACTACCTGATTAAGAACAATGTTATTTGAATGTACGGTTTGCAAACAAAGATCAATAGAATGTAAAATGCAACACTTTTTCAATCAAAAAGTTATTTTCATTCCATCATGGTTTCTCTTTACAAAAGTACAAAGTTTTAAGAAAATAAAACTGCCTAAGGCTGTACAATGTACTATACAACTAGCAAAAAGAAAACAAAGCAAAAAAATATCTAAATCGGTGCCATCCAACTCAGGACTGAGAAGCCCTCTTCATCCTCTTCCTCGGCTAAGAGGACTCTGGAGCATCGCCGCCATCAGCGCCGTTGTCTGAACCAGAGTCATCTCCGCTCTCATCCTCGGAGCCCTCCTCGACTGACTCTAACTGAGGACTCGCCGCCTCCTCGTCCTCACTGAACTCGTCGTCATCACCGTGTCTGGTAGGCCTCCGGCGTCTCCCTTAGCTGTGTGCTGCTCGAGGTGGTACAGAAGGTCCTGCCGCCACTCTGACTGGGGTACTTGATGGAGCTGACCTCTCAAAAGGGATCTGGAAAAAGGGGAGCTCGTCAGAATGTATTAATTCTGGTATATAGCAGATACAGCATATTAAATGCAAGAGATGATGTGCCGTGAGCAGTAAATGGTTGCAGTGTGTGTATGCTATGAGCAGTGTATGAGAACAGTATATTAATGTAGTGTTTTAGTGCAAAGTATCAGATTAGAGTAGTATGGAATTGTATAAATGCTAATACGTTAGTAGAGAGTTTCATGGCATGAAATGCAAATTGAAGAAAGATTATCGGGATCCTGTAGAGGCTGAGTAGGTCCAGGCTCATTTGCATCATCTCTGTCAAGGAAGCTACTAAGTCAAGAGCCTGTCCTGTGTACTTAATAAGTGCCTACAAGTGCATTGAAGAGATTAGTATTCCACAAAGCATAATTGAAATGAAGTAAGTATGCAGAATGTAAAGTTGGGTACATACCGGGGTCCAACCACGAACTCCAGTAAGCGCACGCTTGGCCGGTGCAGGCTCGATGGGGATCTGGTGAGTCATCCCAAAACGTCTCTGGTAAGTCAACAAGGTAGGCAAGTCTAGCCATCCGACACTCTGTCTGGTGGTGGGCATCTCCCCAGCTCTACCTCTCTGTGCTCGAGACTTGCTCATCAAGGGGGCACTCGCCGCTCAGGCCCTCCTCGACGAAGCGATGTCAGCTATTCTCCCCTCAAGAACACGAGTACCTGCCAACGGAGGCATGAGGTATGTCTGGATGTAAGCTGTGTAGTCCCCCTCCCCAATGAATCGATCTGCATCTGCGCTCTGCATAACATCGGTGAGCTCCTGAGGAGAGATACTCTCTGTGGCGCGCATGGACAGTAGTGGTGGCAAAGGAACTAACTGTAGAGGAAAGCCCAATGTCTGGCGCTTGAAGTGCTCACCTAAGAACCATGCTCGGCCTACTGGTCCCTCGAACAAGATCCGATATCAGGAGACGCCCCGAGCACCAGCAAAATGGAATTGGGAAAACTCTGGCATCGCCTCCCAAGGCTACCATGTAATCTACAGACAACAAATGCATTAGTTGCCAGTAGATATGCAAAGTGAAGTAAAGCTGAAAGCAAAGAAAAGAAAAAAAACTATGAGTTTTGAATTACCTCGGCTGGCCTCACTGTGTCGAAGTACTGGCGTAGGTTGGAAAGAGTCTCTCGGACCCTCGGCTAGCATCGGTCGTTATAGCGACGTGAGTAAGGTGCCTCAGGAGGTGTCTCAACCTCTAACTCAGGTGTAAGCACTAGGAAATAAGCGTATACTGACAGCTATGCAAAGCAAAAGGGTGGCGTGAGAATGCAAATAAACACAGATAATGCGGTAAGCAAAGTTTGTGTGCAATATGCAGAAAGCAGAGTATGGTATAGTGTGCAAAAAGTATGAGTGCAGAACAAAAATGAGACCGTGTGTGCCATGTGCAGTATGTGCGGTGTGCAGAAAGTGCAAAGTAGAAAGCACAGTAGAGAATGTAAAGCTGAACAGTAAAATATACCTCCCAGGCCCTCCAGTAGCTGCCTACCCTCTCCCCGCTCCTGCGGGAGGTCGAGCTCATATAACAGTAAAGAGTGGCGAGGCCAGTGTCGCCCCAATCATAGTGCCACACCTGGGACAGGTCCACTAAGGCACTCAGCAAATATAGCCCCGCAGTGTTTGCCCTGTTGGCAAACAGAAGAGGAACATGAGGAAACCACGAGCATACTGCTCCGTAGCCTCGGTCGTTGTGGGCTCTCTCCCTCAGAAATGGTTGGCGAACTAGGTATATCGGACGAAGCCTGATGAGCGGTCAATGGGCGGGTGCACTCCCAACAAGTAGGTCCAAGAAGCCTCCCACTCGCCCATGTCGGGATCATACGGGATCGGCCGGCCTCTCACCTCTAGGCCTGTTAGTATAGCAAAATCATACAGGGTCATGGCCATGTCCCCTGTGGTAGAGAAATGGAAGAAGTTGGCAGTGTCCTACCATCTCTCTACCAATGCTCCTAGCAGAGCCCTACTCGCAAAGAGACGTGAGAACCTCGAGCAGAACAGGCCGAACCCTGCCTCGCCGATAATCTGCTAGACGCCCTTAGGGAGTTCCAAGTACCACTCCCTCGTCGTGGTCGACCCATACCCGCGGGCGGAATGAGTGTCAACCTGTGAAGATGGGTAGAAATGCAATGTGCATAAATGTTCAGAATGAGCAGATCCAGAGATACAGTGTTGAAAATGTTCAGAATTGGCAGGTGAAATACAGTGTAAAAGTGCGAACTATACAAGAAATGTAAAGTACATCGCAAGAAATAGAAAAGTGCAGTGTGTACCTCAAGCGTGTCATGGAACAGGTGGGACTCAGGCTCCCGTAGTAGAAGGTACGCGGGTGCGCACAGTGCAAAGTCAGTGAAATGGCGCATAGTGCTAGGTGGTAGCACATGTACCGCGGGATGGTATGTCGCGGGGTCGAATGGTCAGATCCTCGGGGGTAATGGGATCTGCTTCAGCTCCCCCTCTATCCTTGGAGGACCCCCGTCATGTGGTGCGTCATCTGCCATCTGCAAAAAGGGTGAAAAATGAGCAAAATGGGGCGAAAATGTAAAAAGTCAACAAAAAGTCAACTCTCGAGAAGAGAAAAAGTCAAAAAGTCAAAGTCTAGGAAAAGGGCATCAAACTCAAGTCAAAGTTGGGGGAAACATACCTCAAATAGTGAAAATGGAGGAAAAGGCTCCAAAAACAACTTTTGTTCGGTTCAAAATGAGGAGAATCGAAAGTTTTTCACGAATCAACTTTGCCAGGGCGTTGGAACACGCATATAAAGTACAGATCTGAGGAGGGAAAAAGGTCTAGGGATGAAGAACAAGGGTTTTCGGCAATGGGTGTGTGAGAAAAAGTGTTTGAGTTTTGAGTTTTTAAGGACCCGTGTGCAAAAGGTCAAAACTGCCCCGATTTTCTTAAACTGGCCGACCGGCCAGTTTTTGTGGCCGGCCGTCCACACAAGTGGCCGGCAGTTGAGAAAAGTGGCCAGCAGGTTCCCAATGTATTGTCTGAGTGTTTT
Source organism: Camellia oleifera (assembly GCA_022316695.1). NCBI lineage: Eukaryota > Viridiplantae > Streptophyta > Magnoliopsida > Ericales > Theaceae > Camellia > Camellia oleifera. The sequence continues at coordinate 38,382,466 of CM039319.1, forward strand.
CAGACTGTTATGTGTCCCTGGGTTCCAAGAAATGTAGGGTATGTTCAAATTTTGATTCAAAATGCCTTCGCGGAAGCCCAGAATCACATTCGTAGTGCGCGAGGGTCATCGCCCGTCAACTCAAACAATGAGTATCCTTTTTAAATATATTTCACCCCTCCGAGAGGTAAATCAAAGGTCACAACTAGATCAGTCTTGCCAAGATGCGCTTTTCTTCGTTGAACGTATTGCATCGCATATGCATTGATTATTGTGCACAAGATATGTCATACACATTCCACTTGCATTGTTATGCACCTTTTCACTTGCACTGTTATGCACATTTCACTTGCATTGTTATGCACCTTTTCACTTGCATTGTTACGCACCATTTCACTTGCATTGTTATGCACCTTTTCACTTGCATTGCTATGTACCGTTTTACTTGCATTGTTACACACGTCTCCCATGCATTGTTATGCACCTTTTCATTTGCGCATTGCATATGCACGCGTTTACCTCGTATTGAAATTACATCTTGATGTGACGTTAAACATGTGTTTCTACTATATTGTACCTGTCAAAGTTTCTTTTTTGTGCAGGCACGATATTGTATGTACGGTTCATTTGAAGCTAGCACAACCAGACGATGTTGTACTTATTTCAGTCAAAGGAACTCCAGGTAAGATCTCAACACTGATTTCTGCCCCAAAACTAATGCCTAAACTTGCAACTGATACATACATTCCTGTAGAGTTTCACTCTAAAAGCACATAACAATTAAGTGAGAGCCAAAACACCCCTATGATGGGGTAGGGTTACGTTGTCCTAGTTTCATCAGGAACTAGGGTTTACTACTCAAGCAAAGTGTGTCACACAATCCTGAATCCGGAAAAACAACCTGTCCTAGTTTGGAACAGTCTCTATGGCTTTCGATATGCAACTAGGCCGATTGGTCAAAAGGGTACGTCAGCAAGACTACCTAATATACCTCTCATTCCTAACACCGAGAAGTGAAAAGAAGATCAAATGGTACAACAGTAATCCAGATCCAAGGGTTGTGTTCCCATCATGGCAGAGCCCGCAACCGGTCAGCCTTTTAGCAAGCGTTTCCAAGCAAGCCTCCGGCAAACTGTTCAGGAATAGGAGATGGCAAAAACTGTGACTTAGACGCACCGATGCAAATGCAAATGCAAAGAAACACATAAGTGTAGATAAAATGTCATATCATGAGTTCAAGTCAAGTTCTCTAATTCCCTAGTAGAGTGGCCAAAAACTGTAGCTCGGCTTTTTCACGCCCCCTCTCGGGAGCTCAAAAACAAAGCCCTACAGTTCGGACTCCCGTGGTTCTGAATCTAATCTCACAAGTGCAATGTCAAACTGATAAACACCAAAGAGTCCAAATCCGGCAAATCCTTTTGGAAAATTAATTTTGAATCAAAAAGTGCCAAAATTGGACTACTTTACTAGATACAGAGTTTCCACCTAAATATTTTATTTTGGAGAAATTTAGAAAACCCGTGACTCGTGCCAAAGGCCACGTGTCCATCATCACCAAAGTTGTCTTAACTCGGGAGCTTACGTACGAGAGGGGAAGGTCATGAATCACCCTCGCTCGCCCAATCAAAGATTGGCCTCTACTAATCATGATATGACTTTTTATAAACATTATGTGTTTTTGTTCCGATTATTAAACTATCATTACTATGTGATGCACACAAGCAAGTATAGATTAGTTTTCTCAATTTGGAGCAATTCAACTCATGTTTGCTTACGAAAATGGTTTGAATTTGCCACCTCAAGTGGGCTTAAAGTTTGCGAATTTGCCACCAAACATAGTGGGCTTAAAACATAATTTGCCACTCAACAAAGTGGGCTTAAAATGCATATTTGTTGAATCGTTCCAATTCAAACAATAAGCCTTCATCCACAGGTATTCAAGCAGTTTAACAAATAAGCATTTAGCCTCATGGCAAGCATGCTAGACATGGCAACATTCACATTCATGCAAGTATGCTAAAGTATAAAAACTCACATAGTACTCCAAGCTAAGAAAATATGAGTTAGAAAAACATGAATAATTCCTAATTGTACAAGATGTCTAATACAACACATGCGAAGAATGCAATTTAATATGCTCGGCTACTAATATGGCATATGAATCGATTTAAATAACATGCGGTTAAACACGTATTCAAATAAGATATTGAAACAACAATGAAGTTGGAATAATGTGCCAAGCCTCGGTGCATGCAAGACAAGATGAATGTATGCAAGCATAAGGTACGCTAAATGAAACGTGTCCCTATTCTAACCATCAAAAGCGATTAAGTAAAAGAGAGAAAGACGTGGGGTTGGAAGACATACACATTATTACATTTTGCTCTCACAAAGGAGAGTCCAAATGAATAAGAGCTAAGCTAACTAGCAACTAAGCTAAGCTAATTAAGCTAATCTAATTAAGCTAATTAGACTAATTATTACAGACCAAATGAATAACTAGCTAAGCTAATTACTAATTATTACAACACTTCTAACTAACTCGTAAACTAATTAATTAATTTACAACACAAATGTACATGAACTAAGCAATTAAGACATCTAACTACGCTGCCACTGCTCCACCTCGGGAAGTGGAAGATGCACATGCTCGGTTTTTGCCCGAAAAGACCTCCGTTTTGCTCTCGAAATCCTATATTTGCAGGGTTGAGCATTTCCAGAACCTTTCTGCTCCACCTTACCAAATCTTTGCTGAGGTTTACATCAGTGGCCTGCCGCCATGGATGGATGCTATCGACCCTTTGTTGGCCAAAAGGGTGCTCTGTCGGCCATTTATGGTGCATTGCCAACCACCAATGGTGCATTGCCAGCCGCTGATGCATTGGATCACCATGCTGCAACAAAGTACAAACAAAGCAAAAAGAGGGTCTTTCCAAGGATTGTATACATAATTCACCTCTCCTTTTCATGGACAAATCCAAGGAATTGTGAACTTAAACCACAAACCACCAATCAAAGCAATTTCATTGCATGATGGCTTGTGCTTCAAGGTGTGCAAGCTCAATAAATGCAAAACAAGACACTCAAGAATAATCACCCTATCATGCATGATCAAGGGCATTGGAGACCTAGGAAAGTGGCACATTTCATCACTTTTGAGTATGAAATGTCCCATTTTCCTTGTGCTCAAACTAACATCTGATTTGAACACATGCAATGCAACACAAAGAAATGCTTATCTTGCGTCTTTTACGTGCCAATTTTGTTTACACATTTTAGTTACCAAATTATTCTTTAATCAATTTTTCTATTGGTGAATGTCCTCTAAGATGAAAGAAGTGACAACTAAGGGATAATGCAAGGTAAGAGAAAGATCATGTTGTTGATAACGAACCCTCAAAGAGGGTTAAACCATTAAGTATGACCTCAATCTCAAGCTTAAAGGATCCCAAGCTTGAAACAACCCTCAAAAGCAAAATGAAAGAGTGAAGTAAAGAGGGAGGTTGCAGAGTTTATAGTGCTAAAATGGAGTGAAAAACAACACCAAAAGATGCTATCAACTCAAAGAAGAGGTGTCTAAGACCCTAAAACACCAACTTGTGAGAACTATTACACTATAACCATGCAAAACAAGACTCAACCGACCTAAACAGCCCAAAATAGAGCTAAAGCAGTCTATTTTAGAGGCAAAAACATGCTGGACTTGAGCTAAGTTAAGCTAGAAAAACATGCTAACTTATGAAGTTAACTAGACTAGCAAACAAGACACAAGGAGGGGAAACTAACCCCTCTAATTTTGGACTTAAAAATGAGTTTTTTGCCATTGCAAAACCTCTGAAATTTAGTGGTTAAAGGCCCAAAAAAAGGTAGTTTTAAAATAGGGAACAAAAATGCAAAGGCCATAACAACAAGCAATAAAGAGGGACGAACCACCCCCTAACCTTTAATGGCCCAAAACACCAATTTCAGCCCATGAAAACAAAGTTTTTTATAGCTCAAAATCAGCCCATAACACTAGGAAAAAGATGGAAAAAAAAGTAAGCAAAGCAAGCTTAAAAGGCTAGTATTTTACCTGTTGAAGAGAAGAGCGATTCCAAGCAACAATTAAGCCAAAAACAACTTGTAGAGCTCCAAGAGGGCCTCAAACAACCTCAGCTCAAAGATGATCACTTTTGGTTAAGGGTTGATATGCAAAAAGTGTAGTGTAAGTAGTGCAAAGGTTTTAATAGAAATACAATAAGAGAGCGAGAGAAGAGATAGAGAGAGAGAGAGAAAATTTTTAGTTCTTAAATCTTCCAAAATTAAAACATAGATATGTCTCCCTATAATAGAAAGCAGAATTCTATACAAGGAGATTCAACCCTACTAGTGTGGGCAAATCAAGCCCTTGCCACTATCTGGCACAAAATATCTCTCAGAAAAACACTAGTAGTCGTGCCGTCCATCATGATGCCCGCCAGTACATCAAATGTTCGTAGCGATAAGCCCTGGCCGATAGCCCTCATAATGGCCGGCAGGCCACCAAAGACTGCAGAGGGGATAGACCAAGAACTTGTCCAAAAAAGAGACAAAAGAGCAGGGTTGGAAGGCTCAAACCTGTGGTGTTCTCGCTTGAGGACTTGAGCGCTCAGCGAGCAACCAAACTCATCATCGGATGTACCTGCAAGAACATCCAAGTCTTGAAGGGCCGTCAAAAATGGAGTGTCTACACAATGCTTTTTCACAACCGTATCGTCCGGTAAAATGTTGTCGTCCTGGCACGATTTCGTGTCTACAAGAGCCAGAGGGTACAGTCTTATTCCCTCCGAAATTGCCCCATAGAGATACTCCATTTCGCATAACTTGTGGAAACTGTATGTTTCGTCAGTACGTTTCACGTTTCGTTGTTTGTCTTTTGGAACTTTCTATACCATTAATAGACATGATACAACAATTGTTTGTGAGTCAATATATATTTAACAATATATTCTGATTTGGAGCGACACATTTCAGATTTGGAACGATGTATTGAGTCATCCAATCCTAGAGACTCAATTCTCATTTTTTCCAATTGGGTCTCAAATTCTATACTCTCATTCGACGATTTCATTTACAATTTCGTTTTCGGAGCCTGTGCTTGATCAAACATGGGCTTCTGTCGAATCTGATGATCCAAACTCTGCTATACATTTCTATGCAAGTAATAAGGATGTTTCCTCGGCACACCAAGTGTTTGATGAAATGTATATGAGAAATAGTTTTACTTGAAATGCAATGGTAAAGGGCTATTGTTCACAGAAATTGAGAGTTTGTGAACATGCTAGCAATGGATTGTTGTTGTTTAAGGACATGTTAGTTGAAATCAGTGGATTGAAACCAACTGATATGACTATGTTTGTGTGTAAGTTGCAAATCCATGTTAGAATTGTAATTTATTAGAATTAATTAATTATCTTGTAGCAATTATGAATAGATGCAATGTTTTCCCGATGAGTCATATGTACATTCAAGTATTGAAATACGATTTTGACCGTTTGGTTTTTGATTTTTAAATTTAAAACCAAGTGTATGGTAAGGTGCCTTTCTTTAGACTTATATGT